>CAWUFW010002596.1:1800000-2137350 GCA_963921515.1 Calotriton arnoldi
GTTCCTGCCCGGGGCCACACCAACCCTAGAACCGTCCTTGCCGACACTTGTGTGATCTTGGTGCGCCCCTCCTAGTCAGAGTACATTTACAGCTTGAGAGGGCTGCCTGATGACCACGTGACATCAGATAACGCATCGCGCGCTAATCTGCGCCCGCCCAAACCTTTAATGTCAGGATGAGAAGAGAAGGCGCATGACTGAGCAGCCCTTTCTTCTAACTCCAAAGATGTGATAATCTGCTCCGGCCTCTCAGCCTGTCACCTTTCCAGCGTGTCTGAGCGCTCAAATCTCAGCCGAACTCAAACCTGCAAGGGCCTGTCACGTCTGGTGTCAGGGGAGCGGCGGTTATGAGAGAACAAAGCAACCCCAGCATCTGTTTGAACCCCTAAATCCCACCTCATAATCTATAACGGAAACAAGGACAGGCGAGCAGCAGGTTAATAAGAGGGAGTCAGTACAGCACCTGCAGAGACAATAACAGCGAAAAGTTATGGGTGATACTTAACTTTACTTAACTTCCTTGCAGGAAAGCTATGTTATGTTTTGTTCAAGTTCGTTTTTTGAAAGTAGTGGTTATTTTTCTTAACTTAAAAGGTTAAGCAAGTTTATGGACTCTAAGTTAAGGTAGCACGCATTTTTATATTTTTATTTTTGTGGCATATGCTATCAATAAAATTAACCATGGCACCAGCTTGCCAAGACCAGCCACAGTGGCTTTGCCAGTGCTTGCTTTTGTTATCAGCTCTTCAAGGACGTACTTACAAAGTTACTTCATTTCATCGGTTGCGGCTCGCATGACTCGCGGGTGGTGAGGCGGGTGGCAGGGTCGCACGGGTGGGGGCGACGAGTTTAACAAAAAAAACGGCAATACATTATTGCAATCTAATTACACCCCCTCTGGTTTATCTGTTATAAAAACAAACGTTGCCAAAGCCGATAGACTCAGCTTAACTCTCCAGCGCTGACGAAAGCAATAAAGAATGCTTACTGCAGTTCAGAACAATTTTAAAAAAGTTTACTTCCCGTAAACAATGCACGGACCTCATGCATTCCAATGGAGGTGGAAGGAAACCCCCAAGCATCAAATGAAAAGAAAGTGAGACTAAAATACTCCAGTGGGAAAGATGTGACTGACACGAAGGTTCTGCCATTGGATTGAGAAACAAGACAAAGAAGCCAGTGGCTGGAGGATTCCAAACCAAACCCCCAAGAAAACATACAGAATACAAGGCTTTCCACGAATGCCGCACATGCTGTTGCGTGTCGAATCTAACAATGACAAATATACTGCTGTACTAAAGTATCACAGTCAAATTCTGATGTCACAACCAGGGTGATTACGAAAATCGGCACCCCGAGGAGAATCCCAACAATTTTAGCATTAAAGTAAAGTGATGGGTAGTTCGCGCGGGTGTGGGGAGGGGGGGGGGGAGGAGATACAGGATAAAAAAAAAAACGTACCTTACCGGTCCCGCGCTGCCTCCGCTCCTGGCCGGGTCCCGCTGCTGGAACAGGAAGAAGCCAAAGCAGCCTCCCTCCCCTCCCCTAAGCCAATCCCAACGCTGCAATGGCAGCATTGTGATTGGTGCGGACAGCGCCCAGCCTGGCGCCTGTAGGGAGACCTACATAGAGAAAATGTAGAGTGCGCATGACTGGTTTGGTCAGCCCCAGAGGGCCGACCAAACAGTCAAGGCCCACAGCATTGGGCAAGCCACTCCTCTCCGACCCGCCCACCCGCCTGCCCCCAACAAGGCATACCGTTCTACTTTCTCGCAGCGCGAGAAGCAGAAATAAAAATGGTATTTAAAATACCATTTTATGTTTCTGCTTCTCGCGCTGCAAGAAAGCAGTGGGGCAACGCTCCTCTGCCCACACGGAGGAGCCACCCCTGCATTTCATATTTCCTTACTTCATAAAATATATACAAAAATGTTTACTTTTGGCAGGACCTCTGTAATTGTATGGCAATATAAGACCAAATTATATTTATCAGGGTTGATTAATACAGCAAACTCCGTAGCAATATTTTTTCACTATTTGTCATTTATACAAACATTGATGCTTTCTGGGAAAATGTTTCACCTCTTCAGCACCAAGCCAAAACCTGAATGTAACAATCAACAGAAAGTGACCAGTTACCTCCTCGTCCGTCTTCCCGTCCCATTCCTTACACATGAGCAGTTCGCCTGCTCCACAGAAACTATTACCTAGCTGAGGTCAAAATACTTCCCCCAAAATAGCGCTGCCTACCCAGCATGCATAAAGGAGGAAGCACGTCACTAGAACATCCTGAGAATACCAAAGATACTCACAAGACAGAAAAACACAATAAGAAAAAAACATTCACCATAAACAGAAACCAGGGAGGGAGGGATGGGTTCAGGAATGGAACGGGAAGACCAGGACTCGGAGTAATGAAGATTACCGGTGAGTAACCAACCGGGCATTAATCTTTGCAAAGGGCCTGTCATTGCACTGCAGCACGTGTGACACTTGTTTTTTTTAAAATAACTTTTTATCCATTTGAGCAAAAAAGATTTTTGGGGTTGTTGATGTCTGCAAATTAAGCTGCAGATGGTGGATTTTATGGCAAGTGAGGAACATCCGTAATTATGCAGAAAGCACTGCAGAATTATCTAACTCAAGCTGCCCTAACAATCGGTAATGGACTTCAACTTGTAAGTTGTTACTGACGATGAGGAGGAAGTTGAATTTCTGGGAGCAGCAAGTCTGATCTCATCGAACACAGGGTCGGCCTGGCCTGTAGGGCAATCAAGCACTGCCCAATGGTTTGGGCTGACAGGTCAGTCAGTTGTGTGCTGGTTTTGTGGATATTTGTAGACCTGTTTTATGGTCTAGTGGGCCGGTTTTTTGTACTATTGATTTTACCGACATTAAAACAAACATTGCCTGCAGCAAGCTCAGATACAATGAGTCTTCCATACCATGCAAAACACTTGTACAGCATGCCCCAATCTGCAAGTATGGGCCACTTTTTTAGTTATCTAATTCACTAATGGAGACCACTTTTATTTTGATGGTCAGGCCTAATGTCTGTACCAGTCCGAGCCTGATTGTGCAGCACACTTCAGCAACTAACTATACAGGAATCATGCAAGCTGCAGGAAGTAAGCAGGAGGCTGGTGGTATGTGGAAATCGCAAGTGACACCGTTAATGAGTGGAACGCAAAGTTTATTTTTGTGCCCTGGGCGTCCATCGTGTCACACGCATAGGTATGTGCCCATCAGCATTGATGCTTCCTTCCAGGCACTGTTCCTGTCAGCCCATGCTCTTATTTGTGGGACGGGTCTGTGGGACACAAGTGTTTTGACCCCTTATTTCTTCCTGTGTATCGTTGCTTTTCACATAGGTTCCTCCTTGCGCACCCGCTCACTCAGTGGCTGTATATTCTTGGTCTGCAATGGCACAGGAATATACCACAGGAAGGAGCCAGCCGCGGTCCGTGCAGGTAACAGCGGCGGGGCGGTGGGGCCAGGTTGGGGGGGGGGGGGATTTTGAGGGACGATGACGAGGGAAAATTAATTATTTATGTGATTTTCCCTCTGCATCGTCCTTCGAAATCCCCCCCACCCGGCCCCACCGCTGTTACCTGCACGGACCGCGGCTGGAAGGAGGTATTATTTGTCAAAGCATGCCACGTGTATAACTTGTTTGCCAGCCAGCTTCAAAAAGTATCTGTTCATTCAGGGAATTCATTCAAGTAAAGTACATCTATGTTATGTTTTTGGCGTTCCTTCATGATGATTGTATTCACTAGTGCCAAAATACTTCAAAAATTTGCAAGGAGCAGTAACTTTCAAGTGAGCATTTATGGACAGCAGGGTCTGTCTTTATCATTTTAATATCAGAGAATAGTTGGCTCCTTCGGATTCATTTGAGACTAAAATTGATTAATAGGAGCCTAATCACAAGCTAGAGAGAATGCTACAATTGAGTAAAACAGAAAACAGATGAAATTCTAACATAGAGACATATAATTTGAGCAAAGCAAAATAACACAAATAAATGTGTGCCTGGTGTAGATGCAGTGAAAGTGAAAAAGTGTCAAAGTGATAGGTGTACAAATACAGAATGCAATGGTCACAAGTATAGTTCTGGTATCCAAGGCACTAAACAATGTTCAAGGGTATCATATCCAGCGTTTATATGTGGCCAAGCAAAATAACCACTACCGTTTCAACTCTAAAAACAATTTAAGGTGGGTCTTAATCAGGTAGCAACCTTTTGTGGTCAGTGTCACCCAATCCGACCTGTTTGCAATATGTAATATTAATAAAACGTCAATTTCATCTCATAATAAATCCTGACAGGGTGAGGTATTCGTAATTTCAAATATCATCTCATTACTGTAAATGCACCGTCCTTCAGTGATTCTGCAGAGATTCTCGTCAAAGTGCGGACACATAGTAAAGTCTCCTAGTCTTTATTATTTTAGCTTGCTTCATTAAGCCTATTAATACACCAGTGATTGCTGTTATTATTTTGAAATATTTCATTTTCTTGTTAAATCCCCAAGGACAAAGTTGATCACTTTCTTTAGTTCAATTTATTATTTTTGAATTGCAGAAACATGTCAAGCATTCTTATACCTCCATTCTTTCTTCTCACTCTGGGAGAATCACCCATTGAATGGTACGAGTGGCATAAAATGTTTTTAGCATGCATTGACGTTTTAGAGAGGGAGCAATGTACTTATCAAAGGAGACTCTATTAAAAACTGCCTTGGTGGTGAGAGACTAAGACAGTTCAAACCGTTATGTAAAATATCACAACTTGCATGCCTTTGACTATGTCAAAAAACAACCTGAGTTCAGGTATTGTCGCAAAATCAATACAGTCATGGAATGACATAAGTTTTATTTTAGGAAATAGGAAATGAGGGAAAGTATTGAAGACTATGAGGCGGCACTTAAATCTATTGCTGCCAATGGCAAGTTTGAGAACAATACTTAAGACCAAGTCTACAGAGACCAAGTTTTGATGAGGACAAACAGTAAGAACATAAAAGAGAGATTTCTTCTAACTTAGCCCTCAGTGACACTATTGACCTAGCAAAAGCAAAGAACACTCTAAGAAGTTTGTCGAGAAGATTAGTGGTCCATGTAGTAGTCAAGTTAATGTCATCAAGAGGGAAGGCAGTGCAGATAACGGAAAAGAATGACTCTATTAACAATCTTGAGAGGAAGTATCTAATGTCATTTTATAGGTGCGGTAGTAATAGCCACATTAACAACTCAAAGAATTGTCCAACTGTGCACTAATACTGCAATAGGTGCAAAAAGAAAATATATTTTGGTAGGGTATGCAGAGAAGGGAAAGTAAGTATGATTTCAGAAGAGTCAAGTGATAATGCTATGGGTGTAAATCCCATTGCAATTCAGAGTGTAGGGTTAGAGGGAAAATGTAAAGGGTAACCCAATGCACTATTCACACAGACTGGTAACAAGTGAAGGCCATGGTAGGTGTGTGGTTTATCATTTTGAATGAGAACTTGATTTGAGAGTTGTAGAAAGAGGGAATTGTTACCAACAGATAAATGCCTGGGTAGTTACAATCGGCATAGAATAAACATTCTAGGGTACTTCTGTGGCAATATGGATTTTACGTGGCGTAGGACACTGGGGAAGATGTGGCAGGGAAAGGCCATCCTAGTCTGGACTGGCCACACTAGGAGAAGATGGGGATCAAGCTGAGCCCCAGAGCTGATCCTCCAGTTTACGTAATTGATCTAGGAAATGAGGGTGTTAGGGAACCTGGATCTTCTAAGGGTCCCAAAAGGGAGGAGAATAGCAGGTATGTGGAAGTTTAAAAGAGAAATTTAACAATTAATTATTTCAAAAGTGCTCTCAAATCGGATAGTTAAGGAAAATGATACATAGAGACGTAAAATGATAGGCCATGAATCACACAATTTGTGCAAGTGGGGAAGCTGGGATTTGTCAAGGGCTGTATATTGTGCAGTTCAGAGACAGTAGAGTGACATCCTTATCTCTCCTGTTTTACACTAAAGGTCAGTGCCTTGTATACTTAGAATTATTGTTAATATACAGAGCTCAATAAATACTCTTATCACACCTTCAATCAAACTGACACTAAATACTCATATACATGTGGGCTTTCTTTGTCTGTGATGTTTCCACAGACACTGAACACAGTGACAGAACTTGTCTTTCTGAAGCTATGCTGCACTTTGCAAGCGTCTCCTTGAAGTGCTCTCTAACCTAAGGAGAAACACTAGGGAGTCTGACAGACCTCTTCGTCTAGAGCAGTCATACACAAAGTACAGCATGGGGGCCGTATGTGGCCCTCCTGACCTTTACGTGCAGCTCTCTGGTCAACAGCAGCACTGGGCTGCTGTTTACCCGACAGAGCACTAACATTAAAAATATGTTAAATAACTGGCAAGCCTTTATTTAAATGTTAATTGCAGTTAAACAGAGGAATTAACTAGGGAGTCCTAAACTGCCTAACTTTAGGAACACCTTAATTTATAAAGACATCTTGCAGCAAACGTGTAAAAATATGATAAAGTCTCTTCTTAATTCAAAAAGAGAATGTTATTAACATGCAGAACCCTTCACCTTAGTAAATCAGATGCTATCAGTGCACTGAGAAGTATTTTTTTTTTTTAAAAGTTGTTAGTTTTCAAACATGAATTTAGAAACTTCATGCTTCCCCACCACCCTAGCAACAATGCCAATAGTAAACTAAGAGGCAAGTCAGTTGTTATGTGCACCCTTTGGGTGGCGGGGGTTGCTATCATACATGAACAACATTATAGCTTATTAAATGAAACACAAGAGAATTGTTTGTTCAGCGCACATTCTGAAGTCATGTATTTCGAGGTCCTCTTATATGTGGAAATAATGGAAAAGAAGGGAAAGTAAAATAAAACAATAGTCCAGGTTCACACAATTTGGTCAAGCAGGAAAGCCGGGATTGTTCAATGCAGCCAGTAAATGTACATGCTTCGCTTCCCCTACAAGCACCTAACACTCCCCCCCACACCTGACCACCCACAGCTGGGATCTGTGCAGCCCTCGGTCACCCCAGAAACCAAACTTTTTGGCCCCTAGGAAAACGTGTGTGAGTACTCATGGTCTTGAGTAATTATTTAATTGCGGTCATTGAGGTGTTGAGCCTCCCCTAAATCGTTTTTTTTTTCTCAAGTCAGAAGTGCCAGCAGTAACATTTTAACACAAAATAGCATTTCCTACCTTCCTTTACTCTGGTGGCTTGCCTGACTTGACAAACAGAACAATTTTAGCAAAGTACAGAGAATATGTATTATCTAAATATTGTTGTTCTTTCATTTTTTTTTGCTTGGTTGTTAAGGAGGAAGGTGTGTGATGTTGGCTTCAGTGTGAGAATGTGTGATGCCTTGTGTGTTTAGAATGGTTGGAATGTGGAGTGTGCTGATGAGTGGATGGAGTGAGAATGTAAGGCAGATTTGTGTGAGAGTGACAGTTGAAGGACTTGGATGATAATTTGACCTCTTCCCCTTGACTACCGTTATTCCTACAGAAGAAGGAAGACATCGGATAGGCTGAATAGCGCATCTTGAGAATTATCATCGTCTATATCAGCGGTTCTTAACTTTTGTCACCTGTGGACTCCCACGGAATAACTATTAGCAGACACGGCCCCGTCTAAGCAATCTCTACGATTTGAAACTCAAGACAATACACAAAAATATAGAAAAAAGTATACATCATACAAATACATAAATTATGAAATATTTTCTTTAATTCACAAACAAAAAATACACAAACATCAAAATTTTAATTTTAATGGGAAGGTTGGAACTATTCAAAATTTGGTTTTATTACTAAAAAACAAAGCGATATGCTTGACTCTAACATAGCACTTAATTTTTGCTCCAAAAGCATCCTCGGTTTTTGTCTGCACAGACTAGCAATCGTCCATACTACTGTTTGTTGTACTTGCACTGCTCCTACAAATCAAGCTAAGGCTATCAGCTGAACTAACTTAAGAATCACAGATGGTGCACCTTGGGCTATCCGGTTTTATAGTCATGCTAAGTGCCATACTGGGTTGCTGCATTCTTGCTTGTCTCCATAAGGCGACAAGAATAAGTTCTAGACAATATGTGATGTAAGCCTCTCATCTTGTGTGCAATGCATGGTCCTATAGCATATCTAAGCATGTTATACTGCCACTCACTGTGCTCGCCAACCATGCTGCACTCACTTGCATGGTATTTGTCAGTACCCTTCCCACCAGCTGCCACCGGCGTTGCTCCCCTTCCAGGTGCCTCTGCTGGTGCACCTCCAGCTTCAGCTCTGGGACCGACAAGACAGGTGCTGCTCCTTGTCTCCCACTGGCTGGCGGAGTGAGCTAAAGAATGATGATGGATTAAACCCAGATCAGTTGACTGGGGGTGAGTGCTTGCAATGTTCAACACTCCGTCCATCATCCCCTTTGGTTTTGCTATGTTCGCTCTAAGTTGGCAGGGTATGCCCAGACGTGGGTCCCTTGCTCACTTTGCCACTGGATTCAAGATAGCCTGGCTGATGACGGCTGTAAGCCAGAAACCGGTCCCAGGATGCTTGTTTCTGGTCCAGGAAAGACATGGCTTGGCAGTTCGGGCTGGACTGTTCCCATGAGGCACAGGGTCAGACTGATTTGCATATGGCCATGTCTGAACTGGGGTGGCGGAGTGAGCTAAAGAATGATGATGGATTAAACCCAGATCAGTTGACTGGGGGTGAGTGCTTGCAATGTTCAACACTCCGTCCATCATCCCCTTTGGTTTTGCTATCCGGTTTTATAGTCATGCTAAGTGCCATACTGGGTTGCTGCATTCTTGCTTGTCTCCATAAGGCGACAAGAATAAGTTCTAGACAATATGTGATGTAAGCCTCTCATCTTGTGTGCAATGCATAGTCCTATAGCATATCTACGCATGTTATACTGCCACTCACTTTGCTCGCCAACCATGCTGCACTCACTTGCATGGTATTTGTCAGTACCCTTCCCACCAGCTGCCACCGGCGTTGCTCCCCTTCCAGGTGCCTCTGCTGGTGCACCTCCAGCTTCAGCTCTGGGACCGACAAGACAGGTGCTGCTCCTTGTCTCCCACTGGCTCAGGCTCTCGTGGTTGTTGCTTCAGAATTATTTACAGAGTGAGTGACACCAGAGACAGTTGTAGCCTGCCTGTGGAAGGAGTTAGAATTACCAAGCATTGGCATAGCCAATAGGTCTCGCCTGTGGGACCTTATAAGTGTTTAGCCAGAGATATTGACTTTGCCTATGTCTTTAAGCTGTGCTGTACAGAAGTCTGCAGCATGCTGAAAAGTTATAATAAAGAAGTGTCAGAAGCATTTTTGTTACCTTGACCTATGACCAAAAAAGCATTATGTACAACTGAACGACCATATTAAAAAAGTATTAACAATAAATAATGTCTTGAGTTTTTTTTATCCTTTCAATGCTGGCAACTTCTAGCTGCCTGTCCCAATGGTTGCTTGTTATGGTTTTTTTGTTATGGGGGGGCATAAATAATAGGAGGGTGAAGGTTGGGAAATAGTACCTATATAACAACACTAGCAGCGGACGGATGCTAAGGGAGAATCAACAGATGCCAGATTCCGAGGGCGCCCAAGTTTTAGTATCTTTTGACCCGTTTGAGCTTGAAACTATTTTTGGGAGTTACAATCTGCAGATCAAGATCACGCAGCGTGTGGTGAATTATGTGGCAAAGGCAGCAAATCCATAATTATGCGAAAAATGCACCGGCCTCAGAATTTCATGATTCCAGTCCCTGTGTAAATGCAACGAAAGTTTGAGGAGAGAGGAATTAAACACAGAGCTTGCAAGTTGAGGTAAAGAAGGGGGTGACGATTACAATTTTGCTGTGGCGATCTCCCAGCGTTGACAAAAGAAATACTCCAGGACACCATGGGTCGCCAAGCGCGCGCTGTATGCACTGGAGTTCATATGGACGTAGAAGTCACTCGTGATTTGTACTGTTCAGATCTGGAGTATGCTTCTGGAAGGACGCCATTCTGTGCCCCATCATTTTTATCACTTCATTGGAAGCATGGACAGCTCCTACGTTTCAAACACTCTATCCCGGGTACTGACAGACTCCAAGATGGGTAACAGGCCTTACCTGAGAACACTGTGCTGGCACCTGCTGCAGGCATGCACGAAGTACCGCATACTAAAAGGGCTTGCCTCAGCAGATAACATATATGAATAGCCGCTGTGCAGCCTGAATAAACAGCGCCCTCCTGTTATTGTGCAGAAAAACACAGCCACCTGAAAATGAAGCAGATTTGTAAACTCACCAAGTTGGGACTGGGCTGGCTAAGACCAAAGAAAATATTAAAACAGCATAACACGTGCCATGCTTCGATGCCACTTAAACACTTAGAAAACAGAGAAAACAGAAAAAATCAGGCCGAAAAATATTGCAATCACGTGCACCCAGCGGAGAGAAATAACAACTGTGATAATGCAATAATGATATGTACAATAAGCCCTACACAATCACGATTCTAATTAACTTAACAACATGCTAAACGACTCTATAGATGTGGACGTGGTGCCTTTTAACAGAAATCAGTGGAAAAAGATAACATATTTGTGCTGTGAGGACCCCCAAACAGCTAAGCTGAGCATTACAAAATATCCTTCAAAGAGGTGCCTACGCTAGGCTGCGGCTGGCTCGATGAGTTAAACACTCGCTGTTGAAACATGCGGTGAATTCCAGGTCTCGAGTCTTACTCCATTCTTGCGAAAGCAGACACATTGAGTACCTTTAAAATGGCATACTAATAACAAACCCTGTAAGTTACAGTGCTGGGGAGTGCGGTTTGAAGCTTGTTCGGCGGGTTAAGCTTCCCCAGTCAATATCTGACCACTGTAGTCCATCTATTCTCTTGACAGTCTCCAGCTCCACTGATGCCCGTGCACTCTTGTTACTCCTCAGTGTATGTCTTGTGTCTTTTTTTTGGAGTTGTGTAAGTCAGCCAGCAACCCTGATGATGGGGTGGTGAAAGTGGTATGATGTTTACAGAGGCGCAACTAGAGCCAAATTTTGGGGCAGGGGGCTAGTTTTTATAGCAATAGGCAGAGTGGAGATGCAGGGGCTCTAAGAAGGGGTGAAAAACAACAAAGCCTCATTGCCAAGCAAATGGTCTTTTAAAGACCTGCGGCGCTCAGGCGCTGACAAGACCCAGTTATTCATCAGCCTTGTGAGACAGAAACCAGAGGCAGGGAGAAGAGCGGATCTTTGGGGGGGTGGGGGCTCAAACGCAGCGCAGCAGCCTGAGCGTTGAAAACATCAGACCATGCTGCACTATATTGTATCCTCGTCACAGGCTGCCCTCTCGTCACTGCAGTATAGTGCACCACTGCCGAGCTAGCATGACTTTTGGCCAGTTCTGCGTGGGTATTGTGCACTGCTAGGGTAAGGGGTCCTTAGTCGCCGGTGCCTGCAGAGGGGAAGATGGCTGCCTCTGGGGTAGCGGTGAGCGGACGGCTCCTGGACAAGGGCTTGGACATTAGCCTCGCTGCTCTGCGCAGGCATGATCCATATATTCGGGGAATTCTGGACGTAGCCAGCCAAGTAGCGCTCTACACTTTCTGCCACACAGCGAGCGAATGGGTGAGTGCAGAAGAAAGGCTCAGCGAGAGAGGCAGAAAGTAGAATAAAAAGCAACGGGTGAAAGAGGAGGATACCTGAATGGTAGGGGAGACGCGTGCAGGCTGCAGCAGTAGGGACGTCAGAGGGGGAGAGAGAGGCGGAGGGGTGCATGGTTGGGGAAACTGAGAAATAAGTCGGGTGCCAGGAGGAGGGAGTGATTTAGGACGAGGAAGAGGTTGTGAGAGAGAGGGGGAGCAGGAGGTGAGCCCGCGAGTGGTGCGCGCGCGCGTGCTTGGGAGAGCAGTCTTCACTTTTCAAGCACTGCACTCGTGCTTGTGGCGCGCCGCTGCTCGCTCCCGCAAGGTGGATGCCGCCACAAGCACGAGTGCAGTGCTTGAAAAGTGAAGACCGATGGCTAAAGGCCCTCCTAGAGCAGCGCATGCGCGCTGCCTAGGCGAGACCTAAAAAGGACTTGCTTCTGTTCGTATCAAGTGCAGGACTGAAGCCCTTCTGTTTTATCTGGGAACGTTCAATGCTGTATTACTCCCTGGGATATTGCAGAGTTTGAGGTTTCCTGGATCCATTACTGATGTGACGTACGGATTTGTTCTTTAGCTTCCAATGACACGACCAGGCAAGGGCCCCACTGACTACTCTGCGGTCTCCTATAACGTGCCCTGGTCAAGCACGAACTCTGTTTCGCCCTCTGCCATTTAGTGATTTCTTGCTTAGCTTTTTCCCCATCTTCCTGGACGTGGCTACACCCTCCTGGAGCCATCTTGCCTTCTTCGTGGGTCCCTACATTGTCGAGTTTGCACTATGCACAACTTAGAAGCTTGCTTGGGAATGGTGGCCCCTTGGATGGACCATTCGTATCTCAAGCTTAACGGAGATAAGACAGAGTTAATGATCCTTGGCAGTCACACTATCATTTCTCCATCATTGAAATGGCCCAATTGTTTGGGCTCACCTCCAAAACCCAAAGAAAGGATCAAAAGCTTAGGAGTTTGGCTAGACAGGTCATTAAAGTTGGACCACCAAGCAGTACAAGTAGCAGCTACTTGCTATGGCATTATCAGGCAAATGCGGAAAATTTTGCCACTGCTTCCTGTAACTGCGCGCAGGATCATGGTACAAGCACTGGTGTTGTCCCGGTTGGACTACTGTAACTCTCTCTACCTGGGTACCCCGAAGACCACCACTAGGAAACTGCAGGTCGTGCAGAATTGCGCAGCTAGGCTGCTACACAATATCCCCAGAGAACAGTCAGCTAAACCGGCGATGAGAGCACTGCACTGGCTACCAATCAAAGAACGCATAATGTTCAAATCACTATGCATAGCGCATAAAACCCTATGGGGTACGGGTCCAAAAATCAATCTCGCTCTGATGACATTTCATCGCCCTTCTCGCAATCTGAGATCGGCTAATCTATTCCAGGCAACAATACCTAAAGTCCAGAGAGCACGAGCCGGAGGCCGTTCCTTCTCATACAATGCGACAAGTCTATGGAACACGCTCCCGATCCAGCTCCGATCAATGACCCATCATCTCTCATTTAGGAAACATCTAAAAACATGGCTCTTCCAGAACCTGCCTTGAGACTGTACTCTGCCATTGGTTGCAACAGCGCTGGGATGCCTAAGGGTAGCCATGCGCTCTACCAAGAATGAATTAATAATAATAATAATAATGCATCGCACGGCGACTTCCTTCCCGCAAGTCAGGTCCCAGTAAAGCCACATGTGGGAAGGGTTTATTTAACCAGGGTATTTTGTATTCAGCATTGCTCCACAAATATATTATTGTTGTTTTCATACTATTTTGTCAAAGAATTATCTAATTCAGTGCAGTTACTATATATATTTTGTATGTTAATATTGTTTTATTCCCAATCCTAGATGGCCGAACCTTTTTCAAAAATGACCTCATATCCTGTTTAGTACTATAAAATTAAGAGTCCAATTTGAGTCCACTTGTGTCACAATTGCTTCTACTAGATTGCTCTCTCACTTGACTCTGTAGATTCTCTACCTTCTCCAGTTCGTACTTATTTTCCTGCTCTTCGCTTGTTGCTAGGTCCGGGCAGTTGGAAAGTTTTTCTGGTCTCCAGGTTTTTCCTTCCTGCTGGATATTATTTCTGGAGCACAACTATACTCCCAGTTACAATCGGGGTCTGGCACTGCCTCAGGAGATAGTAGGCCATTCCTATGAATGAAGAAGTCTTTCCAAGCGCTGCCAAAGAGACCAGCTCTTGACAGGTTGCAATGCCAATGGATTCAAGTAATGGATCAGGTCCAAGGATCATTGACAGCATGAACCAACTTAACTCTGAAGGTCCAACCACTGTAAATTAATGTTATGTCAGTCCCTTGCTGTACTGTAATAAGGCTCTTTAGACCTTCCCTGTTTGGCGTGGCAGAGTTTAAATCTGACGGCAACCTAAGGAAAACTAAGATCTTTCTGGAGACCTGCCAAATCCATTACACATTTAAGCCCCACATTTATGCCAGTGATAGAGCTAAAGTGGGGTCTGCTGTCAGCAACACCATGGGAAATACCTTGGCTTGGGCTATGCCTCTAGTTTCAGATGCCAGTCCACTTCTGGACAATTTTGCTGCCTTCCTTACGGAATTCAATAATATGTTTTATTGCCAAGATCTTAAGTCCCCTGCCCAAGATCCATGGACCCCAGGCTGAAACTTAGCCAGGGGTCCATGGATCTACGCACTTATATCTCCAGTTTCAAAAGCCTAGCTAGGGAGATCAACTGGCCCTTTTCACCTTATTTCAATGAGGACTATAGGAGGAATTGAAGGATGAACTAGCAAGAGTAGCTAGGCCTGCATCCTTACAAGACCTTATTCAATTGACCATTCAAACTGATAATCATCTCCAGGAAAAATTAACTGAACGTCGTAAACAATCCTTGTCAAAACCTCCTCCCAAGCTTGTCTTGAAGTACCACCTAAGATTCCTGATTCAGAAGCAGAGCCCATGAAAGTAACTTTCACTAAGAGTGTTTGACTTGAGGAAGAGAACACCATGTGATGTAAAAAGGGCTGTGTCTTTACTGTGGTCAGAAGGGTCATCTACTGAGTTCTTGTCCTGTATGTCTTGTTCATCTTCCAGGAAACAAAGTTTGCTCTTTCTGCAGGAAAAAGAGCTGAGTAACAATCCATCACCCGTGCCTTCACCTTTGAAATCTTCAAGTTTCGTTCTTCTGCAAGGAGAATTACTGATCCAACTTTAACACCTTTTGGTGGCAGTTCTTATCAACTGTGGAGCCTGAAAATTTTCTATGGCTATTTAGTGGGCCTCAGAACATACAACCCCAGTCTGTGATAAAGGAGTTACAGTTGCTGGAGAAACTGTGGATGGAACTTTAAAGGCTTCTAGTTTAGTCGTGAAGAAAACACAACCTGTGTCACTCAGAATTGCAGCTCATTATTAGAAACTCACCTTTGATTTGATTCTTCCCCTCGTTAGCCTATTATTTTAGGTATCATTGGTTAGTTAGACACAATTCTTATATCAATTGGTCTTTAAAAACCTTGTGGTTGGGTTCGGAAATGTGTGTCTCTCACTGTGCTTCAGATCTTTCTTCCATTAAAACTTTTTAAGATCTTCATGACAGCTCCTCTCAGTCAATTGCACAATTGTGCGAAATTCCTGACATCTATCACGAATATCTTGATGTTTTTCAAAAATCCACTAACAAGGTATTGCCTCCTCATTGTCCATTTGATTACGTCATTGATATTCTTCCTGCAATAGGTCCTTATGTCCATATCGTTTTCTTGTCCCCTTCGGAATGACAAACTCTAGTGGAGTATCTGTGTCTTAAAACTTTTTATTGAATCATTTTTTAATTAAATCTTTTTTTTACTTTTTATTGAATATTTTTAACCAAATCAATTAAGAGAATATACGTGCCCTGTTCTTTTTACATCCATATCCAATGGGCAATACGTAGTTGAAGTATTATCTGAGCTGATACAGGGCGAAGTTCTATCCGAACAATTCATCAATTTAAACATAAGCAAGGCAGGCCAGATCTGAGACCCCCACAGTACAGCTTACAGGTGTTAGATGTAATAAAGAGTGTGCAGCGAGTACAGTCACATATATAAACATAATGTGTAAATATCAAAATATTTAGGAACAATGGAGGTAGTTATGGACCTAGACAGTATAAAAAACATATACATACACCCTTGATTCAGTAATATCAAAAATATTTTTTATTGTTATTTTATAAATAATTATAACTAAATGCACGAACAAAACAAATAGTGCTCTGTATGTATATTTACATTGGGTTCAAAAGGGTCAGATGGCAAAAGGGAAATGCTTGTTTTGACAAAATCTAATGCATAATATGCACAAAGTCATTCATTGATGTATGAGAAATTATTTAACAAAATATAATTAATGTCGCAAACATATACACATAATGATCATATGAATATATTCCTGGCATGGCCTTAAAGATCTGTATCCTACGCGCGTTTCGGCTGTGTGCCTTCATCAGGAAGCCATGTACAAAAAAACAGAAACCTCGTTATAGCTCAGAATGTTAATTGTTAGGGATAATATGGAGCCTCAGATTGGAGAAATGGTTCGCTAGTGAGTGAGAATTCAACGCTCACAAAAGAGCCTGTCGGGAATAGGGTCCTCTTGTTCTGATAGAATAGTCAGGAGGTAATTTGATGAAAATTTCACATCTAGGGTTGTCTTGATTCGCTGTAGATAGATACACTAAATAGAATTTTAGAACTCGTCGTCAATAGCAGTGTAATTAAAAGACGAATGACGGTATGGCAACAGCCAGGTTTTTGCTTTAAAGTCAGCAAGTAAGAAACCACAGCGAAGGACCAAGTCGGTGTCAGAAAATCGATACCGGGACTTCAAAATTACTTCATTCTCCGTATTTAGAACATGCTCTCGTGCGTCTGAAGGGCTCCGTAGTTGGGATCTGCAATAATGCTGGAACAACGTTGTTATACTGTCTAGGTCCATAACTACCTCCATTGTTCCTAAATACTTTGATATTTACACATTGGTTATTCTCCCTGATTTAGGAATTTATGTCAGGGGTACCCTTTTCTTTACACACACATATATAAACATAGCAAGACCTACTACTGGGTCCAGCCATATTCCCAAAAGAAATGAAGAAAGAGCCCTTGGGTCTGTTTTACTAGGTTTGTCTCATCAAGCTCTACGGGGAATATCTTAATGCTAACTTAGAGAATGGGTTAATAACGCCGCCGAAATCCCCCACCGGAGTCTCTTTGTTTTCTTTTAACTTAAAAAGGACACTCCTTTGCATAGATTACAGAGGTTTAAATCTAATGACGGTCAAGGATCCATATCCTTTACTTCTCATTTCTGGTATCCTTGAAGCTGTGGAAGGGGCTAAGGTTTTCACCAAATCAGACCTAAGCGGAGCCTACCACCTAATCCAGATCTGATCAGGTGATGAATGGTAAACAGCATTCAGAACACCATTTAGACATTATAAATACTGGAAGATGCTATTCGGCTTCTGTAATGCTCCTACTGTTTCCCAGCATTTTATGAATGCTATCTTCTCTGATCTGATACTCCAGACAATGATTGTCTACTTAGATGACATCCTATTTTTTTCAAATTATCCATCGGATCACCCGTTCCATGTCAAGCAAGTCCTACAGTGTCTAAAAGAAAACAAATTGCTGGCTAAACCCAAAAAGTGTCTGTTTGAAAAGGATTTTGTACACTATTGGGGCTAGGTTCTTTCCTCTGAAGGAAAGGCATGGACACTCGGATGGTCCTAGCTATTCTGGATTGGCCCATTCCTACTTTGATAAAAGAAGCATTGAGCCATATAGCCAAGCAAATTTACTATAGCAAATTAATTAAGAATTTCTCTAAACCTGTATCACCAATTACTTGTTTGCTCAAAAAGAATAAAATCTTTCAGTGGACTAACAATGCCACTCTAGTATTCGAAAGGCTTAAGCAAGAGTTCATTCGAGCTGCCATTTTGCATCAACCTGATGATTCCAAGTCCTTCATTCTCAAGACCGGAGCCTCAGGTCCAGCTATGTGAACATTCTTGATTCAATTTGGTCAAGATAGACAAGAACATCCCATTGCCTTTTTCTCCCAAAAATTTTCCCAAGCAGAAAGAAACTACTCCGTGTTAGACAAGAACTCCTGGCTATCAAGGCAACCTTTATCGAGTGGGAAAATGTTTTACTTGGAGCTCAGGTTCAAGTAACTGTCCGCACTGACCATAGAAATCTTCAAGTGCTCCAACAGGCCAGATGTTGGAACAGCAGGCAATTCTGCTGGACATTATTTTTTCAACAATTTATTGTTTCCTTATCTCCATTCCTGGCTCAGAAAATGATATCCCTGATTCCCTCTTTAAGCAATAACCTGAATCGGAGAATTCCAGGACTGTTGAGAAAATTATTGTTGCTCAAGCATTTATTTCTGTAACTACCTCCAGATTTCCTGAGTCTATTTGTCAAGAAACCAAATGTTTTAATCTCCACAGCCTAGAAAAATATTTTCCTTTTTTTAAAATAAAGCATACAGGCATTCTGGTTTTTGCTCAAAACAAACTCTTTATTCTTTCAAAACATTCACAAAGGATCCTCCTTCAGTAATGCATTGATTCATTAATCTCTGGACACAGAGGTGGAGGAGTCACTGAAGATCTAATCAGAAGGAAGTTCAGGTAGCTTTCTCTTCATCGTGATGTCACAAGATTTATCAACTCCTGCAAAGTTTGCGCTTAAAATAAAACTGAATCACAAAGAAAGACAGGATTATTATTGACACCCGAAATTCCCTCCAACCCAGGGAAATTATCTCGACTGACTTTATTGTGGATATGCCTTCATCAGAGAACTGTACCATTATTATGGTTACGGTAGACTTGTATACTAAAATGACTCACTTTTCTGCTCTTCCAAAACTACCACCTGCATCAGAAATGGCTGAAATGATCTACTCTGAAATATTTCGACTCCACAGATTGTCTTTGTAAATCATTTCTGTACGTGAGCCTCAATATGTCTCAAAATTTAGAGAATCCCTGCGTGGCAAACTTGGCATTCAAAGGGCACAAACTTCTGGCTTCCACCCTAAAGCCAAAGGGCAAACTGAAAGGTTAAGTAAAACTCTTGTAGCGTTCTTAAAGTGCTACATTTCTGCTACCCAAGACAACTGGAAGACTCTCCTACCTGGAGCAGAATTTGCCTACAATAACTCAGTTGATACGTCCACCAAATTCTCTCCTTTCTTCGCCTCAACAGGTTTCCATCTTCCACTTTTCAGATTCCTTATTCTCTCCTTTCTTCGCCTCAACAGGTTTCCATCTTCCACTTTTCAGATTCCTTGGAAACTGATGATTCAGTACCTGCAGTTCAAAGATCCTTGGAAAGGTAAAGAAGGGTTTGAGAGAAATTAATTAAAAATTTGCAGATTGCTAAATTTCAACAGAGGTTAAAGGCCAATCGACATAGCTACCAGCTTGTACTTACAAAATAGGAGGCCGAGTTTGGTGTTCCTCTATCAATTTACCTCATTCTATCTGAAGAGTTTTCTCCAAGATATTGTAACTCTTTTGAAGTTTCAAAAGTCATTATTCCTGTCACGATACGACTCAAGCTTCCCCTTTCTTGGAAGGATCATTCTTCCTTACATATTTCTCATTTGAAAAGTATTTCTGTTGTAGACATCGCCAAGTTAAAAAGAGATCAGCTCCCATACAAATTAATGGACAACCTGAGCATGAGGTTCAGGAGATATGTGATTCTTGATACTTTAAGTGGAAACTTCAATATTTTATTGAATGGAAGGCATATATTCCTTGTGATCGTTCATGGGAACCTGCTGAACAAATTCATGCTTCCCTTTTGATTGAACAATTGTATTCGAAATTTCCCTATAAACCAGGAGCTCCTAAGAAGAGGCAAAGCGTAAGGAATTCTTCCTTATCATTCTGGGTTGTGACTAGACATATGCCCCGCAGACTGCTCAGATCGCATGCCCTGGTTGGGCTCCATTGAGGCCTCTGCAATTTGGCAGTTTAGCCCCAAAACTTAGGGGCCCATTAGGATGGCGGGCGGATCGCCCCCGCCGGGCCGGCGGTAGTCACCGCCGGTCCGGCGGGGGCGATCCGCCCGCCATCCATGCCTGATTGACCCCCCGCCATATTAGGATGGCTGGGGGGTCCGCGGCGGACGGGAAGACCGTCCGCCGCTTTTCCGCCGGTCGACTCGTCGACCGGGCGGAAAAAGGGCACAATATGGTGGTGGTGTCTGCAAGACACCACCATCCATATTGTGATGCAGGCGGTGATTCGCATTTCCATGGCGGCAACGCCGCCATGGAATGGCATGCGGTTCCTTCTGTTGGGGGCCCGTTGCGGGCCCCCAGGGTGGGGGGGGGGTGGGGGGTGCACATGGGGGGTACCTATGGTACCCCCCCTCATTGCCATGCACTACGTGGCAGGCACCACGTGGTGCCTGCCATGTAGTGCATGGCAATGCTGTGCACAGTCCTTTCACATTGCGAGCGGGTCTGCAGCCAGCAGATCCACCCGCAATGTAAAAGGGCCAGGATGCGCCCGCCAATGTGGCGGGCGCATCCTAATTCACATGGCGGGACCGCCGCAACTTCGGCGGTCGGTCCCTTGCTCCCTTGCGATGGCGGGCGGACTTTGTGCGCCCGCCATCGTAATGGACCCCTAAGTTTTTCCCCATCTTCCTGGATGCTTTCAAATCCTCCTTGCGCAATCTTGCCTCCTTCAAAGAATTATGTATGTTAATTTCCTTACGATTTATATTTTGAATGTTAATATCTTTTTATTTCCCAATCCTAGACGGTCAAATCTCTTCCCAAATTACCTCACAGCCTGTTTAGCACTATAAAAAGGGAGTCCATTTTGAGTCCAGTGGTGTCACAATTGTTTCTCCTAGATTGCTCACTCACTGGACTTCGTGGACTCTCTGCCTTCTCCAGTTCCTATTTATTTTCCTGCTCTCCGCCTTGTTGCTTGGCCTGGACAGCTGGAAGGTTTTTCTGGTCTCCAGTTTTTCCCTTCCTGCTGGATATTATATCTGGAGAACACCTAGAGTCCCAGTTACAATCTGGCACTGCCTCTATAGTTTGCCATTCGTACGAACAAAAAAGACTTTCCAAGTGGTGCCAAGGAGATCAGCTCTTGACAGGTGCGTCATGAAGATCGAGGACTAATACGATTAGGTGCCAGACTACAAGTACGTGAGAGGAACTTGAGGATTTCTGTTTATACCCAAAGAAAGACATATAGGACAATCAGGTGACTGAGGCTGATACCGTCGACTCAGTAAATGGAAAGATGTGCTAGTTTAGGCAGAAAAAGATTTTTTTAAAAGTGATGAGAAGAAGTTCTCAGATTAATCAGAAGAGGACCAACCATAGTCAGGACAGGCTTGTTTCTTCTCCAATAGGAACAGTTCATTTTGGACTATTAGGCTACGGAAATACAACCTCAGACTGCTTTTGGCCTTTGTCGACCTTATGCTACCTTGAGGATAGATTCCAAATCGTCTTGTTACCTCCTTTCAACTCCCCACCCTTCACATGTCAAGTAGACATCCCACAGGACTCAACAATTGCACTTCTATTTTTTAGGTTTAACTTTGTTTTTATTGACATCATTAGCAGAGATACCATTCTTATATCCGCCTCACAATACGCACTGTTACCCAGTGACCAAAACATACATCACTGCACTTGTTATTATCTGCGAAGGTGCAATCCAACATATTCCCTCGAAAAGTTGTGAGGCGTGCCTAATATCGATTATGTACTACATAGTAACAAGAAAAGCAATAGTACTCAACATTGTCAAAAGGTATTCGAACAAACCCCCCTTCCCACCCACCCTCCCGCGAACTGGTGTGTAGAATGCCCATTCCGGCTTTAAAATTGGTGTTCCAAGCGAATTCCATAGCAAATCTCAAGGTCCAGTGGGCGACTCCTCAGGTGCCATGAGACGAAGGAGGCGGAGGTACTTTGGGCATGTGCTCTCGTTAAATTCGGTGGACAAAAGAGACACCAGCGGTCGCCAAACCTCCCCAAATCCCGATGCGGTGTTTGTGAGGGAAGCCTGTATCCTCTCCCTCCCCAGGATATGCCATAATCTATGTAGCCAACCCGTGTGCGTCGGTAGTGTCTGTGTCCCCCAGTGCGATAAGATGTTCTGAAGTGCTGCCCCCAGAGCAAGGCCCATCTGCTTCCCCTTGCGGGACTTCAGAGGGAACGTTAAGGGGTTGGGTAGCCCCAGCACTACATAAGCCGGGAATCTTGGAATCTGCGTCTCAAACTGCTGATCTATGTCGTCCAGTATCTTAGGCCAATATGCAGCCAGCTCCTTACATTCCCATAACAAATGTACTAACATCCCCTCTCCCCGCACCCCCGCCAGCAAGTAGGACTGCGGTCTGGATTCCCTTTATTAAGGCGCACCGGCGTCAGATACCAGTACATAGCGATCTTAAAAGCAGGTTCCTTGTTGGCTGAGTTTTGTGCCATATGTTTGGCCCTGTAGTAGATGTTCCTCCACTCTTTCCTCGTGAGTTCCCTTCCCAATTCTTTCGCCCAGCGTTTCTGACTGGCAGTGGGTTGTGTGGGGGTTGGCGGACGTAGCATATCATATAACTCAGAAATCATTTTCCTATCGGTGCGCTTCGTCACTAACCATTTCTCGTATGTTGTCAGTTTTCTGATGACTTTCAGATGCACGTCTGGGTGGAGAAGACAATGAACTGGAGATAGTGGAACCTTTCTGTCTCTGGGAGGGAATAATCCTGTCTTAGGTGGGAAAACGAAATGATCCCCTCTACATCAAACAGATGACCTGCCGCTTTGCACTCCGAAGCCTGCCACGCCGAGAACGCCTTCCCATCAAGCCCCGGGGTAAACTCCCTGTTGTCGAATAGGGGAGTCATCGGGGAGGGAAATGTTGTCAGCCCCCTTCTACTGGCCACCCCGCCCCACACCTGCAGTACTGTGTTCGTGATAGGTGAACCCGGAAGATTCTGTGGTCGGTCTGCTCTTTTCAGAAAGGGAACTTTCCATAAGGAGAGTTTCGCTAATGCCCTATCTTGAAATAGCCATCTCTTTTCCGATTCTGATCTACTCCATTCCACCAAATATCGTAGTTGAGCAGCCCTAAAATACTCTAACAGATTCGGGATCCCCAAGCCTCCCTCCTCCGGTCTCAAATGCCCCAGCTCCCTCCGCATGCGGGGGCGCGCTCCTGCCCAGACAAACTGGAGTATTGCTTTTTGCAGCATTTGAAGTGTCCCCCTTGGTGGCCAAACTGGTAGCGTTTGGAACAAATATAATGCCTTGGGGAGAATATTTATTTATTTGATGAGTTTTATATAGCGCTGGCTAGACCCAGAGGTATCAGAGCGCTTTACATGAGGTCCCACATTGTTACAAAGTTACATCAGTTACAAGTTACATTTGTTGCAAGAAAACATTTAAAGAGCATAGAAGACGAGATAAATGGAGCGTAGAAGGGTAGGGAAGTAAGGTAAAAGGGTAGGAGGGAGATACGGCGGAGAGACGAAGGAAAGTCTGCCCAAAGTCCGGCTGGGTAGGTGACGGCCGAGGGGGAAGTCCACGGCCCATCTCCTCTATAGCTATCAAGGTAGCTCCAGCGGGCATAGACATTTTAACCGCGGCAACGTGTCCCAGCAGTGACAGCTGATGCTGCTTCCAGTTCTGTAACTCTCTCATTACCTGTCGGACTAGTTTGGAGTAGTTTAGTGTGATCGTCCGCTGGATAGACGGAGCCAATTCAATTCCCAAATATGGGATGGACTCCATTATCTTAATCCCAGAGGAATTATCATCTCCCGTCCTTAAGGCTGTCCGTCGCCCATCCAGTCGGAGGATCATTGACTTCCCTACGGATCACTGACAGAATATCGACGACAGGAATATCGAGGTACACAAATATCATGTACAGAATATCGATGTCAAGAATATCGACATCCTATCTCTACAAAGGTAAGTACAAAAATATCGAAACCAAAATATCGTTGTTTAAAATATCGTTGTTCAAAATATCGTTTTTTTTAAATGTCTTAAAAATAATATACAATAAATAAAATTAATAAAAACATAGGGGCCCATTACGATACCCGGCGTAAATAAATCCGCCAGGCATGGAAGCGGCAACAATCCGCCCGCACACACCGCCTGAACACCGACCACGCCATTACGATTACACAAACCGAAAACCGCCATCGGCGGAAAAATCACACAAAATACCGCCCGCCATCGTCCAAGTCGGAGTCAAACCGCCCGCCACGGACGGAAACACGCACGACAACACAAAACCGCCCGCCCACACGCCGACACACCGCACGTGAAATTACGATCGCACCGCCATGAGCGCGGAAAACCACAAATATACCGCCCGCCAGCGCAAACAACGCCGATGAGAATCGACACGGCAGAAGCCATGGCGCCAACGTACCTGCACAGAAACCATCCGCACACAAAACCAATAGCACACAACATGGCCAACAAGTCCACACAGCAAGGCACGCACAAATACACAAGCACAGTACACATCCCGAAAACACCCCCGGACAAACAAAAAATACAAAGGCCAGAACCCCAGACACAACACACCTGAAAACAACAGACCATGAGGACACACCCACATAGGTGAGTACAAAAGCAGCACTCCCACAGACCACAACCCCTTGCTACATTGCAAACCAGAGAGGAGAGGAGAGGACACAGTGACACAGCAAGGACAGCAGCACACCACAGAAATGCACACATCACTACCACCACCACCACCACCACCACCACCACCACCACCAAACACCACCACCACCACCACCAAACCCCGGCACCACAAACCCCCTGCACATTACACAACACACACCGCACCAGCACCACAAACACCATGGCACCACAAAGAATGCCCAAGTTCACGCCCATGGAGCTGACGGTCATGGTCGACGAGATCATCAAGGTGTACCCACAAATCTATGGGAACATGGTCCAGCACACACCACTAGCCACCAGAAACAGAATGTGGAACCGGATCGTAGACCAGGTCAATGCAGTCGGGACCCTGCCCAGGAACAGAGTCGAAATTAACAAACGTTGGAATGACGTCAAGAGCCTGGTCAAGAAGAAGGAGGGCAAAAACAGAGAGCTGGCTGCCGTCACTGGCGGAGGGAATCCCGCGCTCTTTAAGACCTTCAAAGCGTGGGAGGAGAAGGTGCGAGTCGTAATCCATCCGGAGATCCTCGCCGGATTAGCAGGGGAGTGGAGGCTGGTAAGTACAAACTAATGTATACCAGCACACCGCTATGTACTCACATGCACTACCACCATGCCACAGCTCCCAGGGACAAACACCCCCATGTCCAGCACACAATACACAACACATCACACACACATGCAACAGACACTACCACACACAGCCCAAACCGAACAACTGTAAGATGCGTGGGGACATGTGTACACTCAAGCCAGCCACGTAACCACCAACAGGTCCCCAAATATGCCAGAAGCGCCACAACGAGCACCCACCACACCCATGTGTCCGCCACAGCTGCACTAACCGACAAGTAACAGGTAAGTGGCAGGAACACAAAGTGCAGTGGGTGGGACGGTGGACAGCCCAAGTACAACACACACCAGGCCCCAGTCCCACAGCACAGCAAGGAGGAGCATCCCCCACACCCCACAGCCACGTGTCAGCCACCGCAGTGCACAACGACAGCCGAAAGGCAGACATCACGGTCCACAGCAATCGGTGTCAGTGGGTGTCCAGCCACCCCACGACCCACAACACCCCCCACCCCCACAGACCTGCAACATGGAGCACCCCCGCTTAGAGCCATGTGGCATCCAGTACAGTGCACGCACGAACAACTTGCAGGTGGGAAACTGGACAGGGCTGGATTACTGGAGGCATGAGGACCATAACACGACCAACACATGGGACATGTCACGTAGCAGACGAACACGCAGCACCGCCCACCGTCACGAACAAGTGAACAATGTGCACACGGACATGAACAACAGACTCACACCCCACATGACCCATCACAGACATAGCAACACCCAAGGAGCCACGTCTGCATGCACAAGCCACACTGAATATAGTCCCACACGGCAGCCACTGTGCAACTCATCACACACAACCGAAACACCATTGAAGTCCTGTCCATGTAGCCCCTACTGCCTGTCAACCACACACCCCACAACTACGCCTATGTAAGACAAACAACACTAGACGCAACAGAGCGGAACAACAGAAATGCACACGAACACCACTGAACCCATCAAACTCACAGACACACCATGCACATACAACATACCATCCATCCCATCCGTCAGCCCCAGTCTCATGAAAGGCATGTCATCCGCATAGCTGCCACACATACAGCAGTCACGCTAAGACACATGCCCATGACCAACCATGTGCCAGAAGTCAATTAAGCGCACGACACACTGTGAGCAACAACACACAACATGGGCCACACCCCCCGAGCACTGCAGTGATGCACATGGCACAGGGCAGCACGCACACCAAGGAGATGGGACAACTGCAATACGTTGGCTGGCACACAACTATCACTCACTCATAACGATGCGTCCAATGCCATGTCCAGTAATCACAACAGACAGCAAATATGCAGGCCATGTCAAGCATGCACACACCTCAAACCATGCACTGTCATGCTGCCACAACACATGTCACGTTCGGCACCCATGGCTCACAGCATGTACCCCAAAAGCATATTCCCTCCCAAAAGCGAATCTGGGGCATGGCCCCCATGTTGCCATATGCGTTCCTAAGCGTTCCATTTGAACCCCAAAAGCATATCCCCTCCCAAATGCGAATCTGGGGCATGGCCCCCATGTTGCCATATGCGTCCCTAAGCGTTCCATATGAACCCCAAAAGCAAAGTACAAACCAGACCCAGGATGGGCCAGGAGCCCGCATACACCAGAGTCACAATGAGTAGGGGCACAGCAACACACCCATCGGCATGGCCAATCCGTCCCATGCCACATGTGCACAGCACACAGTCCCATTGCCTAGCACACACAACTACAGATGCCACAGCCACACACTCGCCTCCGGGAAACCCATGTACGAGATTGCACGAACTGCCAATGTCAGACGACAAATACATACTTCGCCAGGTGCAACACAATAACAAATCTCATTCTCTCCACAGGTGACGAACTGCCGGATGCTGGGGATGGAGACAGCAGCCAGCACAGCCAGCCCACAAGCCCCCAACGAGGACACACGGATCTGGAGGATCTGTCCTCCTCTTCGGACACGGACCACCAAGCAGGCCCATCTGGTGTGGCAGGGCCCAGCCGCTCCCCAGGACCCCTCCTACCCACCAACCCATCATCCAGGGATGCTGAACAGTCCCAGCCCCTGCTGCCACTGTCGCTGCGGCCACACCCACGGTCATTGCGGCCACTACCACTGCCGCAACCGCCACCATCGCCGCACCGACCACCACCGCCACCACCACCACCACGTCTTCGCTGGCACCAGCCCCAGCGCAGGTGGTGGCCCGGCCGACTGGATCCACCCTGGGAGCCACAGCGAGGACCGTGGTGTGCAATGTGGCTAGTGGGCAGGGCCGGTGGCAGCAGGACTGGTAGGAGGAGCAGGGTCAGGGAAACGCCAGCCTCCCTGGGAGCCATGCCCTGCCTCAAATGGCCAGAGTCCTTGGGGCCTATGAGGAGGCCCAAGAACAATGGGTCAGGTCTGCTACAGACACGCGGGAGGTGCTGGGGGTGCTGAGGTCCATGGACGCCCATATGGGCCAATTCGTGTCCCGTATGGACCAACTCGTGGACCTCATGGGCCAGCTGGTGGTGGCGGTGGGGTCACAGGCAAGGCCAGCAACACCACCTCCGCCACCACCTGCTAGGGCGCAGGGTCGGGCAGCAGTGTCCACTTCCCCTGCGTCCACAGCCAGTGAGCACACCTCACCCACCACCAGCAGGTCGCCACCACACACCCCCTCCCAAACGTGGAAGGGGCCGTCCGAAGAGGAAACAGATCTCCCGGGAGGACTTCGCACGCTCCAGTCGCAAGTGAGGCAGCCAGCCAGCCTTCCGCCAGCCTTCCTTGACCAGCCACTGCATTGACTTGCTCTACGATCCCACTCCACACAGCCAGCTGGATGGCATGTGTGTGTTGGACTATGGACATAGAACCAGTGGGTACACCCTGAGCTTCACGCAGCCATGACCGACAGCTCATTGTCACTGCACGCACCACTTTTGTCATCACCTTACACACAATCACATGTCACAGTTTGGAATAAATGCACCTTTTTCACTAACTGCTGTTTGTGCCCTGTGTTTTATTTGTACGGAATACAACGGCCACCTTGGGCGGAAAGGCACCTGATGCGTGGCATGGCAATGGAATCCGGAGGGCCTGTAGGGACCTAGGGGTGGGAGACAGAACAGGAGCACATTCAATGAGTGTGTCACACACCCATCACACAGTACATGTCAACAACTACAAGCAATGTACACACATCGCACAGAGCAATAGGGCACAATGCCACAGTCACCAACAGTGGCATACTACCCTGGCCATGGAGCGTTGACACACTGCACGCAGTGAACATACGGCCACCCTGACACAGCACACACACACCTGCACAGATACAGACACATCATCCGTCGTACATGGACACTCACCGTCAAGTGAAGTAGCGGGCGATGAGCTGCTGGCGCACATTCCCAGCTTCCTCCTTCTCCGCTGTCCACCTCACTCGAGCTGTCCTGGTCTGCGGGCTGGGGCCCTGGTTGATCTCCGTCATCCACAATGAGGGGGATCTGCTTCCGAATGGCCAGATTGTGCAGCATGCAGCACGCCACCACTATCTGGCACACCTTCTGTGGGGAGTACGCCAGTGCACTCCCCGGTGCGGTCCAGGCACCTGAACCTGGACTTGAGGAGGCCAAAGGTACGCTCGACCACACGTCTGGTCCTCCCATGTGCCTCATTGTATCGATCGTCTGCTGGGGTGCGAGGATTCCTCAATGGACTGAGCAGCCATGCCCCATTCGGATACGCAGAGTCACCTGGGTGTGAGGGACACAGAGAACCGTTGCTATTCCAACTGGACAGGGGACAGCATCGCACAACCAGCACGCTACACCACTCCACATACTCACCGACAATACAGGCACGATCCTGTTGCATATTGGCCATCAGTCGTGGCAAGATGCTGTTGCGCATTATGTGTGCGCCATGTGCCGAGCCTGGAAACTTGGCACACACGTGGGTGATCACCATGTCCGCAAGGCACACCACTTGCACATTCAGGGAGTGCGTGTGCTTCCTGTTGCGGCACAGGTGCTCAGTGGCCTGTGGTGGAACAAGGCCAACATGTGTGCAGTCAATGGCTCCCACGACGTGTGGGATTCTGCCAAGGGCATAGAATGCACCCTTCACTGCCGCCAATTCACGAGCCCTGGGGAATCTGATGTACCTGTTTCGGCACAGCATCATGGCTGCCAGTACATCCCTCAGCACCTTGCTGAACATGGGCTGGGACATCCCTCCTCCACTGCCCACTGTGTGCTGGAATGACCCAGTGGCGAAGAAATGCATGGCGGCCATCACCTTAGCCGTGGGGGTGACAGCAGTCGGATACACCTCTGCGGGGACGGAGATGGGGCTCTAACATGGCACACAGTCGATGCAGGGTTGGCCTGTCCAGCCGAAACTTCCTGATAACCTCTGTATCGTCCATGTCCGCCAGCAATTGGTATGGGCGGTCAATGTTCGGTCTCCGCCTGGGTTAAATGGCAGAGGACACATGTCAAAGCAACACGGCACATAGCAATTTCGCATACACATCACTGACATGACTGAGCAAGCACATGAGCCACAGCCCAGCTGTCAAGCTGGGACGGCACGGCCACAATACACTTACACAGGTCTCCCAACAATGGCAATGGCAAGTGAGACATACCACTGCCATGTGCATGCACATGGGGATCTAGGCCCCAATGACTTGCGGGGCGTGCTGATGGGGACTGACTGCATATTCGTCAAGCGGCAACGCCACGGCAACATGAGTGTCTGCTGAGCATGGAACTGCTTCCGAGGCTGGATGAGTATGGCACACGACTGACGACGATGTGGGCACGGGCTGAGCGGCCAATACAAGTGGGACCTGTGGCACGAGGGGATATGAGACAGTAGTAGGTGTCAGCACTGCACCCTATGTACAGCACTGTACGGATCACAGCTCCCGAAACATTGACTGGTGTCCACATTGACAGCCCCATGCCAAGACGGCTGTGTGCTTGCAGTCACACGTCACAGCTGAGAGGTTACATTGCACGTGCCAGGTGGCAGACGTACATAGTGGGAGCTGGCATGTGTGTGCATGTGTCTCCTGTTCAGGATCCACCAGATGGGCGCTGACTCTGTACTGACCATTGGACACAGCATGTTCCGTGGAAGGCTTGTGTGTGTGGGATGGTGGCACTGGATGTGCCTCCGTTGGGTGGGGGCCATGCACAGGGCGGGTACGTCGATGATTGCGCATTGTTGGTCACGGTGGGTGCACCAACTAAGATGTGTTGCCCTGTGTTCAATTCCTATGTCCGCATGATGATGGACTGTGGATGTGGGCAGACTACACATTGGTCGATGTGCTGTCTATATGCATGTGCCTTCACACCAGGCACAGCTGCCCCTGCACATGTGACCCCTGCTGGACTCGCTGCTGGGTCTGTGGAGCTGATGCACCTTCTGTGCGTGGGGCGGACAGCTCTCCTCACTTCCCTCATTGCGCATGTCATGTCTTTGCCGCAGGTGACATGGATCATGGAGGGCCCACATGTACGCGTGGGTAGGCTACACATGATTGTTCACTGGTCGCCACCCCCAGTCAGTGTTTCGAATGGGAAGGTTGTCGTGCTGGTGGTATGTTCGATGTGGCGGATGGGCGGGCCTAGGTGCGGGCTTACATTCCGGACATGGGGGTAGTTGGATTGGCGACTAGTTGCAGTACACACGGGACACGTCTCTTCCTTTCCACATCTGGGTCATCCCTTGTACTAACTGACAGTGATACAGTCATCTTCGCCCCAGCCCTCATGTCCTCCCCTCGCCCCCCAATATGCATGCTCACCTGCGAGGCTAGCGCTTGCACAGGCAGCCCCAAGCTCGCACCAGAGAGGGCAAGGAGTGTATGTGTGGGTCCAGTTGCACGAGTGGGCTGTCTCAGGGTATGATGTGTGGCGGGACGCCGTCCACCTGCGTGGTGCCCCAAATGGAGACCCGGCCTGCATGGACTATGCATCACAGTCTTCGCCTTCCGGATCCGCCACCTGCGACACCCAGTGGCTGTGGCTGCCCTTGCGGCCAGGCCGCGTCCGTCTGTGGCTGATGGCCCACACATTCACTCTTTGGCCTCTCTGGGGAGGGCTCAGGGTGGTGGCGCACGCGCTTGCACTTAGTCGCAATGGCATGTGGCGTGGTTGGTATGATGGGCAATGGATGGGATGGTGCGAGCCACCTCCTGAGACGTCAGTGCTGCTCGTGCTGTGGTGCGTCCCCCTACACTTCCATTTGACTTTTGCCATGCTGGACGTTGAGGTTCTATTGCCTGCGTGATATGACCAGGAGGAGCGCGAGGAGACCTCTCACACACCATGCTCCACTGCCATCCCGTGCCCTGTATCGCCTGTGCGGATTGACTATGTTGGGGTTACACCTGGTCGACTGGGGCTGTGTGTGCCTTGTCAAGGGGCATGGCGGGCGCACAACAGGATCCAGCTTGTCCACAGAGGGTGGGCTGAGGTGCGCCTGGTACCGCTTTGTACGTGTACCCGGCTGCTGTGCACACACATGTTCACTCCCCCCCGACAGGTGTCCTCTCACAATGCCCAGGGAAGCGGTGGTGTACTGTTCATGACCCCTCCCAACACGGCGTGCTCCAACTTGGCATGTGCGCATCTACCCGTCGCACCCACCCACCTGAGCACTGAGTCCATACGACTTCACACGACACATGTGTGTCTTCCACAGTAGTGCTACTCATTTGCGTTGACATCCAATACCAGTGGACTACATGGTCATGTCACGACTGCCGTGTACTTCACATACTCTCATCCTCTCTCATTCGTACTTGTGAAATGAGTCAGCGGAGACAGTTTTGGTTTCAAACATTATATTGAGTCTTCTGTCCTCTGTGATGCAGTATAGTGGACACTACTGGCAGCGGAATACATGTTGAGGATATACTGAGCATGATTACAAATTGGATAGGGTGTGGGTTACATGTGATTGGCTGTTGCATGTGGGATGTGGGCTTCAGAGTTACATCTGCTTGGCCAAGGCTGTGCTAATGTACATTTACGTATAGCTGCAGAGCTGCGGACTTTGACACAGACGGTATACATGTAGCCTACCAGACCGCTCGGCATCATGGGCACAGTCCATCTCAGTTCCATGTGACAGGTTTGCTGCGGTTGTTCCTCATGCACGCGTGCATGTGAGATGACATCAGGGCATGTGCTTGCGTGCATGCAGCGGCGTGCCACTTGTTGTTGCACTGTGGTGGTTACTGGACATGTCACAGTCACTGGGGTCGTGTTGTTGTTGTATGCACTTGTCGTCCATGCAAAGGTCCTGGTATGGGATTCCCGGGCGGGGGTGGGAGGGGTGCAGCACCCACAGACTCCAGGCGACCTATTCATGTCCACTGAGCGGTGTGTGTGTCCATGTGCGCTGGATCCATGTCGTGTCCTGGTTGTTCGTGCAGTTCCGTCCATGTGGGTGCGATACACAGAGCCCATGCCACTGCCTCCCACGATGCATGCGGTGTTCCTGGATGTGATGGGGAACAGTGTGCATGTCCCGGTCATATCCGATGTCATGGCGATGTCGTTGATGGTGTGGTTACAGTTGCCGGTCGCTTGGTATGGCTGTTGTGGTGGTGACTGGCCAGTCCGTGCGGAAGCTGAGCATGGGTGCGGGGTTGGACTTCATAGGTCACTCGGGGAACCTGCGTTGTTGTCCGACGTATTTACAGGTTGTCAGGTATGCGATGCCGCCCAGCAGGGCTTCCATGTCATTGGTGGTGTACATGTTTGCCAGCCAATGAAGCGGATGGTGGCTGTCAAGGTGTTGTTCGTAAGTTGTCCCTTGGAGGACCATGATGGGGCATGCTGGGTGACATTCGATGTAGCTGTTCTCGATGATCCGTCGTGTGGAGGCACAGTGGTCCCATTTCAGTGCGGGTGCGATGTTGGCCACATACGCCATGCCCCCATAGGCAGAGCAGGCCCTGTCGTGTGCGTCCAGAGGGAGGAGTAGTGGTAGCAGGTCCGCCTTCAGACATGCCGGGTTGGAGAGGCATATCTCGACGGGATGCTGGTAGGGACACCTCCGACAGTAGAAGACGGGCATGACGCAGCTGAACAATGTGATGCGGTAAGTCAGTCGGTAACTTACGTTCAGCAGGGACAGGAGATCGCATCCCAATGTATGGCACAGGTTGGTTTTGTACAGCTTGAGCTGTTCGGCGTAGTTGGGTAGGTGTGTTGCGGTTGCCATTTCGCAGCGGTTCGTTGAGATGGCGTGCTCCGGCTGTGTGTGCAGTCTGCAATGTGCACGCTCCGGGGTTGCTGTGAGCTCTGTGTAGTCGTAGGGAGACAGGACTTGTGTTCTGTTGGCTTGTTTGGAGGACACGGGCCCTCTTCCCACATGCTTCTCAGACAGTTCAAGGTCAGTGCTGTGTGACTCCTTCCAATTAACTTGCATGTGGCCGACATGGGGGAGTGTTTTCTTCTTTCTTCCCCGTCCGTTGTGTGCTTCTGTGATATGCGCTATCTGCCCTGTGGTCGGTCTCCTCTGCATGCCTGTGTTGGTCTATTCTTGGACAATGGCTGTATTCACCGGCTTCTGCCGTAGGGCTGTGGTTTCGGAGTTGGAATGGAAGGTCATTCAGTGCTGTCTGCTCTCCCTTGTGTGGGCGGCAGGCTGCCTTTCCGCTCTGCGTTGGGCCTTGTGTGTGGATGTTATTCTTGGGCCACCTGTTGTCGGTCCCCGGGCTCTTTGGTGTTCCGTTTCATATGTCTTGTTCATATGTGCAGGGTGGTATGGGTTTTTCAGTGTGGTACTGGCGTTCCTCTTCCCGAAGGGGCCCTGCTTCTCCTAGTTGGTGTTGCCGCCGCTGTGTGCTACGCCATGTTTGTTACACTGGGGTGTGTCCTGCTGTTGCGTGACTTCACTGACATGTGTGCGTCGGTTGTGTGGCGTTGGGTGTTGTCCGTGAATTGGGCGTTGGGGACATGTCTGTGGCAGGCCTGTCACGTGTCATGTGCGTTCGGGGTGGGGCTGATGTGTGTGCTGCTTGGTTGTGTCCCTGTGTCTGTGTGCGACGCATGCATGGCGCTGCGGTTGGCCTCTGCGTTGTGCGCATGTGTGGCGGCGTCATCGGCGCTTTGGGGCCGTGACGGGGTGGTTGGTTCCTAGTCCCAGGTGGTGTGTACACATGTGTTCCGCGATGTTAGGATTTGGCCTGTGTGTCATATGTGGATGCAATGGTGGATGTGTAGTGTACACGCGCTGGTGGGGGTTGTCCGCTTTTTCCGCCCTTGCACTGTGTGCGCTGTTTGCGTGCACTTGTTGTGTGTGTGCCTACCTGCGTCTCCGCGGTACGTTGCGTCCTTGGTGGTGCATCAGCAGAAGCATGGGAAGGGCCTGCAGTGCTGGAGTCATGCCCGGGGTGCCGCTTCTTCGTTGTCCGTGCTCTGCGTCCGTGTTACCGCCTCTTTTCACGTGCGGTGTCTCTTAGCCGTGGGAGCCGTTTGTTTGCGGCATCGTAATTTATACGCCGGGCGGGACGTGTTTCGTCGGACGGTGTGTGTCAGTTGAGCTGCGCCGCTACGTGTACAGGCGCACTTTGATGGCGGACGGTGTTGCTGGCTTGCCGGCGGTGTTTGGCCTGCTTTTCGCATCGTAATTGGGCGGGCGTGTGGACTGCTGCGTGCCAGCGGTAACTGGTGGTTTTTGCATCCGCCAGCACGGCGGTTGTGCTTCCGCCCGCCATCGTAATGGGCCCCATAGTTAGAATTATTAAAAAATGTTACAAATTATAAATAATAAATGTAATATAAAAAACAATTAAACATACATATATAAAAATTATTATATATATTTTTACTTAATATTGATAAATAATTATTTTATTAAATTATAAAATGTTAGAAACATAACAAAAATTATAAATACATATATATATATATATATATACATATAACATAAATATAAAAATAAAAAATATATATAATAAATTAAAATATTAAAATAATTATTTATTTTTAAAACAACATTTTACACTACATTAACTAAAACAGTAGGGAAAATGTTGGATAGCGGAGGGGATAAAATTACTATTCCCACTCCAGCAAATGCAACAGTAGGAAAGTGTTGGATAGCGGAGGGGAATAATTTACTATTCCCACTCCAGCAAATGCAACAGTAGGGAAAGTGTTGGATAGCGGAGGGAAATAATTTACTATTCCCACTCCAGGGAGTGCAACAGTAGGGAAAGTGTTGGCTAGCGGAAGGGAATAATTTACTATTCCCACTCCAGCAAGTGCAACAGTAGGAAAAGTGTTGGATAGCGGAGGGGAAACATTTACTATTCCCACTCCACGGAGTGCAACAGTAGGGAAAGTGTTGGATAGCGGAGGGGATAAAATTACTATTCCCACTCCAGCGAGTGCAACAGTAGGGAAAGTGTTGGATAGCGGAGGGGATAAAATTACTATTCCCACTCCAGCAATTGCAACAATAGGAAAGTGTTGGATAGTGGAGGGGAATAATTTAATATTCCCATCCCAGCAAGTGCAACAGTAGGGAAAGTGTTGGATAGCGGAGGGGATAAAATTACTATTCCCACTCCAGGGAGTGCAAGAGTAGGGAAAGTGTTGGATAGCGGAGGGGATAAATTTACTATTCCCACTCCAGAGAGTGCAACAGTTGGGAAAGTGTTGGATAGCGGAGGGGAATAATTTACTATTCCCACACCAACAAGTGCAACAGTAGGGAAAGTGTTGGATAGCAGAGGGGAATAATTTACTATTCCCACTCCAGCAAGTGCAACAGTAGGGAAAGTGTTGGATAGCGGAGGGGAATAATTTACTATTCCCACTCCACGGAGTGCAACAGTAGGGAAAGTGTTGGATAGCATAGGGAATAAAATTACTATTCCCACTCCAACAAGTGCAACAGTAGAGAAAGTGTTGGATAGCGGAGGGGATAAAATTACTATTCCCACTCCAGCAAGTGCAACAGTACAAAAGTGTTGGATAGCGGAGGGGAATAATTTACTATTCCCACTCCAGCAAGTGCAACAGTAGGGAAAGTGTTGGATAGCGGAGGGGATAAAATTACTATTCCCACTCCAGGGAGTGCAAGAGTAGGGAAAGTGTTGGATAGCGGAGGGGACAAAATTACTATTCCCACTCCAGGGAGTGCAACAGTAGGGAAAGTGTTGGATAGCGGAGGGGAATAATTTACTATTTACACTCCAGCAAGTGCAACAGTAGGGAAAGTGTTGGGTAGCGGAGGGTAATAATTTACTATTCCCACTCCACGGAGTGCAACAGTAGGGAAAGTGTTGGATAACGTAGGGGATAAAATTACTATTCCCACTCCAACGAGTACAACAGTAGGGAAAGTGTTAGATAGCGGAGGGGATAAAATTACTATTCCCACTCCAACAATTGCAACAGTAGGGAAAGTGTTGGATAGCAGAGTGGAATAATTTACTATTCCCACTCCAGCAAAATAATAAACATTAATTAATAAATACTTAAATGATAAAAAATAATTTACCTCCCACCAAATCCCCCTATAAATGACACCACCAATATTGTAAAACATGACACAATTAACATAATTGCTTAACAATTAATTAATTAACTAATAACAATGAACAATCAAATTAAAAACAATTAGTAATAAATTAATTCACACTATTAAGACTATAAAATAGCAATAACTAAATATTATATAAAAAAGATTTAAAAATATATTACATTTTAATTACTTCCCACACTACTCCCCTATAAATCCACAACCTGCTTCTAAAAAAATGACACAATTTACATATTTACCAATTAATAATTAATAATTAATAATCCATTAATAATTAATTAATAATAAATTATTTAACACAATTGACAATATAAAATATTAAATATACAAATATTAATTAATAAAAAATAATTAATTAATTATTTATAATTAAATTACTTCCCACCCTACTCCCCTATAAACCCACAACCGGCTCCTAAAAAAATAACACAATTAACATATTTACCAATTAATAATTAATAATTAATATCCAATTAATAACTAATTAATAACAAATTATTTAACACAATTAACAAAATAAAATAGTAAATACATAAATATTAATTAATAAAATTATTAATTGATTAATTATAATTAAATATAATTAAATTATTTCCCACCCTACTCCCCTATAAACCCACAACCCGCTCCTAAAAAAATGACACAATTAACATATTTACCAAGTAATAATTATTAATTAATAACCAATTAATAACTAATTAATAAATGGATTAACACAATTAACAATATAAATTATTAAATACAAAATATTAATTAATTAAAATTATTAATTAATTAATTATAATTAAATTACTTCCCACCCTATTCCCCTATAAACCCTCAACCCGCTACGGAACTAAAACGCAATATTTAATTTTTTTAAAATTAATGACTTCTAACAATTATTAATAAATATATTATAATTAAATTACTTCCCACCCTATTCCCCTATAAACCCACAACCCGCTACGGAACTAAAATACGCAAAAATTAATTATCATAAAATTAATTATTTCTAAAAATTTCAAACATACATTACTTATACAAAATATTTAAATCACATACTTTTAACACATATACTAAAATACAGAACACTAAAATAAATTTCGATATTATTAACAACGATATTGTTACTAACGATATTACTAACTTCGATATTAAGTAAACGATATTTCTTACCTGCATGTCGATATTCTGGTCGACGATATTCTTGCAGGTCGATATTATGTCACATCGATATTTAAACATCGATATTCTGGTATATCGATATTTAAACATCGATATTATGTCTGCTTACCCTTCCCTACGTTCACACGGAAGCCGGAGACCTGACCGAATGACTCCAGTTCCCGTAAGAATGCCGGGACTGAGCGATCTGGGGACTCTAGAGATGCAATGATATCGTCCGCGTATAGGCTTATTGCATGTCGTTCCCCACCAAAGGGAACGCCCGTGATATTCGGGTTGTCCCTGATCTTCTGGGCCAACGGTTCGATGTATAAGGCAAAAAGGAGGGGCGACAGTGGGCACCCCTGCCACGTTCCTCTCTGGATGGCGAAAGGTCGAGACGATAGCCCATTTACCCTAATAGTGGCGGTGGGCGAGCTATAGCAACTCGTCACCCATGCCCTGAACCGGTCTCCCAACCCGAAGTGGATCAAAGTTTGATCTAGAAAGTCCCAGTCCACCCGGTCAAACGCCTTCTTGGCGTCGACCGATAGCAGTAGGGCGTCCATATTCGTGCGGTGAGCCTTATCAACCAAGTGGAGAATCCTTTTGGTGTTGTCACTGCTCTGCCTATTTTGGATGAATCCCGATTGATCCGGCTCTATGATACCCGGCATCAAGGGGCCTAATCTTGCTGCTAAAATACTGGTAAACAGCTTCAGGTCCACATTAAGAAGGGACACCGGATGATAGGAACCACAGAGATTTTTATCTTTCCCAGGTTTATGCAGGACTACTATGGATGCCAAAAATAATTTTTGTTGTATTCTCCCATGAATTTTGAAAATATGTGTTGTTTTTAATAATATTGTTATTTTATGTGTTTTTAAAATAAATAAAAAAAGGAAAAGAATCTACAAACAATATATTTTTAATAAAATTGAATAAGGATCCTGCCAATAAAGACAGTTTGTATTATACTTTTCTGGTTTTCAATTCCATTGATGGTGACTAGAGTGGATGTGAGATTGGTGTGGTATACAATGTGCTTATGAGAAACCCAAAGGGATTTTGTTTTTGACATATTGTCTGTTTTCGGTGTCCTGTCCCTTTGGTGAGAAGGACCCCTCTCTCTAATTTTGGATCTACTATGGATGCCGCCAGCATATCAGGGGGAATCGACCCCGGCCCTGCAAAGGAGTTAAAAAGTCTCGTCATGAGCGGAGCTAAGATATGGCAAAAGGATTTATAGAAACCCGCCGAGAATCCGTCCGGTCCCGGCGATTTCATAAGCTTGAGGCGTGAGATTGCCCCTATAACTTCTGCTATCCGGATCGGGGCATCTATCAAATCCGCTTGACCCCTATCGAGCACCGACGTGTTCGCTCCCCGCAGATATGCCGTTGTTTGCTGTCCTGAGGGGGCCTCACTTTTGTATAAGTCTGCATAAAAATCTATAAATGCGTTTGTTATCTCTTCGTCCACCTCGACCACTTCCCCCTTGTCGTTCGTGATTGATTGGACCTTCGTCTGGTGGGTACGGGCCCTAAGTTTACTCGCCAGCATGCGCCCAGTCTTGTCCCCTCCGATATAGTAGGAGTGCTTGAGACGAAGCGCTGCGTATCCGGCTCTATCGATGTCAAGCCCCGCCAGTTGAGCTCGTGCCGCCTTCAACTGTCGCCAGACCCTCGGCGCCCCAGTCCTACTGTGCACCCGCTCCAGTTCTAGCACTTGTGCTGTGAGATGATCCCTCTTTTCTTTGCGCTCTTTGTTATCTGCAGCTGAGATAGCTATCAATTCTCCTCGCACCACCGCTTTTAGGGCCCCCCATAAAGTGGGCGAGGAGATGTCAGGGGAGTCATTTATCTCTAAATAATCTTTGATGCATTTGTGTATCTGCCGTGTCACTGCCTCCCTGTGTAGCATGCTTTCCCCGAGTCGCCAACCTCCCGGCTGACTCCGTGTCGGGGGCAACAGAAGGGATACCGTTACTACGTCGTGGTCAGAAAGTGCTGTCGGTGTAATGTCCACATCCCCCACCATTGCATTTAGTTCTGTTGTGCCTATCAAGTAATCTAGGTGGGCATAAGTGCCATGTGCATGAGAGTAAAATGAGAATTGTGAGGTCTGTGGATGTGCTGCTCGCCACAAATCTATCAGCCCCATGGATTGAAGCCATTCTTTCCCCATCAGTCAATTCCCCGTCTGGGTGAATCGGTGACCTCACCGATCTTTAGTCGCATCCAAGACAATGTTAAGATCCCCTCCCACAATCGTCCTCCGTTCTTGTTTGCTCAGGACCTCAGAGAGAGCCACCTTCAGAAATTTCTCCTGCCCCGAGTTGGGCGCATAGATTGACCCCACCGCTAGTGTGTGCCCCCCTATCTGGATCGTATAAGCCAGGAGACGGCCTTTAATTTCAGCAATCTTATCCCCCACTATCCCTGAAAATCGCTTAGCGACCAAAATAGCCACCCCCGCTTTTTTATCCAAGGTGGAAGAGAAAAATTGATGGGGAAATGCCCTTGCCCTCAGCCGGTGCCAATCTATGGAGAGAAGGTGGGTCTCCTGGAGGAGACACACATCTGCCCCCAGGTTCTCCAAATATGAAAGGATGGATTCCCGCTTAATAGGATTATTAAGGCCCTTCACATTTAGGGTAACTACTTTCACTGTGGAGTATGACATGGTGTAAGATCATGGTGTATCCTCCGCTCCCGTGGGATCTTGAAACCTCGGTCCCTCTTTGGGCCCCCCTCCGCCACCCCTCCTGCCCCCCCTGGATCGATCTCCATCCCTGCAACACCAGTTCCCCGCACACCAGTTCCTTCCCTACCCCTCTCTAACCCCAACCTAGAACCCCCTAACACCCCATACTGTCCAGAGCCCACAGTTCGTGCTCGCGTGCCCTTGGAAAAAGAAATTGATAGGAGCATGTTGTGGTCCAAGGCTCCCCGTCTCCCCTCTTCTAACTACCGCCCTCCCCAGCTCCGCTTATGCCTGTCGCTTGTAGGTATCCCAGCAGAGTTCAAGAGCCATCTTGGGAAGCTGTGTCCTTGAGTACCGTCTCGAGAACCGATTGCCTCTCCTGCGCCATGGTTGTGGGGTCTGGCCCTAGCATATGCTCTGTGAGACGCCTCCCTCGGATTCTTTGCCACCGGTCTCGTGGGGACTTGCGTTCTTGACTGGCCGCCTCCTCCTGACTTGGTTGTTCTAGGCCCAGTGTTCTGCATGCTTCTTGCAATGATTTGAATTGGTGGAGTTTTCCGTGCCACTTGAATATCAACCGGAACGGGTGGCCCCAGGAGTATGCCACCCCTTGGTCCCGCAAATGCGTTGTCACCACACAAAACTCCCGTCTTTTTGGTAAAGTTATTAAAACCAAGTCTTGATAGAGGGCCACGGGATGGCCCTGGTATGTGAGCGGGTGCTTCACCCTGGCCTCCCGTAGAATACGTTCCTTGAGAGGGAAGTCCGGGAGGTAGGCCAGGATGTCAGGCGGGGGTGCAGGTGCCTTTCTTCTCAAACCCACTCTATGCGCTCGGTCTATCCTGATGTCAAAGTCTGTTGGGACCTCTAGTATGCTCTGGAACAGCCCCTGCAGATACTGAACTATGTCCGAGCCCTCCTCCTCCGAAGGAACTCCCTTCACACGTATGTTATTCCTTTTTTTTTAGAGAAACCGCAGTGTGGGCTTAAATGGCTGCACCAGTATATTAGTTCCTATGAGTGTTTAAATCGTAATGCTCCACTTTTCGTAACCCCACTGCTATAGAAGTCACACTATACGAGAAGAAAACTTCTCTTAGAATAAAGAAATAATGAAAAGGAGCATATAATCAAATATAGTACATTTATAGATTATAAACAATATCAAATTCATGCGATTTGAAACAAAATTAAAGTGCGGGAATCTTGAAATGTCTTTTCTTCATATAATCTTTATTTTCATTTCCAATCAGAGGCATAAAGCCCAGCCAACGCATTTCGTCCAATAGATGGACTTCATCAGGGATGTGAATCAGATCACGAAGATCAGCAAAGCAATCTACGAATGTGAAATCTTGAAAGCCAAGAATCTCGTGACGTCTTGTTAGTAATATATATCCAAGTTGGGAACAGCTCATGTAAATCACCAAACAAGTTTAGTGATCTATATAAATATGCATCGATATTCCAATTGCACCAATGTCTTCTGGATTTTCTAAGGATTATTGCCTTCTATCCATGCCGGTATCATATGAAGTCGTGCCCAAAGTACCGTCCGTCTGACCGTGGTATGTTATTCCGCCTGGAGCGGTTCTCCAGGTCTTCCGTATGTGCCTGGAGATCGATCTGCTGGGCCCGCAGCCGTATCACCTCCTGTTGGAGCTGCTCCATTTCTTCCTCCCTGGCCTGTTCCTGGTCCTCGATGCTTGCCAACCGTTCTCCGACTGCATCCACATCCCTCCGGATTTCTTTCACATCCCTCGCGAGTTCACCTTTTAGTGATTGAAAGTCGTCTCTTAGCATGTTAAACAATGTCTCTAGGAAGGAACGGGTGACCGGGGCTTCCGCTCCCTCCGTCTCGTGATCCAGTTGCGTGGGTGGAGACATTCTACCCTCTCCTCCGCCGGTCTGCGGGGTTTTGGTCAGCATGTCCTTCAAGGTCCGATCCTTCTTCCCTCTCAGCGAGGACATGCCGGCTGTGCTATCCGCTGCCCTGTCGCAACGTCTCTCTACCCCAGTTCTATTCGTTGTAGTAGTCTGGAGGCTCTGCAACTTGCACCTCTCACAGACTGCGCTCTCTCCCGGGCCGCCTCGACCAGTTGCCTCCTCGCTCCCATGCTGGTGCCTCTCCTGGATTACATGCCGTGCCCTCCGTTGGCAGATCAGGGGCTTATCCGTGCCACTTGTTTACCAGACCCGCACGGCCGTACGTTGAGGCCCAGGTCTTCGATCCCCCGTCCTCTTGGGCCTGCCCCCCCAGTCTAGTCCCGTTCGTGGCCTCCTCTATTGTTGACGGGAAGAGTTTGTTTGGGTGGACCAGTGGCCCATGTACCCCTCCGACCCTAAGTCCGTGGACCCCAGCCTCCCTTCCTTTTGCGGCCTGCGTCCACACCTGAACTGAGAATGTTCGCCCTCGGGCGATCTCGGGTCGATCTCCTTCCACCCTTGCGCTAGAGGCGTAGGACACCTTACCCGGGCTGCTTGGCGAGTGCGTGTCTCTCTGGGGCTTCAGAGATCGCCCCCCGCCGCCTCTGCCCGAGGCTGCTCCACTCCTCCTCAATGGCCCTCGTGGGGATTGCCGTGTGCCCCCTGATGGAGGGCCCAGCTGCTACAGTCCTCCTCGGCAGCCCCGTGGTATGGCTGCACGGCTCAGCGGCCCTGGGAGTCTCCGCTTCTTCCTTCCTCTCAATAGCACTTTCCTGTCCCGGGCGGTTCTGGGCTGTCGATTGCCACCTCCACCCTGCCGACCAGGCACCCCGGGGAGTTCTCAGAGGGTAGGCCCAGTACAAATGGGCCGCTTCTTCTTCCCCGGCCGCGAACCCTCTGGTGTCTCGCTCTGGCCGCCCTCGCTGCTTCTCTTCACCAGCACCCGCCTCTCACCGGTGTGTCTAGGTGCCCCTCTCTCGGCGGAGCTCTGTGCTGGCTGGCTCAGGGGTCATGCCGTTCTCTACCCCAGGCCGTTGTGTGACCGGCTCCCACCGGGCCTTTCCTGCAGCCGCCGGCCTCCCACCGCCATCGTGCCGCCGCGCCGCCGCTCTCCCACGGGCCTGGATCACAGGCACAGTACTCTCGCTCACCTGCTGGCTTCTGTTCCCCGCTCCGGACAGCAGCGAAGTGGGCGTCAGCAGCCCAGGCGCCGCAGGACCAGGCGGGATTGTCGCGGGAGCACTTCGCCGTGAGGATTTGCCGGCGAGTGCCCACTGCCGGTGACCTTCCTCTGCCTACGGAGCGTCTCTGGTCCCCCGGCTCCCGATTTCACCCGTTCCGCTCTCCCGGACCCCGCCAGCCGATGACGCTGGACGAAGCTCTATGAGGTGAGAACAGTGCGGCTCAGTGCGCCATTGTCGCTGCGTCACTCTTGGGCTCTCCGCAGCAGGCCCCAGTCCATCTGGGTTCCATTAGGCCCCGCCACTCTTTCAGTCCGCCTGCGGTGTGTCCAACGGCCGCGGCCTCGCCGTCGTGGGCCCCGACCGGGGCCCCCTGGTTCACTCGTGGGCCCTCTCCCTCCGCAGACCTCTTGCCGTCACCCACCGTCCACCAGTGGCCTCCGGACTCACGCAGCTGGGCCCTGGTGTGCCTCGGGGAAGCTCCGGCACGAAGAGCAGCTTCCGTAGGCCCTTCTGAGTCCGGCCGCCATTTTCTTGCGCTGGCCTCACGTCGTCCCAGAGCCTGCACTCTCCCGGAGATGGGCCCCAGCTCCAAGTTACCGCTGTTCACATATGCCTTTATGTCAGGGCATGTGTCCCCTCCAGTGCTGCGGTTCGATGCGGGGATACCACTCTGATCTAGGCCGGATTGGGCGCTCGGGAGCGGGGAGACGAAAGAGACACGTCTTACCCGCTCGCCATGTTGGCCACGCCCCCGCACTTCTATTTTTTAAACTCTACCTTGCCCCTCTTCCAGAGCTTGTGTACTCTCTCAACAACTATGCTGACAATACTCAAATCATCTTGAAACTGGAAAACTCTTATAAGTCATGACCTCAAGATTCCGAGAGTCTATAATTGCTTTGAACATTGGATGCTTAAACATCATCTCACACTTAATGCATCAAAAACTGAAATACTCAAATGGAACACTGAATACTTAAGAATCATCTCATACTAAACGCCTCAAAAAGAGAAATTCTCATCTAACAATCAGGCAAAACACATAGGGGTCGATTCCGATTCGGGCAGGAAATTTCTCCGACCGAGCCGGACCCGGAGAGATTTCCGACCGAATCGGACCCATGCAGTCCGACCGAACGAGTACGATGCGTCCGTATGTTATCGGACTCGAGTCGGTCGGACTCCCATTGAAGTCAATGGGAGCCGGTCGTACAACGCGTACGCGGGCTCCCATTGACTCAATGGGTGCGAGTCGGACAAGTGCGCCCCCTACAGCGGGTACACGGCGAAGCGATTTGTGCCGTACACGCACAGGTAGGGGGGACCCATGGGTCCCCCCTGTGTGCGACTCGCGCGGCTACGAGTACAGGGGGGTCCGACACGGACCCCCAAAGTACGGCTCTGACAGCTCTTTCGAGCCGGAGTGCGCGGCTCGGTCGGACTGCTCGCGGCGCGCATCGTACTTACCCGGCCGGGGAACGTCTCCATTGCGCGGTGCGAGTCGAGTCCGAGCGAGTCGGTCGGAGCGGTTCGAGCCGGGAGCGAGTCGGTCGGAGCGGTCGGGACGCCCGGACGAGTCGGTCGGCGAACTCGCTCGTACTCGCTCGGCCGGACCCGCGTACGGTTCGGTCGGGAAACAGGGCTCCGAATCGGATCCGGTAAGCCGAATCCGATTCGGAGCCCTACCGGCCGAGATCGGAATCGGGCCCATAGTCTTGCCCTACAGAAATTTGACAGCCTCCGATACTGTTGAGTAAAACGAAAAACCTTGGTGAGATCATGGACTTCAACCTCTCACTTTAATCCCAAATCAACAAACTAACAAGAGATTTGCTTTATGAGATGAGAATACTTTATAATATCTTCCCTTCTCTATGCCTTTCACACAGGACATAGGATTCACTGGCCCTAGTGATATCCCCTCTAGACAACGGATTCTATATTGAACTCACTATAAAATTAAACATCAATTTACAAAGAGTACTGAATGAGGCAGCAGACAAGTGCTTAACCTAAACAGAAAGGACCACATCACACCCTGCTCTAAAAGCTCTTCACTGGTTACCAGAATTTGGGACCAACCTTCTTACAATCTAATCTCACATTATACAGACAAAAGACAAACCTCAGATCAAAGGTGGCCCAATGACTGAAAATACCCCTTTATGAAACCCCTTTGAGGTGGAAGCACCTTTTCATTACAGAAATGCAAGTTTTAGAATATACTCCCAAAGAGAATATGGACCATCAACAACCATCAAGAATTCATACTCAAATACAGACCTGGGTTTTCTTGATAACAGGACCCACTGACGCTTCACAATCCATCACTGGTTTGTAGATTTGGCTTCCATTTTATCCTCACATTCCTCACTTACAACCACATGTTAATATGTGTGTATATGCTGCTGCCCCAAGTCTGGAGCACACTCTCTGAGCATAGCATGTGACACCAAAACTCAACACTAATAAATGTCTCTTCAACCAATAGATATATTTTTTATCCAGGCACTAGTGAAGATGTACCCACTCACTTGACCATCTGTAAACGTTTTGTGGCCTCGAAAAGCCGTAGGAAAGAGCAGAACAGAAATGCTACAATACAATCAGTGAGATACAGCTTGAATCCCTATGGCACAGATAGGAAGGAACCCCATCTGTGCACACCAACACCACACAGGGTTTCCCACTTCGAAATCAAAATATTAAGTGAGAAATGCTTTAATAAATCCGAACCACTAGTAGTTACTCACAAAGCATTATGAACCATCATTCTTTAGCTTGTTAGTGTCATTAGAGAAGGAGACCAACCACATGCAAAATCAGCCTCAGTCTTGCGCCACTAAGAAAAGTTCACCCATAACTACTATGCCACATTACCTCTGACCAGGACCACAATCAACCCCAGGCCAGTTGCAGGCTGCAAGTTTATCATTGCTCACAAATGAGCAATACCAAACAAAAGTTAAAAAGGTAACAACATAGGAGTGAAGTGTGTCATAAGAAAGAAGCATGAGCCTGAATCAAGAGGAGACAGACTTGGTATTAGCAAGTCTGGCATTCGACAGCGCCACAGCAGGCTCCTAAGAAAAACATTGGGAACTTATTATTTATCTATTTATTTTATTTTACAAATGAAGAAATGAAACACAAATAAACACAAACGTCATTCACTGACTTTTTTGTCAAGGGACTTAACATGGCTTTCTCCACAGTTTTAAAGCAATCCAGGTGTCTTGCACTAAAAGTATAAATAGGTGTGTTTAACGCCCATCTGCGTCACTCTTGTATTTGCAACCACCCTCCCTCCCTCCACCTCGAGTTGCTCATGAAACCGACTAACCCATAAAGACCAGGGTAGAGTGCCCATGAGCCACAGAGTGCATTGCTAATCTACATTTGGAATCTTTGGGGCCCATTACGATGGCGGGCGGAAGCACAACCGCCGTGCTGGCGGATGCAAAAACCACCAGTTACCGCCGGCACGCAGCAGTCCACACGCCCGCCCAATTACGATGCGAAAAGTAGGCCAAACACCGCCGGCAAGCCAGCAACACCGTCCGCCATCAAAGTGCGCCCGTTCACGTAGCGGCGCAGCACAACTGACACACACCGTCCGACGAAACACGTCCCGCCCGGCGCATAAATTACGATGCCGCAAACAAACGGCTCCCACGGCTAAGAGACACCGCACGTGAAAGAGAGGCGGTAACACGGACGCAGAGCACGGACAACGAAGAAGCGGCTCCCCGAGCATGAATCCAGCACTGCAGGCCCTCCCCATGCTTCTGCTGATGCACCACCAAGGACGCAACGTACCGCGGAGACGCAGGTAGGCACACACACAACAAGTGCACGCAAACAGCGCACACAGTGCAGGGCGGAAAAAGCGGACAACCCCCCACCAGCGCGTGTACACAACACATCCACCATCGCATCCACATATGACACACAGGCCAAATCGTAACATCGCAGAACACATGTGTACACACCACCTGGGACTAGGAACCAACCACCCCGTCACGGCCCCAAAGCGCCGATGACGCCGCCACACATGCGCACAACGCAGAGGCCAACCGCAGCGCCATGCATGCGTCGCACACAGACACAGGGACACAACCAAGCAGCACACACATCAGCCCCACCCCGAACGCACATGACACGTGACAGGCCGGCCACAGACATGTCCCCAACGCCCAATTCACGGACAACACCCAACGCCACACAACCGACGCACACATGTCAGTGAAGACACGCAACAGCAGGACACACCCCAGTGTAACAAACATGGCGTAGCACACAGCGACGGCAACACCAACTAGGAGAAGCAGGGCCCCTTCGGGAAGAGGAACGCCAGTACCACACAGAAACACCCATACCACCCTGCACATATGAACAAGACATATAAAACGGAACACCAAAGAGCCCGGGGACTGACAACAGGTGGCCTAAGAATAACATTCACACACAAGGCCCAACGCAGAGCGGAAAGGCAGCCTGCCGCCCACACAAGGGAGAGCAGACAGCACTGAATGACCTTCCATTCCAACTCCGAAACCACAGCCCTACGACAGAAGCCGGTGAATACAGCCATTGTCCAAGAATAGACCAACACAGGCATGCCGAGGAGACCGACCACAGGGCAGATAGCGCATATCACAGAAGCACACAACGGACGGGGAAGAAAGAAGAAAACACTCCCCCATGTCGGCCACATGCAAGTTAATTGGAAGGAGTCACACAGCACTGACCTTGAACTGTCTGAGAAGCATGTGGGAAGAGGGCCCGTGTCCTCCAAACAAGCCAACAGAACACAAGTCCTGTCTCCCTACGACTACACAGAGCTCACAGCAACCCCGGAGCGTGCACATTGCAGACTGCACACACAGCCGGAGCACGCCACCTCAACGAACCGCTGCGAAATGGCAACCGCAACACACCTACCCAACTACGCCGAACAGCTCAAGCTGTACAAAACCAACCTGTGCCATACATTGGGATGCGATCTCCTGTCCCTGCTGAACGTAAGTTACCGACTGACTTACCGCATCACATTGTTCAGCTGCGTCATGCCCGTCTTCTACTGTCGGAGGTGTCCCTACCAGCATCCCGTTGAGATATGCCTCTCCAACCCGGCATGTCTGAAGGCGGACCTGCTACCACTACTCCTCCCTCTGGACGCACACGACAGGGCCTGCTCTGCCTATGGGGGCATGGCGTATGTGGCCAACATCGCACCCGCACTGAAATGGGACCACTGTGCCTCCACACGACGGATCATCGATAACAGCTACATCGAATGTCACCCAGCATGCCCCATCATGGTCCTCCAAGGGACAACCTACGAACAACACCTTGACAGCCACCATCCGCTTCATTGGCTGGCAAACATGTACACCACCAATGACATGGAAGCCCTGCTGGACGGCATCGCATACCTGACAACCTGTAAATACGTCGGACCACAACGCAGGTTCCCCGAGTGACCTATGATGTCCAACCCCGCACCCATGCTTAGCTTCCGCACGGACTGGCCAGTCACCACCACAACAGCCATACCAAACGACCAGCAACTGTAACCACACCATCAACGACATCGCCATGACATCGGATATGACCGGGACATGCACACTGTTCCCCATCACATCCAGGAACACCGCATGCATCGTGGGAGGCAGTGGCATGGGCTCTGTGTATCGCACCCACATGGACGGAACTGCACGAACAACCAGGACACGACATGGATCCAGCGCACATGGACACACACACCGCTCAGTGGACATGAATAGGTCGCCTGGAGTCTGTGGGTGCTGCACCCCTCCCACCCCCGCCCCGGGAATCCCATACCAGGACCTTTGCATGGACGACAAGTGCATACAACAACAACACGACCCCAGTGACTGTGACATGTCCAGTAACCACCACAGTGCAACAACAAGTGGCACGCCGCTGCATGCACGCAAGCACATGCCCTGATGTCATCTCACATGCACGCGTGCATGAGGAACAACCGCAGCAAACCTGTCACATGGAACTGAGATGGACTGTGCCCATGATGCCAAGCGGTCTGGTAGGCTACATGTATACCGTCTGTGTCAAAGTCCGCAGCTCCGCAGCTATACGTAAATGTACATTAGCACAGCCTTGGCCAAGCAGATGTCACTCTGAAGCCCACATCCCACATGCAACAGCCAATCACATGTAACCCCACACCCTATCCCATTTGCAATCATGCTCAGTATATCCTCAACATGTATTCCGCTGCCAGTAGTGTCCACTATACTGCATCACAGAGGACAGAAGACTCAATATAATGTTTGAAACCAAAACTGTCTCCGCTGACTCATTTCACAAGTACGAATGAGAGAGGATGAGAGTATGTGAAGTACACGGCAGTCGTGACATGACCATGTAGTCCACTGGTATTGGATGTCAACGCAAATGAGTAGCACTACTGTGGAAGACACACATGTGTCGTGTGAAGTCGTATGGACGCAGTGCTCAGGTGGGTGGGTGCGACGGGTAGATGCGCACATGCCAAGTTGGAGCACGCCGTGTTGGGAGGGGTCATGAACAGTACACCACCGCTTCCCTGGGCATTGTGAGAGGACACCTGTCGGGGGAGTGAACACGTGTGTGCATAGCAGCCGGGCACACGTACAAAGCGGTACCAGGCGCACCTCAGCCCACCCTCTGTGGACAAGCTGGATCCTGTTGTGCGCCCGCCATGCCCCTGACAAGGCACACACAGCCCCAGTCGACCAGGTGTAACCCCAACATAGTCAATCCGCACAGGCGATACAGGGCACGGGATGGCAGTGGAGCATGGTGTGTGAGAGGTCTCCTCGCGCTCCTCCTGGTCATATCACGCAGGCAATAGAACCTCAACGTCTAGCATGGCACAAGTCAGATGGAAGTGTATGGGGACGCACCACAGCACGAGCAGCACTGACGTCACGGGAGGTGGCTCGCACCATCCCATCCATTGCCCATCATACCAACCACGCCACATGCCATTGCGACTAAGTGCAAGCGCGTGCGCCACCACCCCCGAGCCCTCCCCAGAGAGGCCAAAGAGTGAATGTGTGGGCCATCAGCCACAGACGGACGCGGCCTGGCCGCAAGGGCAGCCACAGCCACTGGGTGTCGCAGGTGGCAGATCCGGAAGGCGAAGACTGTGATGCATAGTCCATGCAGGCCGGGTCTCCATTTGGGGCACCACGCAGGTGGACGGCGTCCCGCAACACATCATACCCTGAGACAGCCCACTCGTGCAACTGGACCCACACATACACTCCTTGCCCTCTCTGGTGCGAGCTTGGGGCTGCCTGTGCAAGCGCTAGCCTCGCAGGTGAGCATGCATATTGGGGGAGCGAGGGAGGACATGAGGGCTGGGGCGAAGATGACTGTATCACTGTCAGTTAGTACAAGGGATGACCCAGATGTGGAAAGGAAGAGACGTGTCCCGTGTGTACTGCAACTAGTCGCCAATCCAACTACCCCCCATGTCCGGAATGTAAGCCCGCACCTAGGCCCGCCCATCCGCCACATCGAACATACCACCAGCACGACAACCTTCCCATTCGAAACACTGACTGGGGGTGGCGACCAGTGTACAATCATGTGTAGCCTACCCACGCGTACATGTGGGCCCTCCATGATCCATGTCACCTGCGGCAAAGTCATGACATGCGCAATGAGGGAAGTGAGGAGAGCTGTCCGCCCCACGCGCAGAAGGTGCATCAGCTCCACAGACCCAGCAGCGAGTCCAGCAGGGGTCACATGTGCAGGGGCAGCTGTGCCTGGTGTGAAGGCACATGCATATAGACAGCACATCGACCAATGTGTAGTCTGCCCACATCTACAGTCCATCATCATGCGGACATAGGAATTGAACACAGGGCAACACATCTTAGTTGGTGCACCCACCGTGACCAACAATGCGCAATCATCGACGTACCCGCCCTGTGCATGGCCCCCACCCAACGGAGGCACATCCAGTGCCACCATCCCACACACACAAGCCTTCCACGGAACATGCTGTGTCCAATGGTCAGTACAGAGTCAGCGCCCATGTGGTGGATCCTGAACAGGAGACACATGCACACACATGCCAGCTCCCACTGTGTACGTTTGCCACCTGGCACGTGCAATGTAACCTCTCACCTGTGACGTGTGACTGCAAGCACACAGCCGTCTTGGCATGGGGCTGTCAATGTGGACACCTGTCAATGTTTCGGGAGGTGTGATCCGTACAGTGCTGTACATAGGGTGCAGTGCTGACACCTACTACTGTCTCATATCCCCTCGTGCCAGAGGTCCCACTTGTTTTGGCCGCTCAGCCTGTGCCCACATCGTCGTCGTCGTGTGCCATACTCATCCAGCCGCGGAAGCAGTTCCATGCTCAGCAGACATTCATGTTGCCGTGGCGTTGCCGCTTGACGGATATGCAGTCAGTCCCCATCAGCACGCCCCGCAAGTCATTGGGGCCTAGATCCCCATGTGCATGCACATGGCAGTGGTTTGTATCACTAGCCATTGCCATTGTTGGGAGACCTGTGTAAGTGTATTGTGGCCGTGCCGTCCCAGCTTGACAGCTGGGCTGTGGCTCCTGTGCTTACTCAGTCATGTCAGTGATGTGTATGCGAAATTGCCATGTGTCGTGTTGCTTTGACATGTGTCCTCTGCCATTGTCCCTAGGCGGAGACCGAACATTGACCGCCCATACCAATTGCTGGCGGACATGGACGATACAGAGGTTATTAGGAAGTTTCGGCTGGACAGGCCAACCCTGCATCGACTGTGTGCCATGTTAGAACCCCATCTCCGTCCCCGCAGGGTGTATCCGACTGCTGTCACCCCCACGGCTAAGGTGATGGCCGCCATGCATTTCTTCGCCACTGGGTCATTCCAGCACACAGTGGGCAGTGGAGGAGGGATGTCCCAGCCCATGTTCAGCAAGGTGCTGAGGGATGTACTGGCAGCCATGATGCTGTACCGGAACAGGTACATCCGCTTCCCCAGGGCTCGTGAATTGGCGGCAGTGAAGGGTGCATTCTATGCCCTTGGCAGAATCCCACACGTCGTTGGAGCCATTGACTGCACACATGTCGGCCTTGTTCCACCACAGGCCACTGAGCACCTGTACCGCAACAGGAAGCACACGCACTCCCTGAATGTGCAAGTGGTGTGCCTTGCGGACATGGTGATCACCCACGTGTGTGCAAAGTTCCCAGGCTCGGCCCATGACGCACACATAATGCGCAACAGCATCTTGCCACGACTGATGTCCAATATGCAACAGGATCGTGCCTGTATTGTCGGTGAGTATGTGGAGTGGTGTAGCGTGCTGGCTGTGCGATGCTGTCCCCTGTCCAGTTGGATTAGCAACGGTTCTCTGTGTCCCTCACACCCAGGTGACTCTGCGTATCCGAATGGGGCATGGCTGCTCAGTCCATTGAGGAATCCTCGCACCCCAGCAGACGATCGCTACAATGAGGCACATGGGAGGACCAGACGTGTGGTCGAGCGTACCTTTGGCCTCCTCAAGTCCAGGTTCAGGTGCCTGGACCGCACCGAGGGTGCGCTGGCGTACTCCCCACAGAAGGTGTGCCAGATAGTGGTGGCGTGCTGCATGCTGCACAATCTGGCCATTCGGAAGCAGATCCCCCTCATCGTGGATGACGGAGATCAACCAGGGCCCCAGCCCGCAGACCAGGACAGCTCGAGTGAGGAGGACAGCGGAGAGGAGGAAGCTGGTAATGTGCGGCAGCAGCTCATCGCCCGCTACTTCACTTGACGGTGAGTGTCCATGTACGACGGCTGATGTGGCTGTATCTGTGCAGGTGTGTGTGTGCTGTGTCAGGGTGGCCGTTTGTTCACTGCGTGCTGTGTGTCAACGCTCCATGGCCAGGGTAGTATGCCACTGTTGGTGGCTGTGGCATTGTGCCCTATTGCTCTGTGCGATGTGTGTACATTGCTTGTAGTTGTTGACATGTACTGTGTGATGGGTGTGTGACACACTCATTGAATGTGCTCCTGTTCTGTCTCCCACCCCTAGGTCCCTACAGGCCCTCCGGATTCAAATGCCATGCCACGCATCAGGTGCCTTTCCGCCCAAGGTGGCCGTTGTATTCCGTACAAATAAGACACAGGGCACAAACAGCAGTTAGTGAAAAAGGTGCATTTATTACAAACTGTGACATGTGATTGTGTGTAAGGTGATGACAAAAGTGGTGCGTGCAGTGACAATGAGCTGTCGGTCATGGCTGCGTGATGATCAGGGTGTACCCACTGGTTCTATGTCCATAGTCCAACACACACATGCCATCCAGATGGCTGTGTGGAGTGGGATCGTAGTCCAAGTCAATGCAGTGGCTGGTCAAGGAAGGCTGGCGGAAGGCTGGCTGGCTGCCTCACTTGCGACTGGAGCGTGCGAAGTCCTCCCGGGAGATCTGTTTCCTCTTCGGACGGCCCCTTCCACGTTTGCGAGGGGGTGCCTGCTTGCGACATGCTGGTGGTTGAGGTGTGCTCACTGGCTGTGGACGCAGGGGAACTGGACACTGCTGCTCCACCCTGCGCCCCGGCAGGTGGTGGCGGAGGGGAGCTGCTGTCCCTGGCTGTGACCTCACCGCCACCACCAGCTGTCCCATGAGGTCCACGATTTGGCCCATACGGGCGTCCATGGACCTCAACACCCCCAGCACCTCACGCGTGTCTGAGGCAGACCGGACCCATTGTCCTTGGGCCTCTTCATAGGCCCCAAGGACTCTGGCCATGTGAGGCAGGGCATGGCTCCCAGGGAGGCTGGCGTTTCCCTGACCCTGCTCCTCCTACCAGTCCTGCTGCCACCAGCCTGCCCACTAGCCACATTGCTCACCACGGTCCTCGCTGTGGCTCCCAGGGTGGATCCAGTCGTCCGGGCCACCATCTGCGCTGGGGCTGGTGCCAGCGGAGACGTGGCGGTGGTGGCGGCGGTGGTGGTCGGTGCGGCGATGGTGGCGGTTGCGGCAGTGGTAGTGGCCACAATGACCGTGGGTGTGGCCGCAACGACAGTGGCAGCAGGGGGCTGTGAATGTTCAGCAGCCCTGGATGATGGGTTGGTGGGTAGGAGGGGTCCTGGGGAGCGGCTGGGCCCTGCCACACCAGATGGGCCTGCTTCGTTGTCCGTGTCCGAAGAGGAGGACAGATCCTCCAGATCCGTGTGTCCTCGTTGGGGGCTTGTAGGCTGGCTGTGCTGGCTGCTGGCTCCATCCCCAGCATCCAGCAGTTCGTCACCTGTGGAGAGAATGAGATTAGTTATTGTGTTGCACCTGGCGAAGTATGTATTTGTCGTCTGACATTGACAGTTCGTGCAATCTCGTACATGGGTTTCCCGGAGGCGTGTGTGTGGCTGTAGCATCTGTAGTTGTGTGTGCTTGGCAATGGGACTGTGTGCTGTGCACATGTGGCATGGGACGGATTGGCCATGCCGATGGGTGTGTTGCTGTGCCCCTACTTATTGTGACTCTGGTGTATGCGGGCTCCTGGCCCATCCTGGGTCTGGTTTGTACTTTGCTTTTGGGGTTCAAATGGAACGCTTAGGAACGCATATGGCAACATGGGGGCCATGCCCCAGATTCGCATTTGGGAGGGAATATGCTTTTGGGGTTCAAATGGAACGCTTAGGAACGCATTTGGCAACATGGGGGCCATGCCCCAGATTCGCATTTGGGAGGGAATATGCTTTTGGGGTTCAAATGGAACGCTTAGGAACGCATTTGGCAACATGGGGGCCATGCCCCAGATTCGCATTTGGGAGGGAATATGCTTTTGGGGTACATGCTGTGAGCCATGGGTGCCGAACGTGACATGTGTTGTGGCAGCATGACAGTGCATGGTTTGAGGTGTGTGCATGCTTGACATGGCCTGCATATTTGCTGTCTGTTGTGATTACTGGACATGGCATTGGACGCATCGTTATGAGTGAGTGATGGTTGTGTGCCAGCCAACGTATTGCAGTTGTCCCATCTCCTTGGTGTGCGTGCTGCCCTGTGCCATGTGCATCACTGCAGTGCTCGGGGGGGTGTGGCCCATGTTGTGTGTTGTTGCTCACAGTGTGTCGTGCACTTCATTGACTTCTGGCACATGGTTGGTAATGGGCATGTATCTTAGCGTGACTGCTGTATGTGTGGCAGCTGTGCGGATGACATGCCTTTCATGAGACTGGGGCTGACGGATGGGATGGATGGTATGTTGTTTGTGCATGGTGTGTCTGTGTGTTTGATGGGTTCAGTGGTGTTCGTGTGCATTTATGTTGTTCCGCTCTGTTGCGTCTAGTGTTGTTTGTCTTACATAGGCGTAGTTGTGGGGTGTGTGGTTGACAGGCAGTTGGGGCTACATGGACAGGACTTCAATGGTGTTTCGGTTGTGTGTGATGAGTTGCACAGTGGCTGCCGTGTGGTACTATATTCAGTGTGGCCTGTGCATGCAGACGTGGCTCCTTGGGTGTTGCTATGTCTGTGATGGGTCATGTGGGGTGTGAGTCTGTTGTTCATGTCCGTGTGCACATTGTTCACTTGTTCGTGACGGTGGGCGGTGCTGCGTGTTCGTCTGCTACGTGACATGTCCCATGTGTTGGTCGTGTTACGGTCCTCATGCCTCCAGTAATCCGGCCCTGTCCAGTTTCCCACCTGCAGGTTGTTCGTGCGTGCACTGTACTGGATGCCACATGGCTCTAAGCGGGGGTGCTCCATGTTGCAGGTCTGTGGGGGTGGGGGGGTGTTGTGGGTCGTGGGGGTGGCTGGACACCCACTGACACCGATTGCTGTGGACCGTGATGTCTGCCTTTCGGCTGTCGTTGTGCACTGCGGTGGCTGACACGTGGCTGTGGGGTGTGGGGGATGCTCCTCCTTGCTGTGCTGTGGGACTAGGGGCCTGGTGTGTGTTGTACTTGGGCTGTCCACCATCCCACCCACTGCACTTTGTGTTCCTGCCACTTACCTGTTACTTGTCGGTTTGTGCAGCTGTGGCGGACACATGGGTGTGGTGGGTGCTCGTTGTGGCGCTTCTGGCATATTTGGGGTCCTGTTGGTGGTTACGTGGCTGGCTGAATGTACACATGTCCCCACGCATCTTACAGTTGTTCTGTTTGGGCTGTGTGTGGTGGTGTCTGTTGCATGTGTGTGTTGTGTATTGTGTGCTGGACATGGGGGTGTTTGTCCCTGGGAGCTGTGGCATGGTGGTAGTGCATGTGAGTACATAGCGGTGTGCTGGTATACATTAGTTTGTACTTACCAGCCTCCACTCCCCCTGCTAATCCGGCGAGGATCTCGGGATGTATGATGACTCGCACCTTCTCCTCCCACGCTTTGAAGGTCTTGAAGAGCGCGGGATTCCCTCCGCCAGTGACGGCAGCCAGCTCTCTGTTTTTGCCCTCCTTCTTCTTGACCAGGCTCTTGACGTCATTCCACCGTTTGTTAATTTCGACTCTGTTCCTGGGCAGGGTCCCGACTGCATTGACCTGGTCTACGATCCGGTTCCACATTCTGTTTCTGGTGGCTAGTGGTGTGTGTTGGACCATGTTCCCATAGATTTGTGGGTGCACCTTGATGATCTCGTCGACCATGACCGTCAGCTCAATGGGCGTGAACTTGGGCATTCTTTGTGGTGCCATGGTGTTTGTGGTGCTGGTGCGGTGTGTGTTGTGTAATGTGCAGGGGGTTTGTGGTGCCGGTGTTTGGTGGTGGTGGTGGTGGTGGTGGTTGTGATGTGTGCGTTTCTGTGGTGTGCTGCTGTCCTTGCTGTGTCACTGTGTCCTCTCCTCTCCTCTCTGGTTTGCAATGTAGCAAGGGGTTGTGGTCTGTGGGAGTGCTGCTTTTGTACACACCTATGTGGGTGTGTCCTCATGGTCTGTTGTTTTCAGGTGTGTTGTGTCTGGGGTTCTGGCCTTTGTATTTTTTGTTTGTCCGGGGGGTGTTTTCGGGATATGTACTGTGCTTGTGTATTTGTGCGTGCCTTGCTGTGTGGACTTGTTGGCCATGTTGTGTGCTATTGGTTTTGTGTGCGGATGGTTTCTGTGCAGGTACGTGGGCGCCATGGCTTCTGCCGTGTCGATTCTCATCGGCGTTGTTTGCGCTGGCGGGCGGTATATTTGTAGTTTTCCGCGCTCATGGCGGTGCGATCGTAATCTCACGTGCGGTGTGTCGGCCGTGAGGGCGGGCGGTTTTGTGTTGTCGTGCGTGTTTCCGTCCGTGGCGGGCGGTTTGTCTCCGACTCGGACGTTGGCGGGCGGTATTTTGTGTGCTTTTTCGCCGATGGCGGTATTCGGTTTGTGTAATCGTAATGGCGTGGTCGGTGTTCAGGTGGTGTGTGCGGGCGGATTTTTGCCGCTTCCATGCCTGGCGGTGTTATTTACGCCGGGTATCGTAATGTGCCCCTTAGCTCTTCCCACTTCTATGCCAGTGTAGCTGAAGACCACAATTTACCTTTAGCAGAGAGTGTCTGATGACACATGAGAGTAGATATCATCTGTGGGTCTGCATAACAATGCGGGAGATAAGAGGAAGATCTCATCTCAGATTATATCTTCTGAGGTCTGGGCAATCTTGTTATTCACAAATACTTGTTATGACTGGCAAGAGACATGCATAAGGAAAACGCAGAATATCATCAGACAATGGCAGACTGAGGTTCATGGACAACAGAGCACAAGGAAGCAGACCTCCAGGGCAAGGAAGGCACCACAGACAAGGTAGAATAGCTACTGTGCAGTGCATGAGCATATGTAATAGCAATGTTAAACTGAACCTGGTTTCTTTATATAAGGTGAGGCATCCTTTGCAAGAACCAATGAGAGGTATTTGAACATCAGAAGATAAAAAGGAAGATTGTGTAAGTCCCTGTGATAACTGTTTCGTAGAACGGAAGGTAAGTGGTAATACAAAGAATGTACTTCTCTACAGGAGTGTACACATTCACAATGTCACTGGCTGGCATTCATTGTAGTATAGTCCCAATACCGGCAACAACCCCCCACCTTCCCATAGGCGAACTTGCATAAATAAACCACAAGACACTTTGTTTATGGGAAAAACTTGTCGCAGGTTTATTCCATACAAGAGTATGCAATAAGGTGGGTTATCTTACGGGCGATCCATTGGCAGGCAGCCGTCCAACCTATGCTGCCCCTGCCCGCCTGCTGAGCCAGCACTGTGGGATGTATGCCCGATCAGCGCTACACCTTTGTTGATCCACCACTGGATCACGTGTCCCTTGTTACCATCCTACTCACGCCCCTTTCAGGGCGGAGCGTATCAGGGCAAACCCCCGGTTGGTCAGGCCCCCAACCGCCCGAAGGACTAACGGGGCGCCATCGCGGTTCTCCAGGACCCTGCCATGAGGATCCTGGTCTTTGGCTCTGGCACCCCTATTGTGCAGCGCAGAGGTACCCTTACTGTACCCGTCTGCCGCAGAGGTACCCTTACTGTACCATACTGCTTCCAGATCGCCCTGTAACTCCGCCACAGCCCTGGAGGCGGCCACCGTCGCAGCCAGGGCCCCCCACCACTGCACCTCCTATTCCCTGCAACCTTACTAGCAAAGTAGCCTTTCACCTTAGCCTGAATCAGCTCGTGTCCGATGAAACCCAGACCCCTCTGGTCTGCGAGCTTACGCCATGAACAGTTCCCTCTTACAGGGATGTTCAACGGCCTCGTCAGACTTAGCTCCGTGCCACCTCTGCAGGGGATCATCTCCGCCCATCAGAGCTTCACATTGACCCATGTAGTTGCTGAACTCACCAAACAGCGCATTTCAACATGCGACCGCTCAATTCCAAGCCTCCTGCAAATCTAAGGGAAGAGATCACTCCCTACTGGTGATAGATGAACCCCATCTATATCACAATAGCCCTTGACGTTCGCCTGGAACAGCTAGTGTCTGAAGAAACCAAAGACTATTCTGGCCTGTGAACCTGTGCCAAGAACTATTCACCCTCCTGCGGGAAAGTTCCTCTGCCTCACATGACCTAGCCCCATGCCAACTCTGGGCGGGACGATTTCCAACACCAAGGCTCACATTGCCCCATCTATTTGCTGATCCCACCTAGCTGCCGTCCTTCTAGCACCGTGTGTGCCTGAAACCCCTGTGTCCCCCATCTATGGGACAGCAGCCCCCTTGTTAGGTAACCGCTCCCACCCCCGCCTTCCTGCTTTGGCTATTCGGGCGAGGAGGATTATGCTTAACCTTTGCAGTCCCTTTGCTTTCTAAATCATGACGCACAGGAATGTTCATAACTAGCAGTATGTGACAATGAGCAGGGGTGCCCACCTGCCCATGCCATGCATCCCTTATTCCTTATGGGAATTCCGCCAGCTCAGCACCCTCTGGTGCAACCCTCTGGCATACCAGCTAAGAGAATCGGTCTGATTTAATACAGTGCGCACAGAGCGATATGGTGCCTAATTAAGGATTGACTAAGTCCTACCTAACCCCCATCCTAGGATATTCCCGGAAAGGGGGACAGGGGCGTTCACACTGCCCACCCTTGGGCAACCCCATAGGGGAAAAATTACCTGCTCCGTTAAATTTTAATCATTGTTGATCACTGGACGTGCCAAATGTTCTTTTACCTAGTAGCCTTTTGTGCTTGACACCTTGTTTCCCCATTTCTTGGGACGGCAGCACACTGTTGGCTGACAGCGTCACCACCCAGCGAGGCTACCATAGCTAACTGGGCGTGCCTTTGAGCTCAACTGCAGGAACATGTCACCTACCCTTGGTTCTGGGGTGCACTTACTTCCCCCATCGACCAGACGATTGCACAAACCCCTTTGATTGTTAAACCCTGGTGTACACCTTAATGGTATCAAAGCTGGTTTGAAAGAATATATGTCTTGTGCCCACTATTGGAGACACCTTACCCTTTTGTGCAATTACAACTTACGCAGCGCACCCCGCTGGCCTAACTGCCGTCGGATCACAGATGCACACAGTACCTACTGTCCATCTCCGACCCTGGATGTTTTAAGCCTGCCAACGCAAACCTTAAATTCCCTAATTTCCCCCAAGGACGTACCTCTAAATGAGCCAGGCTCCACACAGCTGTAAGGCCGGAGACACACATGTATTGTGCCTACACAATTCACCCAACAGACAAGTTGGCCCTGACTACCCTGTGTTCTGGTGCCAGATTTGGAAAGAGCCTTGCCTCCACCTGCTGCCCCCTGGGAAACACCCAATGCCCGTGCTCTGGCCGCACGCGGCGATGCCCTCGTGAGCATGGAACCCCTGGTCAACTAAGAGTGCCACTCCAACTACCTAAACCTACACCTTGACCATGGGTGGAGTCTAGCTCTCCCCAAACTACTGCTGGTGAAACCCAGAGACGCCTCCTGTTCAGTTTAATTTAGTAATTCATGGCACTGGCGACCACCAGGGCCTACTACTGGGCTGTGTAAATGCGGCCCCGGGTGACCTTAAACAATCGGCTTGGTGTGGATGGGTGCTAACCTTACCTGGCCGACGTACAATCCCTTTGACAATCACTCCTGACAAGATGTGCCACTGCAGGTAAAGAGTTAACCAGTCCGCCTTACTTCCTGTCCCAGTTGTCAGAGTAAATTAGTGAAAGATGCACGTTTGAACTGGCCGCTGATACTGTTACTTACGCCTGGAAATGCTCAACTCGGAGCAGCCCGCTGGCAATGGCTTCCATCGAAAGGCGGTGCCAACAGACCTCCAAGCACTTAAGGCGGTACCTCTGGGTAGGGCTCTAATCTAACAGATGCCCCTTGCATTGGATGACCATAGGTGGCTAGGCAGAGACTTTGGCTTATCCCAGAGGCAGTGTGAATTTAATGTGCCAACCGCACTCCCACCGTGGCACACTACAGAAGAGATTCTATAACAGTTCATTTTAATTACCTTTCGTATCGTCCATACAAGAGAGACGTGGTACCCTCTGCCCCTATTACCCTGTGCTACCAAAACTCATCATGACATCACAGGGATTACATAACTCACTAGGTCAATCGGGCCACCGTCCTATAGCTCAGGAGTGTTGAGTCTTTCTAACGTAGCCAACCGACGGTTTGTACATAAGTGACTGCCCCCCTTATGGTACGACCAAACCCCGGGTGAAGCAATGGGAGCATGAGGCCTCAAGCAACGGGTGTCTTTGTGTACTGGAAACATTAATTAACCACGCAAAGAACCATGGACATCCCCTTAAATGCGAGTCAGCAGATCGTCAAAGAAATATTGATGGATTCGAGACATAGGCGCCATCCAAACCACTGAATTAAAGTTGGCGAAAATAGTTCTTTGAAAGAAAAGCATTGAATGAATCGCTCATCAAAGTCAAAGGCGCGTGCACCGTGATGCCCGGGGCAGGAGGGAGGCCCCGACGAACCCATCACCCGAACGCGGTCTGTGGCATGGGCGTCCCAACATGAGGCAGGGGTAGGGGGGGCTATCCACTTCCCTCTTAGCCTTTTCCCCCAGCCCGGCCATGTCCCCGGTGGATCTGCCGGATGACCCGGCCACCCCCCCAAGGTATGCCTATTACACAAATTAACGGCACTCTGTTACCCAACGCCAGAAAGATGGAGAGCAGAAGGGAGCTTGCAGATTCAAACTCCCGCCCCGCAACTCGCGCCGACTAGGCTAGCTCGGCCATCCCTCCCATGCCCTCGTTAATGCAGGGAGTCTCCCATGGTACTGCCCGGCCCAGACACCCCAAAGCCGACCCGTCGGGGGAGGGTGGGGGGACGGAGGAGTGATTAGACCGCCCCTGGGCCAAGGCCTCAAGGGGGCAGCGGGGCACTAACCTGGCATCGATGACGACCGAACACGACACCGATCGGACTGAACGACCCCCCGAGACGGCGAGGCTGGCGGCAAAGAGGCCGCTGGGAGGGTCAGAGGGGTATACATACCCTCCCTCCCCCCCTGGGCGTACCGGAAGTGACGCCCACACCCCCCTGAACAGCGGGCTCCAGGCGGAAGCCCTCTGCTACTAGAGCGAGGGGTAGGCTTGTGCCGCAATGGCACTAAAGGGCCACCCTTTTAGGGGGGCCCCCTTTGGGGGCGGCTGGCAGCCATAGTCTTCGCAGTCTGAGGCAGCCATTTTGGTAGATCAGCCATTTTGGTAGATCACTGCTGTCATGGTGCCTGGCAAACCTATAGGGGGGCCATAATAGCCCTGATGACAATAGCGGGCTTGGCCTCAATGCTTCATAAAAAAAAGTGAAAGGGTCTCCTCCATGACTTTTGAGTTAATCATTTCGGCACACTTCTTCATATGTTTCACTTTCTTCGTAATATTCACAACTTCACTTAAGGAAGGCTCCGTTTTGAGCCCTAGTTCTTCCCTTATCCTATCACCCTTACAGTTTAATAGAAACTGATCTCAAATACGTTCATTCACCAAACTACCAAATTTGCATGAGGCTGCCAACCTCAGCACTGTGACAAACTCCTCCACTGTTTCAGTCTCACCATGCACTCGTTTTCCAAAATAATAAGTTTCTAAAATTGTACTCAAACGTGGAAGATAATGTATGTCAAGTCTTTTTAAACATATCTCCAACTCATTTACTCCTCTAGATTAATTTAATTCAAGCTCTGGTAAATCGTCAAGAACTTCTTGACTCTCCACCCCCAGTCAATGTCATTATAATGGCTACATGCGTTCTGCACCTAAATTAGTGCCGCACACAGGCATAATTCAGGAAAACATTTTTCCATTTGTTTCATCGTATTGTTGGTTCCCGGATTGACTTAATAAAAGTGGAGGGCGATGTCACAATTTGCATTTGCCTTTTTTTTCTCAAATATTAAAATATGAGTTACTAAAATTTTCCACTGCAACAGGAAACAAAAGAAATAAATTAATACCAAATAAACTCCTTACATATAGTACACGTTAAATGCCCTGAGCTGTGAACCTAGCATGTCTACCGAAGGACCTACTCAGATAAATATTTTAAGCATCAACAAATGAGTTTGATCATGTTAAATTTTAAATGTTAGTAATATTCCACTGTGGCATTGACATTTCTGTCAACGATGAAATTGAAAGGGTGAAAAAACAGAAGAAAACAGACACCAAAACTGTGCTTGTCACTGCCCTGAGTATTTTTGCGCATAATAGACAATCTTCTTCTTTCATTTGGTCTTATTCCTTCTAACTGACATGTAAACCAATAAAAAATAAATAAACTTTCCAAATGAAGAAACTACTTTCAGTTATGTGACTAACTGATAACTTGTATATTGATGATCATACGTCTTAGGTCAGATTATAATTTTCCCTTTGAATGAGGTCGTGAAATCGTGCTCATCCATAATCTCTGGCATTATTAGAGCAAATACATTTAAACCTTTTCTTGACCATGGTACTCGTAACTCCAAACAGTTTTACAGTGGTGGATGCTCGTCTCAGTACAAATATGAATGCACAAATACCACCTAGTCATGTTCAAATATGATACTGTAATGCGTAGTCTCCAACACTAGTAAGCCAACCTCAAAGATACATTATACCAGTCTGAGGCTCAAAAATGGCTGCAAAAGAAATGGGGGTCTCTAGTTGGCAGAGGTAGGTACCATTGTCCAAATAGGGGCCCTTGCTTCTAGTCAGGATAAGGGGGATACACTTCTAAAATAACCCCTGCTCACTCCCTTGGTAGCTTGGCACGAGCAGATAGGCTTATCTCAGAGGCAGTGTGTAAAGCATTTGTGAACACATACAGTAATACAGTGAAAACACTACAAATGGACACCACACCAGTTTAGGAAAATGAGTAATCTTTATCTAAACCAAAACAAGACCAAACAACAAAAATCCACAATACAGCATTAAAAATATGACTTTCAGATGGTAGAAATAGTTCAGTTCAAGCAAAATTGCAGATGCTACACTCTTCTCACAGAGTACCTGGGATGCGTCACGCAAACAAACAAAACGGGCAACTGGGAAGGTGATGCGTCGGTTCCTTACACTCAGGGAAGGGGATGCGACGGTTCCTTGCTTTGGGGGAGGTGATGCGTTGGTTCCTTACTGCAGCGCAGGGGAGGTGATGCGTTGGTTCCTTACCGAAGAGGAGGTGATGCGTCGGTTTCTTACTGCGTGGGGAGGTGATGCCTCGGTTTCTTATTCCGTCCCCCAACGATGCGACAGACTTGGTGCCGCGATGCGACGATCCGGTGATGCGTGAACTCGTGCAGCCGCACAGCAGGCATTGCGTCGAACTCTGTGCGATGATCTCGGACGTCGGAGATCGGTGCACTCGATGCGGCGTGCAGCAATTTCTTGAGCCGCGGCAGGCGCTGCGACGGTTTCTTCGGCGATGCGTCAGAAACAGGTGTGGATGCGTCTCGCTTCTTCAAAGTTGCGTCGATTTTCCAGCTCCCAGTGGAAAACAGTCTCTAGAGGTCCAGAACAGCAGCAGGCACCTCTTTGCAGATTAGAATTTCCAGCAAGGAAATTCAGGGGAGCTGGTGGTGAAGTCCCTTTCCCTGGGTTAATCAATAGGCAACAATGTGGACGTTCCCGTTAGGGGATCCAAAAGTGAAGATGACAGATTGTCATACACAGGAATGATCAAGAAAAACCATTAGGTTTTTAAAAAGAACCCTCACCCACCAACCTAGTTGGTGGCATGCTTCATCATTGGGTTCCCAGCTGGGCTGCTGAATGCAACCCAGCTGTGGTGCAACGCCTGAATTACAGCGGAGCGAGTTTTTTTTGTGTGTGTAAGGAGAAAGTGCTGGGAGTGGAGTTAAAAGTGCCTCTAAAATACTCAATAACTGCCTTTATTCGCGAGTTTATAGGGTACGGTTAAAAATACAGGAGGGAGAAAAGGGAGATATATATGGTCTACCTTATCCTCTCTCAAACGGTCTACATGTTTCAGCCTCGACAGGGGTAGTGAGGCTTTCTTCAGGACCAGATAGTGCTTGGTGTGAATAACAGCACACACGCTAAGGTGTGCTGAAGTGCGGTGAAATTACCGTACTTACGGTTTCCACCGTCTTGGTAAGTACCTGCAACAATAAAACACAACATAAACAGACATATACTTCACGGGTGGGTGGATGTGGAGTCACCCCCTACGGATAGTGAAAATGAAAAAAATCCGACGATTGTTGACATCCATCAGGGAATAAGGATCCAATAAAATCCACTTCACACATGGGCATGCAAGAATACACTATATATGCAACGCAAAGTGAGAAGTGCACTTAGGTATGCCTCATAGTGAAGTGTGACACACGTGATGGTGATTGCTCCCTTGTGGGAGATGCTGTGGTCTCCAGTAGCGAACTTGTAATACTGGACCAAAAGAGGGGGAATCACACTAGGTGGTGCTTTTGAAACCTACAGGTTGCTCACAGAACCGATCGTCTCTGAGTGGAAGATCTGGAGCGTAAGTAGGCACGTCTTAGTGATAAATAAACATAAACACAAAATGGCAAAAAAGGAGGCTGCTTACAAGAGCTACAATGCGTGGGTAGCTTTTAACAATCCCGGAGAGGGCGGACTCCTGTAGTCACACACTGCGGGAGAGATAAGGGGGAAAGAGCTTTCGAGTCAGATCCATGCCGGGATACCCAAGGGCGGAATATCCGTAGGGTCTGAGGTATTGTACTTTTTCGTCAAGGATGTCCACCAGCAATACCTACTTCGGTCCTGCGCGGGATCACGATGGTAATGCGGTGTGGCGGCAAGCTCGTTTTAAAGTTTACTCGGAGGCAGCCGGCAGACTCCCAAAAATAGCCAAACTATCCACATGTGAAATAGTGACCATTCATAATTAGAGAAGTATACATAGTGCAGTATGTCCTTTCATTTGCATAGTAAATCTGCAGTAATCTGTCCTCAGTGATCTCATGAATGCCTTCTGGCTTGCCCAACCTACAATGATTCTCCTACCCAACACTACCGCTGAGGGCTCATGGCCCCAGAAAAACTTTCCATAGAATGTAACACCTGACAACTTCCCAGCTATGGTGACCACTGACAAGTTATCCTCTATCAGGCCCATAATGAAATTTGCCACATCATCTTGTCTCTTCACCAATTCTATGCCTGAATACCCACTTCTTACTGCCCTGCTAGCCAGAAATTCTCATCGCGTTTGCTTATTTGCTACTCTTGCGGATGCTGCTAAAGTCTTCTCCACTAGATCAAGAACCCTTAATCTCCCAGCAACCACACATCCTGCGGAACCTTGGTCTTCTGCTTGTCCACTCCTGGGCCAGCCCACAGAACCTTTGGCACTGTGAATGAGATAATGCATCTGCAATATTATTGCCCACGCCTGGCATGTGCATGAGCTTAAATTGAATGTTTCAATGCAAGCAACTTAACATAAAATGGTGCAGAAGCTTCAGTAACCTCATGTCCTTTATTTTCTGCCATTCACAAGCACTTCCACCCTTTGGCTGTTGACATTGAAAAATACTTTACAATTTGCCAGCTCTTGCCGCCACAGAACCAGCACCACTAGCAACTGAAAGAATTCCAGGACAGCAATACTTTGCTTCTTACCAGTTATTTCTGAGGAATTCTCTCCGAGCACCGCCTACCAGCCCAGAACAAGCCAAAACCATCTGTTCCTGCCGCATCTGAATAAAGCTGGACCTGCCATAGCAATTCATCATCAACGCACCACAATGTCAGTCCACTGAAATTTTTAAGGAAGTTCAACCATTCTCTCAAATCTGATCTCACTCCTGCTGGCAGCCTTACCCCGTGAGGCAGAAGTTGAACTCCCGGCATTCCAAAGACCAATCTATAGAAAAACAACCTCCCTGCCCTCTCTACTTTACAGGCGAAGTTCTGATGTCCCAAAAAAGACTGCAGCTTTCTCAATTTCCTCTTTCTCACAAGTCTCCTCCAGCAAAGTTAGCAACTCATCTATTTTCACCTTCGGCAAGCGACCCATTATTCCTTCAGTATTCACTTTAGTCCCCAGAAAGATTCTTACCGCTCTGTGACCCTTGGTTTCTTCAGGCACCAATGACACACCCAGCCGCTGCACCATATTTTTGAAATGCGACAGCACCCTGACACATGAACCAGTCAATTCAGAACCCACCAACAGAAAATCATCCAAGTAATAGGTGATCCTCTCATAACTGGAATTCATTGTGAAACACCACTGGAGAAAAGTGCTAATTGTCTCAAACAACTTAAAATATATTGCACAGCCTATTGGTAACACTACAACAACAAAAATCTGGACTTCAAATTGAATAGCCAACAATGGAAGATCAACTGGATTTACTGTGAACAACAGGAAATCTGATCCTATGTTGCATTCTGATCTGGCACCATGAGCCACACTGCATCACCAACAGAAGCAAACTGCACTACCATGTCCTTTTGTGCAAAAAATCATTAACCAAGGACCCTTTGGGACACAATAAATGGTGAATCATCCTAAAATCCTACAACACCTTCTCTGGTACAACTCCTAAATGAGAAGTCATTAAATTGGGAGTCAGCCAGTAGTTCAAAGGACCTGCTATTCTCCCTTAAGACACCCTCTTTGCTAACTTGTCTCTCACTACTCGGGCCAATTCTTTGGCTGATTTTAAATTGTCTGTGTGGCGCCTAGTCCTAGGACCATGATATCCTAATCTGGAACCTTCTTTGAAGTACCATTCAAGCAACATAGCACGCTCTCTGTCTAGGTAAAACTGAAGCCATTCCACAAACACCTCAGTTTTAAATGGTGTATGTGCCATTTCCTAACACTTGAGTGTGACCTCTTCCACTTCCCTGAAGCCACTTTTCACTGTCCACTATTTGCCCCAAGCATTGTATGATGGGATGCTGTCCACTGCATTTTGAACACTTGTGTTTGAATCTGCAAAGCAACCTGCTGTAGAAACCTCTTTTGAAAAACGAGCATGCCTTGGGGGCATTGAATTGCCCCCTGAGCCATCCGCCTTCCCAAGCAGGGAACACCCAAGAAAGGGTCTGTAGAGTACTGGCAAACTACTTGTAGTCTGCAAATCCACTGCAAGTCTAATAGGTGCCAACCATCGCAAACCTAATCAGAATATAATGCCTGAACTCTTCATTGTATCTAAGATAGGCCAGTCCCCCTCCAAAATCTATCTGGGCCTTTCTAATATTGTCAATGTGTTTAAATAATAACACTAAGCTTTCCAGGAATTTCTCACTATACCTGTTCGCATATATGAGGAAGCTGATGTCCAAGTATCAATATTAGTCAACACCCTTAGACGGGGAGCTTTCCAACTATTTTTTCCTTCTAACACTCTTTTGCTTGAATCTCCTTCTGAAGTAACATTATACACATCAATGAACTCGCCCTTCCACATCTTTTCCCACACCAACGTTGATAAATGCACCCCCATTTGCATTTAAACACTCAGCTAAGACAATTTTATTTTTAGTTGTCCCTGCTTTTTCCCCTTCATTACTTTTCTTTTCAGTGCTCACCTTGCCCTCATCCCTGTGCTAACCCACCTTTTTCCTGTCCCCAACCACTTGCTTTTGTTCTTCACCCTGCATCATCAAAGCCAATGCTGTTTTCTTGCAGCACCACTTTTTCACCCATTCCCAATGCGCTATGTGCTTTGTTTTGCAACCAGAACTTTACTCTCCAACATTACATGCAGTGGTGGCTGGTAATTTTACCAGGGAGGGAGGCGGGGTGACACACACAAACATATACATACTCACACACCCAAGCATGCACACACACCCATTCACACAACTCAGTAACAAATACACATACATTCATACATACACGCATGCACCCAATATACAAAACCCCTATAAAACTTAACTTCACTACAGAGAGGGAAGCCTCGGAGGTCCCAGGAGGATTGGGACTACTGCCTTCTCTCAAGGTCAGCCAATGAGGAAAGGCAGCAGTCCCTCACTATTCACAGAGAGGGATGGGGTCAGTGAGACTGCTGACCCCACCCCATTCTGTGAAGAGGTGTCACTGATTGACATTTGGCCCTGGGCACTTCAGGGCTTAAAACTGAAGCGCCCAGGTCCGAGGCAATCACTGAAGCTCCCCCTCGTCACCAGAGGGAGGGCCTTAAGGACCTTTGCAGAGCTGAGGAGGTCACACCCACAGGAACTGTGACATCTTCAGCCCAGCAAAGTTCAGCTCAGGCAGCCAGGAGCATGCACATTTTGCACGTCTATCTCCTGGCGGCCTGACCTGAACACGAAGAGTGTCTGTCAGGTTGACATTTGCTCAGCCTGACAGACATTCATCTTGCTTGGAAAAAGGTGGGGACATGGTCCCTCAGCCTATATGGACGGGCCGCTGCTGATTACATTGTCCCCCAACCCTACCAACCCTTTTCCCACCTGTGAAATGCCCATCCCACCTCTTTTCTACCTTCCAGGCGCCTCACTACTTATAACTACCACTTTTCAATGACATTGCTTGCCTCTTCACCCCGCTCATGGGTTCCATGCTGGCCACCTTCTCCACAAGCTGACGCCGTCATTCTCTTGTACACAGCCCCGTTGGTGGGCACCCTGTAATGCACCAATACTCCCTTAATGTTTTAATGTTAGCTTTCCCATCCCTCTCTTCTTCTCCCAACCATCGCCATTTCTTTTTCCCTGTTCAATCAGCTCGCCCCCTATCTCACTAACTTGAACTTTTTCTTTCTTTAACCACTTCCTCCTCATAATCAAACTCCAACATCACATCCTTCCACTCATTCAGATAAGCTTTAGCACCAATCGAACCTGGACAGTCTCCATTCGCAACCCCAGCATCATATGCCTCCCAAAAAATCGCTCTGTCTCCCATGATGTCAAGAGTGCCACAACAGACAGTTCCCTGGCTTCAGGCTGGTGCCCCCAGCCTACCCTGTGCTCAACCAGCAGCTGGAAACCTTTCCTGAACTCCCCTTCCAGATTTGCCTTAGCGATGCCCCCCCAAGTAGCACCTACTCGGGTCTTCAAGGTGATTCAGCATGCCACTCCCTCTGAAACTTTTTAACCCTTCCTGGAACCCAAACTCACCCCACATCCTGCATCTCTGAGGCCTCTTCAGCTGTGTTACCCTAATCACCCCTATATCCTTGATTCAATCCCTCCCAATCTGGGAGGGATTGTTATCAGACCGTATCAGGTCTCTCACCAACTTTGTACTTGGACCCAGCTCAGTGTTAGTCTGAAACCTGTTTTAGCAACGTGCCTGGGGCTAATCCACTCTATAGCACTGGCTGGCCACCTTCCAACAAAGCCATTGCGCCATCTGCGGGCTTGCCCAAAAATAAAGCATGCTAGTGGATCGGCAAAGACACAGCTGCACTCCACCCTTTGCAACTGTGACACGACTGCCTGAGCAAGCCGCTCCCCCAAACGCAGCAGTGCTGCTGCCTGTGGCGTAGGCTGCCTCGGGTGTAGCTTATGCTGCAGCTGTGCCAAGGGAATAACGTGAGGCACACATAGATATACTAGACGCTCTCTCGGAGAGACTATGAGTGACCACTCTGCCCTTTATTTGTACCCTCGGGCCACGCCCGGCCCTTGAGGTGTGGATGTTATACAAAGTATAGTAGAGTCCGGGTGGCACTCTACATCCCTTCCAACTTTTAATATAACAGAACAATCTATAACTTTTTTCTTGGTACACAAGAAACATAGTCTCTCAGCCACTGGCTTGGTACAGGGTTGGGCTGTAGTCCATACTTCTGGCTTTGGCTGCCTGACTCCGAAGAATATCTGTGGCCGCGCTGGTTGCACGAGTGTTGGTGTCCATGTTCCCCAGATCAGCGGCATTCCTGGGGCTCGCTGCTCTTGGCGCTGCCTCAGCACGCTCCTGATCCTCTTGCGTCGATCCCTGCTGAGGGCTGGGCATCGCAGTGTCTACCTCCAGCATTTCATCTATCTCCCCTGGGCTGTCATACTGAAACCCTTGTCAGGGATCCAATTTGCTTTAAGCAGGAAACATTCCTGGCTATAATGGATTGGCCCTGCTGAATGGTGACCATCGTGCCTTGGATGTTCCCGATCTCCCACACCTCCTTCTTGAATAGAGTGCGGAACTTCCACCATGGGTGTTGGTCTCGCATAATCACCATGTCTCCCACCACCAGATCAGGGACCACTGCCTTTGGGGCTTGGCTTGCATGGTCATTCATGGCCTTTGTCTTCTATTGGGCAGCCTGTATGTCAATGGTGGCTGGACTCCAGCTGGGCCCTGCAGAAACGAAATCCCGGGTGGGTCTTCGCACACCTCGTGGTATTGTGAGGCATTTGCCGGTAGGCTCTTAAGAATCGTTGTTCAGCATGTGCATAAAGCGCTCCACTTCCCCATTGGCCTGTGGCCACTGTGGGGTCACTTTCTGGTGCCTGGCGTTGAAGCTATGTAGGTAGGATTGGAAATCTTGCCCCTGGAACGGAGGTCCATTATCAGTCTTGATCTCTAATGGGATCCCTAGGAACGCAAAGATCTTCTCTAGAGCGGGTTTCACGTTTGAAAATGCAGTGGAGGACACTAGCTCCATGACGGGATATTTGGTGTGGCTGTCTAACACCACAGCCGTTAGACGGCCATCCGGAAAACTGCCGAAGTCCATGCTGAAGCAAGACAATGGCGACATGGTTCGTGCAGAAGTGACAGCCTCTGACTTTGTCATCCACCCATGTGTCCATACTGGGGAACCATACCATGTCCCTTCACTATGCCCTGGTGGCTTTGGTGGGCCAGTTCGACGACTCGTGCCTACAGGATTTAGGGTATTAGGATCGGTCTTCCACGAAGAAGCAGACCCTATCCACTGGTACTTTGTTCATCTCTGATTCTCCAGATTTGGCTCACTGTTACCAGCTCATCCGCAGTCAGTGCCTTGGCGCCATCCAAGAATATGCGCCACTGCCTCTTACAGAGTGCTTCTTTTGCTTTTGAGAGGCTCATGTCCTACTCTGTGGCATCCTGGATCTCCTCAATCTATGGCGCCCGGGGGCAGGCATCATGTACCACCATCCTCACAAACTCCTCAGCCCTTTGTCTTCCTCTGTTTTCCAAGAGCCAGCCTGTGCTTGCGGGTTTCTCGACAGATAGTCCGCTGGGTTATTCACACCCAGGCGATACACAACCTCAAATGTGTATGTCTGAACCTGCACAGCCCATTGTTCGATGCTAGGGGGCCCATTCCGAACTGTGCCAGCAAATAGTGGGACAAGCGGCTTGTGATCAGTTACGACCTGGAATTGCTGCTCACAGAGATACAAATGAAAATGGCGGTAGGCCCACTGGATCGCTAGCGCCTTGTGCTCAATCTTCGCGTACCTTGTCTCCGTATCTGTCAGTGATCTACTCGTGTATGCGATGGAGACCCATGATCCCTCGTTCTTTTCCTGTAGGAGCACGGCACCAAGCCAGAAGGGGCTTGCGTCCACCACCAGCAATGTCCAGCACCTTGGATTAAAGTACGCCCTGGTGGCATCTGGCAACAGCACCTCCTTCACTCTCCGGAATGCCAGGTCAGAGCAGGAGTCCCACTCCCATGGAGTCCCATTTTTCGTTAGGGCTTGCAATGGCTTTGATATGGCAGCCAGGACTGGAATAAAATGTCCACAGTAAGTGGCCATCCTGAGGAAACTCCTCACCTCTGATGCGTTCTGCAGGACAGCTGTGTTCCGGATAGCTTCTATTTTCTTTGGGTCTACCTGTAGTCCTCCACTTGATAAAAGGTACTTGATGGAGTTCGTGTAAAATCAGTACTTTTGTTTGTGTAGTGTTAGCCCACAGTCTGCTAACCGCTTGAGAGTCGCCCTCAAGCGTGCATGGTGTTTTTCAAGCGTGTCAGAGAATATCAAAATGTCGTCACCAATGTTTAGCACTCCGAACAAGCCAGAGAGGGTCTCATGGATGGTGTTCTGAAACACCTCAGCTGCTGACAATATTCCAAAGTTCATCCACTTCTATATAGGCGGCAGGGGCGGCTCCTCCATGTGGGCAGAGGAGCGTTGCCCCACTGCTTTCTCACAGTGCGAGAAGCAGAAATATAAAATGGTATAAATACCATTTTATGTTTCTGCTTCTCGCACTGCGAGAAAGCAGAAGGGTTTGGTTGTGGGTGGGTCGGGGAGGAGTGGCTAGTCCAATGTAGTGGGCGCTGACTGTTTGGACGGCCCCAGGGCCGACCAAACCAGTCATGCACACTCTCCCTTTTCTCCATGTAGGCTGCATGCAGCCTGCATGGAGAAAACGGCCTCCCCATAGACGCCTGTGCGGTCGGCGTCCCAGCCAATCACAACGCTGTCATTGAAGCATTGTGATTGGCTTAGGAGAGGGAAGGGAGGCTGCCTGCAGCTGCTTCCTGCGAGGACGACGCGACGAGGGACTGGACCGCCGAAGGTACGTTTTATTTTTTTTTTATTTAAAATTAACCCCCCTTTCCCCGCTTGACCCCCGCCCCCCCCCACCCGCGAGTCATGTCGGCCGCGACTGATAGGCGGAGTTCAACGTGCATCGAGAAAGTGGGTAAATAGTGGCTAGATGGGTCAAGTTCAAGCGGTGGTAGCCCGCATTGAGGGCAAGCTTTGAAAGCCACCTGGCATCTCTGAGGGCTGCCACAATGTTGTCAACTGTAGGAGTTACGTGTCACTCCCAGCGGATGGCTTTGTTTGGAAGCCACGTCAACACACAGTCTGATGGCCCAGGTTGTTTGGGCTTAGGAGCTATCACCAAGGGTGAGACCCAGGGTGTGGGCCCTGAAACTTCTCAATCACCTCTTGTTTATTTATTTATTTTGAAAGTTTTCTATAGTGCGAACATGACCACCGAGGGTATCAGAGCGCTTTACAGTTTATACAACAAGAGGGAAACAAACAATCAAAAACAGAACCAACAAAGCGCAAAATACACAATCATGTAAAGCCAAGGCATTCTCGTGACCCTGGCAGCTAGGCCACAGATCAGCAACTGTGACCTCAATATCCAATGGAATAACCAGCCAGAGGCAGAAATTTCTTCATCAGGAGCAATTTGACTTCCTTTTTGAAGAGCACAATGGAAGGATTCACCCTGACTTCAGGGGGGAGGGAATTCCAAATCCTCTGTGCCATACCTGAGAAGGCCCGCTTGTAGGTTTTTTTTTTCTTGAATTTTTGTGGTTTGAGCAATACGGTGCTAGCACTTCTAGAGGCTCTCGCACCACATGAGAGCTCCAGTTTCTGAGCGAGGTACAGTGGGATATTGAAGTGGATGGCTTTGTGTGCCATGCATGCAATTTTTAACTGTATCCGAGCTTCATATGGAAGCCAGTTCAGGGACAACAGGTCCGGAGTGATATGGTTGTATTTTTGGGCGCCTGTTACGAGCCTGGCAGCAGAGTTGAGGGCAGCTCTAAGAGGAGCAGTCTTCACTCTAGGTAGGCCGCAAAGGGTTGCGCTACCTTAGTCCAGCTTTGAGATCACTAAGGCTTGCACTGCCACCTTTAGGTCATGAGCAGGGAGATAAGGTTTGAGTTTCCTTAGAATGCTGAGTTGGAAGTTCGCTTCTTTGGTGAGGGAGCTGATGTGCTTCTGCGTGTTCAGACTTTTGTCTAGCATAATTCCCAGAGAGGTTTCAGAATCAACAAGGTGCGGCCTACAGTTAAGAGCCGTGAGATGCATCAACCATTGTTCGATGACCGGAGATTGCTTGTGTGGTGCGATTAGGAGGAATTCCGTTTTGAGAGAATTTAACTTCAAGTGGTTGCGTGTAAGCCAGCTTTGAGTTTCCAATAGGACTGAGTGGAGGGACCAGATGTCCTCAAGGGAGGCGATCTTCAGGTATAGTTGGGTATCATGCCCATACATGTGATAGTGAATGCTGGATGAGTTCAGAATTTCTGTCAAAGGCTCCATGAACAGGTTGAAGAGCGCGGGTGAGAGCGCTGAACCCTGTGGGACCCCTAACGTGACCGGCGAAGGACGAGACAGGGACTGGTTCACCTTGAAGCTTTGGGATCTGTTATGAAGGAATGAGGAGAACCAGTTTAGTACAGGCCCAGACAACCCCATCCTGTGTTCCAAGAGGTCAATTAGGTTATCATGTTTGACAGTATCAAATGCTGAGGAAAGGTCGAGAAGGATCAGTAGGCAAGATTCATTTTGATCCAACATTCTTAGCGCATCATCGACAATGTGAGTTAACGCAGATTCTGTACTATGTCCCGGGCGGAAACCAGATTGGCATTGGTCCAGGAGTTGGAAGTGATCGATGTGGTTACAGAGTTGGGAGAGCACACATTTCTCCAAGAGCTTTGCCAACGTGGGGATGTTAGAGATTGGGCGAAAGTTATGAAGGTCCGTGGGATCTGCAGATGGTTTCTTTAGAATCGGGGTAACTTGACCCGATTTTAGGCAATCCGGAATAGCACCTTGCCGAAGTGATGCATTGACGATCTTAGTCCAAAGTGGGAGTAAGGAGGTTCTAACTTCGGAGAAGAGGTTCGATGGTAGGGGGTCGTTGTAGTGATTAGAAGGTTTCAGAGTAGCCAGCGTGTTGCGTATAGTGCTTTCATCCAAGGTTTGGAAAAGGCTCCAGGATGCGTTCTTTTTGGGGAGGTAAGGCTGCGAAGGGACAGTGACATCCAACCCTGTGGGCAGGAGGGCGTTCAGCGGACTGATCGACAGTTGTTCAAGGGCAGTGCGTAGATCAGCTTCGATCTTAGTGGTCTTATCTATGAAGAAGTCAGCGAATTCATCGCAGTTCGGCAGTGACCCTCGACCCAGTGCCGATAGATTAGGATGACTGTTAGCTTGGGACTTGATGAGTTCAAACAGTTTTATGGGACGGTTTTTTTCTTGCTCTAATTGTTTTCGGAAGAAGGTGGCCTTTGGGCATCTGATGTGTTTATTGTAGATGCTTCTTAGGGATCTCAGCTGGTAGAGATGTTCAAGGGAGGGATAGGATCGCCACAATCTTTCCGCAAGTCTTAAATTCCTGCTTTCGGAATTAAGACTATCATTGAACCAAGGTTTGGAGAGTTTGGAGGACAGTCTTTTAAGCTGTAGTGGCGCAACCGAGTCTAAAACATTGGCCATTGAGCGGTTATAATGGGCCGTAAGGTCATGGACATCCGACATGTTCATAGGAGGGGGTAGGATGTTATCGCAGAGCGCATTCAGATCGTGCGAGTTGATGTTTCGTAGACATCTTTTCAGTTGTTTAGGGTTCTTTGGCTGGGCTCTACTAGCTCTTACCGACTCCCGGATGAGGAAGGTGATGCAGTAGTGGTCTGACCAATCACATGAGAGGATCGAATTCAGAAGTATGGAATTGGGCTTACCAATGACAAGATCTAAGGTAGCTCCTTTAATATGAGTAGGGCTGTCACAGATTTGGATTAGGTTGAAGTCCAGTAGGAAGGATTTAAGGCTATTGACCACCACATCATTCACATCGTTCAAATGAAGGTTGAAATCTCCCAGGAAGATCTGAGTGCCATGGAAATCTGCGTTAGCCGAGATAATGTCCATGATCTGTTCTGTGAAGGGAAGGTTGTCGCGAGGCGGGTGGTAGAACGTGTGCAGTTTGCGTGGGTGATTGTTGCTACCCGCCACTTCAATGCATAGGTATTCACAAGACGGCAGGAGGTCAGATTGTAGTGCTTTCACTGTTAGATTGCTACGATGTAAACAGGCGATGCCTCCACCAAGTCCGCTTGCTCTGTCCAACCGAATGATATCATAATTTCGAGGCACTAAAATGTCCAGGATGGGAGCAGCTGAGACATTTAGCCAGGTTTCAGTCAGCATTACAAGGTCCAAGTCTTGTGCAAGGATGAGGTCGGCAATGTCCGCAGCATGTTTGACTGCCGATCTACAGTTTAGGAGCACGCATTTGAGCTTTGAATTGGTGTCAAGTGGTGCAGATAGTGTGGTGGTGACTTTCGGGAGGTTGTTCTCATTTAATGTTCTGGTGTTTAGCCTAGGTTCCCTGAAGGGATCAGTGGGGATGGATTCAATTTGTTGCAAGTTAGTTATGGTGGAGGAATGTGCCGGATCATAGGAAAGTAGGAGAGTGAATATCACTATCCGACAGGGAGGCTCTACATCTGGAGGGCTGTGAAGGGTCGTTAGGATGAGGAGCGGAAGCCCAACTATGGGGAAAGTGGGTAATGTAGGACGGTGACCGACGATTTGCGGGGGAGGTCGGGAGCCAGGTACACACTTTAGATGGGAGCGAGCAGAGCTGGTGATTGTTCATAGTGGGGCAGCTTAGCCTGGAGTTAGCAGCCAGTTCAGCGGAGATATGTAATAGGCTACGTACCTCTGACTTAAGTTGTAGGAGGCAATGTGAGATCTCATTAAGTCTGTCTTCCACTGAGGTGTGGGAATGGGATTGGGAGGCAAGGTTCAGGGGACCCTGCAGTGGTAGAGAGCTAGTGGGAGCGGGGGACAGTAGGGCAGGCGGCGAATGTATGTGCTCAAAGGGGAGGGATTCCAGGAATTGGAGCTGGGTGTTCAGAGGGTTGGGTAGGATAGGGGAAGAAGGGTAAGACGGATATTGCCCCCCTAGACGCCAGTGGGAGCCGGCTGGGATTACGGGAAGGGCAGGGGGAAGGGATCATGGGGAGAATCGAGGCAATGCTGTGAGCTGTCGAGCTAGGGGAGTTAGAGCTAGCAATCGTTGAGGGGGGGGAGCAGGCCGACTAGTATGCTGACTGTACTGTTGCGGCTCATTCCCATCGGGCATTGAAGGAGAATTGTTCTTATGGTTGGAGGTAGTTAAAAGGGGGCCCTTCGGAGGTAAGGTAGGCTCAGAAGATGATGCTAGAGAGGTATAGGGTAGATTTTGAGGAGACTGGGGGACCGTAGGGGGGCCGACACCTCTGGAGGGGGCGTATTTGATGTTAGCCACTTTATTCAAGATGGTGGGGAAAAAATTGTCAAATACCACTAGGTTGTGATCTGAAGCTTGTATAAGGATGGTTCCGTTTTTGTAAAGGGAGATGGTGGCTTCTGCTCTGTAGGCCGAGGAGGGCGCAACCATCAATCTAAGACCATGAGGAGTCTTCAGGGAAGTGGAGATCTGGAGCAGAGAGTATATGGCCTTCCGCCTTTGAGCGTGACGTTTAGTGTAGAAGATGAGATCATTTATGGTAACACCTTTTTTGATGGAGAAGTAAGGATCTGAGATAAGGGTTTCCGGGTGGGTTTTAAGTAATCTGTGTTTGAAGTTTTTTGCGGCCTTTTTTGATAGGTTAGGGGGATATATGATTCAGAAAGCATTATGGCCAGCCGGCTCAAGGGTGGGAGAAATGGAGTTCAAGGAATTAGGATCCATATCCATATCCATAACCATGTCAGCGCTCTACTCGGCTCCTGACATAGGAGGCGCAAGTAAGCGAGGAAACGGAGGGTTTCGGGGAGTAAAGATGGAGTGATCAGTCGTAACCCAGTAGCTAACAACGAACCTTCAGCTTCCTATTGTGTAGACCCAGACCCAATGTGAGCCAGACTATATTGGGCTAAAAAGACAGGCGGAAGGGCCGAGACAACTTGAAGGCAATTCCAAGGGTCGGATTTAAATCTGTATATAGTAGGCAGTTCACTCAAGGCGTTTCATGCAAGACCTTAAATAGGAAAATGCCACTTCAAAATATGTGGTAATGAGGACTAATGACCGCTCCAGGCAAGGCCCCCGTATGTGGAGGATTTTATTATGATGGCGGTAGGGAGTGAACGCAGGGCATTTCGTGCAAGACCATGAAAGGGCAGTTCGTAGACCAAGTGTGATGGATATAGGTAAGATGACCCCACCTGAAAAGTCCCCACGTGTATGGGTGTATATCACCTATTTGTTGAGGGAGTTCCTGTAAAGTAGATCATGCACAGTGATTAAAAGGAGAACGCAGAGACTAAGTTTGTGGGAAAGAATTAAAAGTAAATTGACCACTCCAAGATGGCCACCGAGTGTTGAGGATGGAGCACATCTATTTCTATTTCCATGTCTGGGAGAGCAGAGAGTTGATCCAGTTCTCTCTCCACCAGTTGCCGCAGGTGGAATGGCACCCTCCTATGTCGGAGTGCCATGGGTCTCACGTTATTGTTAATGTGTAGCTTTACCTTTAGGCCTCTCAAACACCCCAGCCCCTAGAATAGCTGGGGAAATTCTTGCAGGATGTCTGCAGCATGAGCTTCATGCACCTGCCATGAACAGAAAATGAGCCCCAGGTCTTCAGCAGCGTGGCATCCAAGAAAAGATGGGGCAATAGTTATCATGTCCATTGCGGATTATAAAAATGAATGTCTCCGCCAACTAGCTGACCGGAAGTACTACACCCCAATCAACCAGGATTCCACAGCGCGACTTAGTGCTCAGATAAACTCTCTCGCTTCTCTAACGGGTATCTCTATTTTTAAACCACTAATTCACATTACACCAATCTACACCTAGAGCCCCTCCACCCTACACCTCACATTGGCATCTTTTGCTCAAAAGAACTCCAGAAAAGTGCCCTCTTGAGGGGCCCGCTAGGCATGCAGCACTGGCCCAACAAGGAGCTGCCCGATGATGAAGCATGACATCCACACGGGTGTGTGAGGGCTCTTGCTTCTGAGCAATCCGATCTCTTGATCTGTTGTCTCAGTTTCCATGACCTAGATCCTCCCTTACTTTCCTCCCCCCAGAAACTAAATACCTTTTTTATTACATCGTATCCTATGGAGCCTATATGCTGGACCTTAAAGTGCTCCTAGTCCCCTCTATGTTTAACAGAGATTCATGCGCCCATACCTCGAGTATACTTTTCCCTGATCTGGGCATATGTTGGGCATCCAGTACGTCAGATCACAGTTGCCGCACCCCTTTTCGGGCAGTTTGGGTGTGTTTGCAGCACGGTATCAAGCAGGCCGTCTCTGGATGGCATCCATCTGCTCCTCTTTCACCTTTACCACCCGGGCTTTGCCCCTCTCGCCAGTGCCATCTCCATGTCCTCAGCCCTGCTGTCCGCCAGCTCATGTGTCCTTTCCATTACCAATATATTGTCCAGCGAGATGCCTGGCTGCCACAGTATGAGCGGTTTGAGGACCGATGTCCAGCAGCCCTGAATAAGCTGGTCCCTGATTTCATCAGGCTGGTTGATGTTAGTGCAGGTGCTCACAAAAAGTCGTGCATAGAAGACATCAATATATTATTTAAATACCCGCTCTTTAGTCAAACACAAGCTTGACATATTCCTCCTTCTGGCCTCAGAGAAATCAGACATCCTCCTATTAACTGAAACCTGGCTTTCACATGAATCTACCCCTGATATCTTGGCAGCATTGCCTAACGACTATTATATCCTCCAAACGAACCGCCCGCCAGGGAAAATAGCTGGAGGAGTGGCGGCTATCATTCGCCAGGACCTCAAATTCACAGCTCTTACCCCACTCTGTCTCCCCGCGGTAGACAATGTCGGAATCAAATTGGAGTCGGATTCAGCCCCTATTATATGCGTATTACTCTACAGGCCCCCGCAGCACATGCCCCTGTTCCCTCATTCTCTGGGCGAACAAGTAGCCAATCTGGTAACTAATCACTCCAAAATCCTGCTGATAGGAGATTTTAACTATTGGTCAAACGACATACGAGGTGGGCCCCACTCCGCCGAGCTAACCGATTTACTTACCAATTTAAACTTTGCTCAACAGGTATCCTCAGCCACACACATCAAAGGGCACATATTGGATCAAGTATGGACCACTAACTTGGTTGTGTCCGCACTTTCGATTTCACCATGTATATGGTCGGACCACTATTTAATAAAGTTCACCATAATGAACGTTACCACAGCTAAACTCCCCACGAGTGAAGGTGGGATGGCTAGGAAATGGAATACTATTGACAGAAATGGATTCCTGGACACACTGGCCAACACTGCCCCAATCATTGAATCTGATATTAATATTAGTGAGAAAACTATCTCAGCCTGGCTATTAGCAGCCAGTAATAAATACGCTTCACTCAAAAAAATAAAACTGGCTCGTCGTCTTGATGCACAGAGATGGTTCTCCTCTGAACTAAAATTACAGAAACTGGACCTTCGCCAACTAGAAAGGAAGTGGAGACAGAATTACTCACCAGAAGGGAAACAAATCTATCTGGTCGCTATGAGAGGATACAAAAAAGCTATCTTAATCGCTAAAGTCACTCATTTCTCCTCCAGAATTCTGAACTCTAACAACAGATCGAAGGAAATCTTCGCAATTGTAAATGAACTGTCCAATTCGGACAGAGTTTTTATAAAACCCACACCTACTCAAGCACTCTGTGATTCCTTGAACAACTTCTTTATCGAAAAGATTTCCACCATCAAAGCTAGCATTCCTACACGCACCTCCCAGGAGATATTCCCTTCTATGCCTGGAAATCCCTGCTCTCTCGAACACTTTCCGGCCATTAGCCTACAGGCATTCCAGGACCTTATGTCTAAAGTAAAATCTGGATCTCCTATGGACTGTTGTCCACCCCATGTCCTAAAAGAAGCGTTCACCAGTCTCCCGGGGCCTGCCCTTTCTCTTCTGAATGAGTCTTTATCTCAGGGTCGTGTCCCCATGGCTTTTAAAGAGGCAATTGTGGTTCCCCTTCTGAAGAAACCAGGGGCTGAACCCCAGATCCTGTCGAACTACCATCCGATCTCCTTGCTCCCTTATCTGGCTAAGGTATTGGAGGCCCATGTGGCTAAATGCCTGTCCGACTTTATTGAACAATTCAACTATCTCGATTCACACCTAGCTGGGTTCCGCCCTGCCCACTCAACTGAGACGGTAATACTGGCGGTACTAGACTCCTTGCGAGAGAAGGTCGACAGGGGCACCCCTCAGGCCCTGGTGCTGTTGGATCTCTCTGCTGCCTTCGACACAGTCGACCATGATATCTTGGCGGACCTTGTCAAAGAGGCAGGCATTCAGGGCTCAGCTCTCAGTTGGATCAGTTCCTTTCTAGAGGATCGCTCCCAGTCAGTCCGCACCGCCCAGTTCACAGCTCCAAAATTAAAAACCACTTGCAGGGTACCGCAGGGCTCCTCGCTATCCCCCATCTGTTTAATCTCTACCTCCTCCCTCTGATCCTGTCCCTTAAGGAAAGTTGCCACATTCAATTACGCCGATGATTTACAACTAATGTTCACCATCGACAACTCACCTCAATCAGCTTCTGAATTTCAGTCTACCATGCTGCACATCCGTCGCTGGATGGACTATAACCATTTAAAGCTCAACCCAGGCAAGAACGAATTGGTCCTGACGGGGGGCGGCCATATTTTCTGGGGCCCACATTTTTGGCCAACGGAACTAGGACCCTCCCCCACCCCTTCTCTTGCTGTAAAAAGCCTTGGCGTCACAATAAATAACGACCTGTCACTAAAAACCCAAGTTGGCTCTGTGATCTCTATCTGCTTCTTCCAATTACGGAAGATCAGAAAGATCAGCAGATTACTCACACAGGAAGCACTGACACAGGTTGTGATAGCCACGATTATGTCCCACTTAGATTATGCTAACTCAGTCTACCTTGGTATGCCACTATTCTTAACCAAACGCCTACAGTTGGTACAGAATCAAGCGGCTAGACTGATCCACCAGCAACCTAGGTGGCACCATGTCACCCCACTTTTGAGGAAGCTGCATTGGCTTCCTATCCCCCAGCGTTGCGCCTTTAAAGTGGGATGTCTGGTCTTTAAATCTCTATATGGACGGAGCCCCAAATTTATCGACAGTCTTATTCAAAGGTACACTCCCTCACGTAACCTACGTTCGGCGCACCTTCATCTCATGGCAACTCCCACCTTCAAGCTGAAGCGTCAAGGGGGCTGTAGGTTTGCAACTTTGGCACCCAGACTTTGGAATTCCTTTCCCCTGGAAATTAGATCATGCACTGACCTGTTGAGCTTTAGGAAATCCCTTAAGACATGGTTGTTTACCCAAGCATATGAATAAATTCCACCGGGGTTCGGCTAGTCCTAGTAACAGCGCCATGAAACCAATTAGTGGGGGGGAATGAAACCAATTAGTGTACGTGCGCTTTATAAGAATTTTATTACATTACATCCACAGACTCATCTTCAGCTTGGCGGGCCTGCCTCAGTTTGATTCTCTCATAGTCAGGGTTGAGCTGGGGATCAAAGTGGCAGTTCAGTGCCACTACAGCTGCGTCAAACTCATCATTCTCACCTGTGTGGGAAGGTGTTCGAACAAGTCATATAGTTCAGCACCGCCTATATGGAGCATCATTGACCTCTTCACTGCCCCGTCAGTTTCGTGGGTGGCACAAAGGTAGAGCTGCAGGCGCCCGATCCATTGGCGCCATCACGGGCGGCCGTAGCAGGGTCTACCAGCTGGCTGAATCACCATGACAGAGGAATGGGCACAGTGCGCAGGGGCTGCCGGTGCAGGGTACAGATGTTGCTGTTGTTAGGACACTGTGCGTGGCTCCTTAGTGTCCCTTATGTAGTCATACAAGAGCACCAGTTGTCAGCGTGGCCTCTGTCCTCGAGGCAGATTGGAGGGGTGTGTGTCCCTGCTCCTTGTCAACGCAGTCTATGAGGGCCGCCCTGGCAATGCTCACACTTCTCACACCTTTATCGGGGGTATGTGCCACCCAGCACCTCTTGCCATTTGCTTTGTTACTGTCCTGTTCACACCACTTTATGTGCTTCTATCAATATTGTTTTTTTCCAACAGTAAAGCACTCACTTGGTGCTTAATCATTATAGCTTAATTCGATATTTCTAGATGCTTTCTGTAGTGGCCCAGGTATGAGGGTGTCTGAATTACTGTATGCCCCACTGTAACACTGTGCAGTTATTGTGCCTTCCGCCTCATTGCACCTTCCCAGGGGCACGTGGAACCTGTGTACTGACTGACTCCCACAGCAATCTCCTCGCAGGCCTCACCGCCTCATGGCTACTCTGCCCGTCGCATCAGCCTGTGATGCCAGTCACACAGGTGTGGTGCGCTTGTGCCGCTCCGATCTTTGCACCAGGCCTCGTATCAGCGGGCCACACAGTCGGTCCGCGGAGATGGGCAGGGTGTTGGAGGCACGTTTCACCTCCAGGGAGCTGTATGGCCTGCCGGCCGGGAGCACTGCTTCCCTCCTTGAGTGGGGCACTGCACACACACCAGCTCAGCAGTGTGGCTTTCCGGCTTCTTCCACAGCCGGCAACTCACCCACCTCGTCTGTGGCGTCACAGGGCAGTACAGCACAGCAAGATGCTGTGGACCCAATACACACGGGCCAACACAGTCCTTGTTGCCAGTGTGGCGTACGCTGCCTCAAGTGTAGCCCAGGCCGCAGCAGCGCCAAGGGAATAAAGTGAGGCACAAACAGGTATACTAGACGCTCTCTCGAAGTGACCATCAGTGACCACTCCACCTTTTATTTGTACACTCAGGCTGCAAAGGTCAACCTGACAGACACTCTTCTTGTTCAGGTCAGGCAGCCAGGAGATAGACATGACCAAAATGTGCATGCTCCTGGCTGCCTGAACTGAACTTTGCTGGACTGAAGATGTCACAGGTTCTGTGGGTGTGACCTCCTCAGCTTGGCAAAGGTCCTCGAGGCCCTCCCTCTGGTGACGAGGGGGAACCTCAGTGATTGCCTCAGACCTGGGGGCTTCAGTTTTAAGCCCTGAAGTGCCAAGGGCCGATGTCAATCAGTGACACCTCTTCACAGAGTGGGGTGGGGTCAGCAGTATCACTGACCCCATCCCACTCTGTGACGAGTGAGGGACTGCTGCCTTCCCTCACTAAGAAACCTTCAGGGTGTGGATGCTATACAAAGTATAGTAGAGTCCGGATGGCACTCTACACTGCCCACCCGTACCATGGCGGGCAACGAAAACGAGCAGGCTAAGTTATGGAGACCTACCCGCTCAGTAGTACTTCCCACAACCCTGCAGATGTCATAATGCCAGAGGTCAAAATGACACGCACTGGCATTATCTCTGCCTTTGATGCACCAGCCTCACCACCAACTCTTTCGAGCCCCCCCGCCTCACTCTCGACCGGCATTTCAGCGGTTGACAGGCTGCTGCCACCCTATCTGTGGCCTTCTATTCAGGCTTGCCCAGGCCCAACCCCGTTTGCTCCATGATCCAGGGTTTATTGAGGTCCTGCCACTTGCTTCTCGTAGAGCGCAAAGCACTTCTCTACCTTTAAGACTGTTTTATTTTTGTTATTCTACCTCAAAGAAGGATAATATGCTCTGACACCTGCAGGATCTGGGATATTGTCAGGAAGAAGGACAAGCCCCAAAGTCAGCCCTCCTTTGAACTAACTTACCTTTATGTCCTATCTAACTAATCCCTACCCAGTTTGCTTCGGACAGTGCCGCTTATCCCAAAACTCAGGGGGAAACACTTCTATGAATACCTCCCTCCTCCCACACACCTACCCCTGTACCCCATTACAATCCATGTGAAGCAGCGCTAGGCCTGAAGGGTGCATGCTATGCGGTACTGCCAGGTCTCCATGTTTTATGTTAGACATCAGCGCCCTCAGTAGTGCATAACAGTTCCCAACGAGAGAGTTGCCCACCTTACTTCAGACACCATTTTTTTCAGGAAGGGAACGGAAAGTAAGAATGCTTCCAGCTGTGAAAATACAGGGGTAGCAAGGTAGGAGACAAGCCTCCCCCCAGAAGTAGAGGTACAAGCAAAGTGAGCGATGAGCAAAGAGAATAAAGAATTACCTACTACTCATGTAGTAATCTGAGTCACTATTCACATTTCAATAAATTCCATGGCAGGGATTCCAAACGTTCTTTCTGCTTTCAATCCCTCTTTCGTTCAGTTCGCTCCTTCTTTCTTTTTGTTCTCTTTCGGCTGTCATTATGTTCTGCTCTTCTTTTCCTCTTTATTATCTCTTTCTTTCTGCTGAAACTCCTTTCAACCCTCCTTTTTATTCAGCAAATGCTTCCTCTTTTTACGCCCTTCCTTTCATTCAGAACCTATGCTCTCTTTCTGTATACTCCGTTTCTTTCTGTGCTCAATCCATTCTATGCTGATCTCACCGCCTCTTTCTTTCTGCCCTCCCTCCCAATCTGCTTCTCCACCATGAGGGTTCCCCTCTGCCCAGACACACTATGTATTCCCTGTACTACACCCCAATATACACACACCCCTGGCCCCTTCGGCCCAGTACGTGCCTTTCATATTCCCAACGGGTGCTTGAGGGCAGCCCATTCTCAACGGTGCACAGGGAACGATGGCTCTTCAATTTACAGCAGATAGGCCTGCCCGGGCCGATTCCTGGGAGCCGTTCCGGGGTCACCGTGGAGGTCACAGTGCCCACTAGCCACTACAGAAATCATTAGAAAGCTATCCCGGGCTTGATTGGCGCGCTCAAAGAACTGATGGGGGTCAAGCTCTGAGGGGAGGGCAGCCGCGAGACCAGCGCGTCAAGGGGAGATGACAAGGAGAGCAGCGGAAGGGGCCTGAGGTGGCTGCTGGGAAGAGGGGTGAGTATAACAGAGATTGACAGGCGGGGGGAGGGATAAAGAAGGAACGGAAAGAGATGGGGCTGGGAAGAGGAATTAAAGGGTGCGTGTCACGGAAAACCAGAGAGCAAGCGGGAGAGATCTGGAAAGAAAGGACTTGAACACGAATGATACAATGACAGAGCAAGGGTGTGGACATGCGCGTGTGTAAGAGGGGATACAAATTGTGTGACAAGAAATGGAGAGGTCGCGTTTACGCGAAGCGTGAAGTAGAGGGGAATTTCATCTCATAGAGGATTCGAGGGAAGAGTTGAAAGTTGAAGTGCCATGGAAATGAGAGATAAAAAAGGGAGAGGCCTGGGTAAGAAAGAAGAAAATAAGAGAGTGAAAGAGTAAGGAGGAGAGGGCGAACGTTGAAAGAGGAGATGTGGAGAGGGGGGTCAAGAAAAATGTATTGGGGCTCGGGAGGCCAGATGAGGGTCACAGAGTGACAGCAAAGATGGGTAGAGAAAAGCTATGGCGAGAAGGAACTGCAGTGCAAAGACTAGAAAGAGGAGTTTAGTTTGTAGACGCCAAGAGGCATGTTCGGATTGGGATCACAATCCGGGCACTGCCAAAAAAAGTGGCCCACTTTCGCGGGGCGTGCACTTTCACGAAACACCATTTGGTTACTCTCAGAGGTCTAATTTGTAGAGAAATGTTTGGTAAATTAAGCATTTTAAAGCTTATAGAGCCAGTAACATTGGTAAAGACTAGGAGCACTGCAGTTCTGAAAACTGAATACTTACTTGCAGTATTAACGCCCTGCACAATGTAGTTAGATGTTCTTTCCGAACCAGCTATGTCATTGACTCTGATCATCACATAATCAGAAATCTAGTACAAAGTCTAGGGGAATGGGTAAGACTGGAATATCTGGGAATAGAACATGTAATAACAAAAGTAAGAGGAAGAGTAGCTCTGAACCTCTACCTTGGAGAACAGAACCTCTAATGACAAACAGTAAAGAAATACATTTTGCATATCAGCTATGAGAACATTTTGCGTAACACTCAAAAGAAATTAAATTTAGCTCCCTCACAAATTCTGCACTTTTACCTGAACTTAAGTACCTTTTGCCACCTTGTCCTACCTCCCCTCTTTCTTTGTGTGCACTACTCTAGTTAGTGATCCCCAGTTTTGCTGGGTGGTACCAACTGGGGGGAAAGAGGAGGTGAACAGAGAGGTAAAGAGACAGTGTATTGAGATAGGTGAAGTAGAAGAACATAAGTTACTTACCTGTAAACTGTGGTTCTCCAGTATTGGTATCTTTCATAGATTCACATGCTTGAATCATTCCCCGTCGTCGAAGTGGGAGTCCCACGGTACATAGAAAAGCAATACAACAGCATAGCAATAGCATAGCTAAAAAGAGTAATAGGAAGTATTAAGACATAGAACTCAATAGGAAAATGTTGTCACTTTAATAACTTATCCTAGTCATTAGATATGGTCCAAACTCCAGCCAATCAGGCGACAGCACCCTGTAGAACCTTCTCCTCAGAGGCTCAAGCTCTCAGATTTTCGAGCACAAGTGTGACATAAGAGCCCAGAGAAGGTGGGGAGCCTCTGAGGGGAGGAGGGTGGGTCGCATGTGAATCTATGAAAGATACTAATATGAATCTATGAAAGATACTAATACTGGAGAACCACAGTTTACAGGTAAGTAACTTATGTTCTTCTCCAGTACTGGGGTATCTTTCATAGATTCACATGCAGAGTAGATAGCAGTAATTCTAGAACAGAGTATGTTACGTCATAAGTCAATCGTAAACTCAGTACGATGGCAAAGAAAACAAATATATACATCTTTTAGGAGGAGGGAAGCACAACAGAGGCTCACCTTATTTAAAGAGATTATGCAGCACTGCTTGCCCCACAGCCGTCTCAGCATTGCCAGCAGTCTCCAGACAGTAGTGCTTGGTGAACGTGTGCCTGCTGGACCATGTTGCAGCTCTGCAGATCTGATGAATAGGCACACAAGCAAAAAGAGCAGTAGAGGAAGAGACTGCTCTCGTAGAATGTGCGTTAACCTTGGCCAGAAGGGGTTTCCCTGCTTGCTGATGACAAAAGGCGATTGCAGCCGCTATCTAACGTGCAATAGTCTGTTTAGTCACTGGACGTCCTTTATGCATCCTACCATAGGCCACAAAAAGCTGATCCGCTTTACGGATACTGGTTGTCCGTTGTAAATAAAACTTTAAACATCTCTTCACATCAAGAGAATGTAGAGATCTTTCCGCTGGAGATTGCGGATTCGGGAAGAAAGTCTTTAGGATGACTGGCTCATTGAGGTGGAAATCAGATGGCACCTTAGGAATGAAGGTTGGATTAGTGTGGAGCACTACCGAATCCTTGGTGAAGCGAAGAAAAGGTGACTTAATAGTAAAAGCTTGTATGTCACTGACTCGCCGAGCAGAAGTAAGAGCTAACAGCAGCGATGTCTTCCAGGAGATGAATTTTAACTCAACCCTATGAATAGGCTCAAATAGCGACTTCATGAGCTGTGCCAATACAATGTTCAGATGCCAAGATGGAGGCGGGCGTCGAATTGGGGGAAACATTCGAAAGAGGCCCTTGAAAAATTGCTGAATAATTCTTGAAGAGTACAGTGAATTAGAACCATCCTGCTGGAATCTGGAAATTGCTGCCAGAAAAACCTTGAGGGTAGAGTGGGAGAGTCCGGATCTTGCTAATTGTAGAAAAAAAGGCAAAAGCTGCTCTGGTGAAGAATGAACCGGGTGAACCTTAGAAGCTTCACACCAAAGACAAAAACGCTTCCACTTAAGTTTGTAAGTCTTTACAGTGGAAGGTGCTCTGGCGTTAGACAAAACCTCCCTGCAGTCTGCAGGAATAACTAAATTGGCAAACTCATAGTGTTCAGGCGCCAGGCTGCTAATCTCAGAGATGCCGGATCCGGATGGCAGACCTGACCGTGATCCGTAGTCAGGAGATTCGGCATTGGAAGCAGGATAATTGGATTGCTCTCCGACAGTAGAAGGAGTTCCGTAAACCATAACTGGCGAGGCCATCTGGGGACTATGAGAAGAATGCGACAAGGTTCCTTCCGAATCTTTCGAAGTATTCTTGGGACTAAGGGAATCGGAGGAAAGGCGTAAGCATACATTTTTGACCAGTTCATCAAAAACGCATTCCCGCATGACCCTGGTTGGGGAAGCCAACTTGCGTAGGATGGGCATTTGCGGTTCGTCCTTGTCGCAAATAAATCCAGAGTGGGGCGACCGCATATCTGAAAGATGTGGTCCAGCATGGGTTGATGAAGCTCCCACTCGTGGTTGGATGAGGCCGACCTGCTCAGAGAGTCCGCTAGAATGTTGGACACTCCCGGAACATGGACTGCTGTTAACGTGATCTGATGTTGAATCGCCCAATCCCAGATCCTTTGAGCTTGCAGGGATAGCTGCGCAGACCTTGTGCCTCCTTGTTTGTTCACGTAATGCATGCTTGTTGTGTTGTCCGTCCTGATCAACACAGAAGCTCCGTGAATGAGGGTACGAAAGGATTTTAGTGCCAGGAATATAGCTAGCAACTCCAAAAGGTTTATGTGCCAAGTTCGTTGGAGAGAGTCCCATTTCCCCTTGACTGTCAGACCTTGAAGGTGCGCTCCCCACCCCTCGAGGGAGGCGTCTGTTGTGAGGATGAAATCTGGAGCATCCAGTACGAACGAACGACCTTCTGAGATGTTTGGGATGTGAGTCCACCATAGCAACGTTCTTTGTATCTGCGGAGTGATGTTGTCGAGATCGTTGAAAGATCCTGAAACCTGTTGCCACTGGATGTCGAGTTCCTCTTGTAATGGTCTCATCTTTAGGCGACAGTTGGGAATGAGGGGAATACAGGAAGATAGCATCCCCAGAAGCGATTTCAACTGTCGAACAGAAACGGACTTTTTTGTGCGTAGGAGGGTTGCTAGCTTGCAAATCCGTTGTTGTCGCTCTTCTGAGACAATCGCCCTCGTGGTTTGTGTGTTTATGACGGCTCCCAGGAACGTCCTCACTTGAGAGGGATCGAACTGAGATTTCTCCAGATTGATGGATAGGCCCAGAGATTGGAACAGAGACCGGCATAATAGTGTGTGCCTGGTCGCAACTGCCAATGACTGCGCTTTTATACGGCAATCGTCGAGGTAGGGAAATATTTGGGCGCCAGCCTGGCGAAGATGCGCTGCCACCGGTGCCAGGACCTTGGTGAACACTCTGGGTGCAGATCGAAGGCCAAAGGGAAGAACTTTGAATTGGAAGTCTCTGACAGCCACTCTGAACCGCAGGAATTTTCTGTGTCTGGGTAGGATAGGGACATGAAAATAGGCATCCTGAAGGTCTAATGTTGTCATGTAATCCCCTAGAGATTGAAATTGAAGCACTTCCTGTAGAGACAACATCCGAAAACTCTGCTTCTTGGGGAATTTGTTGAGGGCACAAAGGTCCAGAATGGGGCGCCATTCTCCCGATTTTTTCTTTATCAGGAAGAACCTCGAATAAAAACCTGAACCCCTTTGTAGATTTGGTACCACTTCGATGGCTCCCTTCTTTAACATGAGATTGATCTGACCTAAAAGTTCCTTCAGGTGGGCAGGAGGAGGACCTCTGGGAGGAGAGTTTGGAGGGAGTTTCACAAATTCCAGAGTGTGGCCTTTTAACACCATGTCTAAAACCCATCGATCTGTGGTTATTGCGCACCAATTGGAGAAGAAGTGGGAGATTCGCCCTCCAACCTTGGTCGGATTGATGGGTGGAGCGGTTGGCAGGTGGCAGTTGTCACTGCTTTTTTGAGGTATCTCTACCTCTGTAAGTAGATTTTCCCCTGTACTGTTTGTAAGATGCAGCCGATGGTTGTCGAAACGACTGCTGTTGCTGGGAGGAGGAGTAACGTTGTTGGCCCTGGTAGGGTTGGTACTGCCGGTAATGATGGTAGCCTCCCCGAAAGGAAGAGGAGAAGGAGCCTCGACCCCTTGCGCCACGAAAGGGCTGTCTTTTAAATTGTAGCGTGCCTAGAGCACGTGCAGTGTCGGTATCTTTTTTAATCGCCTGTAGGGCGTCATCGATATGCTGACCAAAAAGCGATTCGCCGTCATAAGGTATGTCCATAATCTTTGTCTGTACCTCTTGCCGAAAAGAGGTAGCCTTCAGCCAGCCTTGCCGCCGGAGGACCGCTGCCCCTGCTAGTTGGCGAAACTCCGTAGAAGAGACATCAACTGCACAATCAATAATCTCTGCGGAGATTCTTTCTCCCTCCTGAAGAATTTTTAAAGCTTCCGCTTTAGAGGCCTCAGGCAACATCTCGATAAATGGGGAAATGTCCGACCACATTTGCCTGTCGTATCGGCCTAGGATCGCTAGGGAGTTAGCCGCCCTGACCGTAGTTGCCGCCATGGTGGAAAACTTCTTTCCAATCGAATCAAGACTTCTGCCATCTCGATCTGGAGGAGCCGAGAGCGGGGACGAGGGGTTCCTGGAACGACGCTGTGCCGCCTGAGAAATAACCGAGTCCGGTTTAGGCTGGCCAATAAGACAAGCTGGTGAGTTTTCTGGCGCCTTGTATTTTTTATCCAGACGTGGCAAGACCGCTGGAATAGAGGCAGGGGTCTTCATAACCTTCAAACCCTCCTGCCAGATGAAATCGATAATTGGTATGGCCCGAATCTGTTTTCGAGGCTGGTCCTTGAAGTCATATAAGAAGCAATCATCATCCTTGGTGACCATAGGAAGTCCGAACCTTTTGGCTGCTCTATCCATAAGGACATGAAAACCACCTATGTCGGCTGGTGGAGAGTCGACTGGAGTTGGAGTGGTAGGCGATGGGGTCTGTATTTGATAATTGTCCCATTCAGAGAGTAAGGATCTTTCATCCAATTCCCCTTCTTCTCTATCCTCATCAGAGGTATGTGTCTCCTCAGGTTGGTGCGACGTCGATGCCATAGGAGAGACTGGAGGGGCCGGCCTTATGATAGATGAAGGCGGAGGGATAGGTGTCTGTGGCACAGATGAAACAGGCTCTGAAGGAGGGAAACTACGGTAATAGTCATCAAGCATGTACTGTAGATTAGAGATAAGCGACATGGGTATTTGTGTATTTGGATTCTCCGGTGGTGCCTGAATATTAGATTCCTGATAATAGTCATATACTTAGTCATCCTCAGTATCTTGACATTTTATAAGCAGTTCAGAAGGACTGCGAGCAGCCCGGAACCTGTCGTCTTCGTCAGAGTCCTCCTCGTCGGCCCCATAATCAAAGAGCTGCACAGGAAGGTTAGGTGATGCCTGAACCGGCAATAAGATGTCCAGGGAAGAGTTTCTACGTTTAAGCAGGGTAGACTCTGCTACTCCTGAAGACGGCAAAAGTGCAGCTGAAGGTTTTAAAGGGACAAGAGACATCAAGGCATCCGCTGAAGATGGGGCGGCCGCCGACGGTGAGCATCGTTGGGATTTTAAAACTGAGGGTTTTTGTGCCGTCGACGAGGCGGACGTCGACGAGGCAGCCGTCGAAGAAAGCAACTGTCAACGAAGGAACCGTCGACGATGCAAGCGTCGACGAGGCTTCCGTCGTCGAAGCGATCGTCGGCGTCACCACTGTCGTCAACGCGGCCGTCCATGAAGCTTCCGTCGACGAAGGAGAGATAATCTTGACTGTCGTCGAATGTCGCGTCGACGAAGAGGCGTCCGTCAACGCAAGACTGGAGACGGTACCTGTCTTCTTTTTCGTCGACGACGAAGAAAGTGACATGGTTGACGAGTGACGCCTCACCGTCACAGACACCAGCGTCGATGGAGAAGACGCCAACGACAGAACCATTTCCGGTTTAGGAGATGAGAAGGTGGAAGTTGTCGTCGTAGTAGCGGCAACGGAAGACTTCGTCGACGAAGGAATCGACAACGAGCTCGTCGACGAAGGATCAGTTTTTTGAGGTAAAGTTATGCCATGAAGAGACGTTGACGCCTGAGACTTGGAGGCAGATCTTGGAGGCGTAGAAAACATAGACTGACCTTTCAGAGAAGCAGGAATCTTCTTTGATGATGAAGACTGATCCACAGGCTTGGTGTGGTGTTTCTTCAACACCTTAGCCTTGGGAGAAACCATCTCCGCCTCATTGGACCTCTTCTTAGAAGTGACAGTCCTGAGAGAGGAGTCACTCTCCACATCTGACAGAGGGTTATCTTTATTTTTAAGTTTCTGAAGCCACAGAAGCAAGCGACCCTCTCTGTCAAGAAGAGTCTTTTGAGGAAAAGTCCTGCATATCTTACACTCTCTCACCTGATGGTCAGGGTAAAGGCAATAAATGCACTTCTTGTGTGGATCCTCACAATGAAGCCGGAGCTTACCACAAGAGTCACAGTGTCTAAAGAGTGACCTCTTTGTTGAAGACATTGTAGAGATGAATTTTGAGAAGAAGCTGTGAAGAAACAGTTGAAGTACTGAGCAGAGCTCAGGGAGACTCCCTTCACACGACGTGCGGTAGAAAATCTGAGAGCTTGAGCCTCTGAGGAGAAGGTTCTACAGGGTGCTGTCGCCTGATTGGCTGGAGTTTGGACCATATCTAATGACTAGGATAAGTTATTAAAGTGACAAAATTGTCCTATTGAGTTCTATGTCTGTCTTATATGCAAGGCTAGTGAGATACGGCAAAGATGGCGACCGCTAGCCGGTCGTACGAGAGATGAGCTCCCTACGGAACCCTCCTTCCTCACAGACTGCTACGTGAAAGATACCCTGATGATATACAGATAACATACCGGGATACGCTACGTACCTGGATGCCTGGGAAAAGGATAATCTAAGTGAAAGTAACTGAAGGAAAGCAAAGGCATTTGTTGGTGGTGATTGTTCTGAATTCTACCAACTCGCCTATACTGCTCACATACCGTCCATCTACGTGGAAGGGAAACAAATGATTGCCGAATAATCGCCCCTGGAGTGCGATACCACGCTACTGGCTGTCAGCTGCAGTAGGGGAGAACAGAGGCGCGCGCTCCGGCTGGGCAACTCTTCGAGGCTGCTACAAACAAAAAAAAAAGAGATAAGTTTGAAGTCTCTCCGGCTTCCCGACGGTGTACAGGCGAGATTCTGCCGGTAAGCGGACTGCTCTGTGGAGGGCAGCAAACGAGAAAGGGTGGTGGTGTATAAAGGATGCGGTGACATACGTGTGTGAGCGGTGAGCAAAACAAAGCGGCAGTACTGATTCCCTCCCAAAACGGAACCGGTGTCATCATGCCCCCAAAATCTGCGCGTGGCGGCAAATCTAGAGATCCTCAGGCTGGTAATAGAAGGGAGATCATGATGAAGGGTGGAATTAATGCAAAAACGCCTTTGGAGGTTGTAACTGGCGATTTGAGCTCCTCTATACATGGGGGTGAACAGCAAGCGGACGCAAGGGGGAACAAAAATTCCACCAATGTTTGCGAAACCGAGAAAGGAGAGCCTTGCTAGCCTACAAAAAGAACTCTCAAATATTGGGGATGAGGTTGGCAGCCCAGATAATATGCATGCATCAGTAAATATTTCAATGGCGGAAAATCCCGGGGGTGTTTCTCATCCGAGCCATGACAAGGCATACTCTGACAAGGAAAAAGACTCCCTGAATCACAACAGGATGTACGAAAAGTACATGTTTCAGATGAAAAGCATGATGAGGAAAAAGTGGATATAAACGTAGTCATATTGGATTCCCCTGTGGGTCATGATCAGAGAGAGGAAAGCGAAATAAAGACCAGTAAAGAGCCCAACAGGGAGGGAGACTCAGGAGAGAAGTTTTATTCACTCTCAGAACCCTCAGATTCATCGGGAGAGGAACAGCTTGGACACGATGAGAAAGATGGGGCGTCTAGATCTGGATCACTGGATGGGTCAACAACCAGTCTGTGGAATGAATCAAATTTCTCTAATATGGACGGAAAAAGCCCGGACACCACTATGGTACAAAAAGAATTGACAAATGAAGAGCAGCTACCCCTCCCACGGCCAGTAAAAAGCTTGATGTGGGAGATCTCCCTTCCCCTGAACTTCAATCTGAGTCCAGTTTTCCTGGCACAGAAATCGTGGATTCCTCGTTGGGCAGTATGGGTGCGACGGGCGGTCAGATAGAAGAAATCTCCTTGGCGGCAATCTATCAATCTATAGTCGACCACAGAGGCGAAACCCGCACAGAAAATTTGAAGACACATACTGCCTGTCGGAAATTACAAAACACTGTCAGAAAAGTAGCAAAGACTTGCAAAGAATTCACAGACAGAATGAATGAAGCGGAAGGAAGAATATCGACCTTAGAAGATGAAATGGCAGTGCAAAAGACCACTCTGAAAAATATGACGTCCTATAGAGATGACACACAAGTGAAACTAGTTGATTTGGAAAACCGACTACGGCGTAACAACCTTAGAGTACTAGGAATTCCAGAAGATATCGAGGGATCAGACATTCGGAAATTTGTGATCGATCTCTTCTCCGAAGCCTTTCCGGACTTAAACATGTGGAACTGGTCTATTGAGATCCAAAGAGCTCATAGGTTTCCGTTTAGAAAACCGACAACTAAGAAAGGACAAACCGAGATCAGACCAAGGGCTATTTTGATCTGTCTAAACAATTTTCTAGCTCGCCAAGCTTTATATGATTTAGCTCGACCAGACAGGAAACGGCAGGGAAAAGGGGTGCACTTTTTTGTAAGACCTGACTACTGTCAGTATACGGTAGAAAAAAGATGGCAGCTCCGCCAACTCATAACTCCTTTCCAAAAAAGGGGGCACAGGCGTTTCTGCTCAACCCAGCTACACTAAAAATAATTAGCAAGGGTCAGACACGATTTTTCATTTCTGAAATACAAGCGAAAGAATACCTAGATACCATATGAGCAAACAGGAAATGTGGGTATTTAAAACTGATATACAGAACACTATATAGACAGATATATGGTTTCTGGGCAATAAAATGTATTGTAATCTGAGGAGGGAGGGGCATAGGGGTCAAGTCTCTCTCCATCGTAAGGGCTATTTGCCCTTTTGCCTGGGTAGGGGATAAAGGGTGGGGGAATGGATGGGTGGATCTGGGGGACACATGGGTGGATGGGGAGGACAGTATTGGGAGGGAAGACAGGTGGGGGTTGGGTTGGATGCAGGGGGGGTGGAGAAGTGGGGGGTGGGTAAATCATGGGGGGATAAAGTGGGAGGTATACGGGGGAGGAAAAAGAAATCAGAAATGTCTGTTTTTTTGGCAAAGTATTAAAAATAAGGTAGGAGCTCAGCAACGTTTAAAGGGGGGGAAAGGTAAAGAAAATACTGCAAACCATGAATAACTGTAGGATATGCTCATCGAATGTTGGTGGCTTAAATGATAGGAAGAAAAGAGAAAGGGTATATGAGATACTTAGAACACTGAATCCAGATCTAATATGCCTACAAGAGACACATATCCCTTGGCATAATAAAAATCTTTTAGAGATTAGAGGCTACTGTTTGGCGGCATGTTCTTCTCAGACCACCATGATCAGAGGGGTTGCTATCTATATCAGACAACGGAGTGACCAGGTTGTGCGATCTGCAGCAGATAAGTGGGGACGTTGGGCTATAGTAGAGATATCAACAGGGATGACAATTGTAAATATCTATGGGTCTAATCTGGATGATGCGGATATCTGGAATGAATTGGAGATAGAATTGGCCAAATGGCCACAACGAATGATAGTGTGTGGGGATTTTAACATACACATGGATGTGAATAATACCCAAGTTCAGAAATATCTAGGCAGGAAACCGAAGGTCTATAGTTCAATTAGGGCATTAAAAGATAGCCATGGTTTGTGTGATGTATGGGTAGAAAAACAATACAGAGATCCGGGATTTACATATTTCTCACATCCACATAAAAAATTTGTACGGCTGGATTACTTCTTAGCTTCATACTTACTGATGGATAAAATAAGCATTAGCAAACTGCCCCAATTATACTCTGATCATAACCCTCTTATCCTGGAGATAAGGGGGCGAAGGCTGTTAGACAAGGGATCTCATGGTCATTTGACAAGAAGTTATTGATGGATGAGGAATTCTGCGAACATATCAAGCTATGGGTCCAGGGATTTTTTAATTGTAACAGATATAGCGCCTCTCGCGAGGTGGTATGGGATACTTTTAAGGCCGCCTTGAGAGGTGAGATAATTGGGTTTGTGGCTCGCACCCAGAAATGTTGCAAAGCACAGTTTGATGCATTAGTTAGCAAACTATCAGAACTAGAGGTACAACATGTCCAAATAATAAATAAAGGTGGATCTGAGAATGTGTTAGGGGAACATATGAATAAACTAACTATCGCTAAATCGGAAATAAATGCGTATTTTCAGACCAAAGTGGCACAGATGTACCAAGTTAATCGGGGGAAATATATGAGTATGGGGAGGCGACGGGGAGACTGTTAGCCTTAAGAACAAGACAGAAAGCTGCTAGAAACAACATTTTAAATATTAGGGATATTAATAATCGGTTAGTATCCGGTCCACAGAAAATTACCAAGGTTTTTGAGGAATTTTACAGTAGATTGTATCAATCGGAGGAGTGCTTGGGGGAACAGAGGGCAATAGAAGATGAAAGATCCATGCTACCAAGATTGGATACTGAAACTGCTCTAGAACTAGAACAAGAAATCACCATAGAGGAAGTGCAGATTGCATTGGGATCTCTCTCTTTGGGAAAAGCTACAGGTCCCGACAAAATTCCGATAGAAATATATAAGATGCTAGCACAGCAAATTCTCCCTATTATGCAAGACCTATTTTTGAGTGTACAATACAGAGGGATCCCACCCACATCATGGCAGGGCACGGATATGGTTGTCTTTCTCAAGAAAAATAAACCACCAGAAGAGCCATCTTCCTACCGCCCAATTTCACTTATGAATGCTGATGCGAAAGTATATTCTAAAATAATGGCTACCCGGTTACAAAAGACTATTGTTACACTTATATCACCGTGGCAACATGGCTTTGTTCCAGGCAGGGGGACCACAGATCATACAAGGCGGGTTATTTCAATTCTTGATATTGCCGAAGCTGAGGATAGGGAGTTGGCTGCGGTCCTCTTGGATGCGGAAAAAGCCTTTGATCGGGTAGCTTGGCGATATCTATGGATGAATCTGGAAGAAAGAGGGTTTACTGTCCGAACTGTAAGAGCTCTCCAGGCTATGTACTTTAAGCCCTATGCTCAGATTCAAGTTATGGGTCACACGTCTAGGAGAGTGGAGATCGCCTGGGGTACGCGTCAAGGCTGCCCTTGCTCTCCTATTTTATTTGCATTTTATTTAGACCCCTTTATAACCCGCATATTGCAGAACCACTTGATCAAACCAGTTGTAATGCATGGTTACGAGACAAAAATACTTGCATATGCGGATGACATTGCGATAATCACTACAGAACCCCAAGTGGCTATTAAAGAGATTGAAAATATGGCAGAAAAATTTGGGGAGGAATCTGGCTATCTCTTAAATAAAAATAAAACACAAATTATATGTTCCTCCAAATGCCGGATGCAAGATCCTCGGAGAACCAAGATAGCCACGTATCTAGGGGTCAAAATCACAGCAGAAATTAATAATCTCTGGGCTGTCAATATCGACCCTGTGCTGGAAAATATCAATACTGAGCTTAGGCGTATGAACAATCTCCACCTTACAATAATTGGGCGAGTGAATGTAATTAAGATGAAGATATTCCCCAAGATTCTGTATTTAATACGTGCAATACCATTGGAACTTGCTACTACTAAAATACATAGAATTGAAACTATGTTTTCCAAATTCATCTGGGGATATCAAAAGGTACGAAGAGCCTATAAATATTTGACGCTACCTAAAGAGCGGGGTGGATGGGGAGCTCCAAGTATACAGCTATATTATTGGGCTACCGCCCTGCAACAGCTTGGAAGTCTTTATTTTTTGCAAACTGAAAGGACGGAGCAGCTCAGAATACCAACTATATTTCAATTGGCGGTGGGGGATGCGGCCATGGGACTATTACAGCGACAAAGTGACCCAAACTATTGTAAAAATCCCGCTATAAATGTTTAGAGAGCGTGCTAAAAATCTGGAAGAAAGTGGAGAAAACCAATCAAATTAGCAGATATAATAAATATACAGCACTTTGGCATTCAGACTTTTTGACGCTCGCAGTCTATGACGGCATGGCTAAGAAATGGGAACAAGCCGGGATTGTATGTTTGGCAGATCTATATTCTAAAAAAAAAGAAAAGCTTTTATTGAACTAGTTCAAGGATTCGGTATACAGATGAATTCAAGCTTCAAATATTTGCAAATACAGAATCGAATAAAAGGGCTCCCTAAAGGGTCTATTGGGCTGGAATCACTCCCTTTGCTAGAAATTATGAGAAACCCAGAAAGCAAAATCAGAGATTTCTATCAAACACTTCAAAAAAAAAAAAACAGACGACGTAGCTAAAATAGAAGCAAAATGGGCTAATAAATTGGGGGATGGGGAGGTAGATATAGACATGGTTCTAGCAATTGGGATATGGGTTTTTATGTCAGCTAATCTTAAAGCCCAACAATACAAAACTGTATACGATCTTTATTACACGCCTGCCAAATTATTTGATTGGGGAAAAAGACTTTCCGACAGATGCCCGAGATGTTCGCAGGGCCCAGCAGATAGTATACACATGTTTTATTCTTGTGGAAAGTTGGACCAACTTAAAGAAGGAATTGAAAAATTCTGGCTTCAGCTATTGAATAAAGAGATTAAAATTACATCAACTCTGATGCTCCTAGGCTATGATATAAGGATGAACCTAGATTCCAAAGAGAGAGATTTTGTGTTTCTAACAATGGCGATAGCTCGTTTACTGATTGCCACGGTTTGGAAGGACAGCGAGCCACCTACATACCATCAATGGCTATACAGAGTAATATTTATAGGTCGCCAGGAAATCTCTCTATATAAATGTAAAGGCATAAGAGCTATGAGGAAGGGTAGGAACATATGGGGATCCTTGATAACCTGGATGGAGAGAAATGATAGACAAGGGATTGGATGAATACATAAAAATACAGTGAAATACAACTAGGAGGTATAGCAATAATGATGTATGAACATGCACAATAAGTGTCAATTGTTATACTGTGGTATATTCGTTTATCTATTTTTTTTTTTTTTTTATCTATGTATTCATTTTGTTCTCTCCCTCTTTCCGTGGTCTCTTCTATCCTTTTTTTTTATTTGTGTTTTTGTTTTTTTGTTTTTGTTTTTTGAGAATATGAAAATACTGAATTTGTCTATTGTATGCAATAATGATATAAGATATGTATAAGAAGTCTGATTTCAATAAAAAAAAAAGAAATAAAAAAAAAAAAAGAGTTCTATGTCTTAATACTTCCTATTACTCTTTTTAGCTATGCTATTGCTATGCTATTGTTGTATTGCTTTTCTATGTACCGTGGGACTCCCACTTCGACGAAGGGGAATGATTCAAGCATGTGAATCTATGAAAGATACCCCAATACTGGAGAACTAGAAATCAGGTAGTGATAGGTGTGATGGGGGGAGACATAAGGTAAATACGGAAAGATCAGGTAGCCAGAAGAAAAGATACATAGGTATAGAAAGAGGAAAAGGTAGGTAGATAATGAGTGTAAGAGATATAGGTAAGACTTTATGGTCATAGAAAAACACATGCAAACCTGCAAAGTAAACCTTCTTCACTTTTCCAAAGAGAATATGTATCAAATGCCACACAGAATTCAGAAGAAGCAATAAACACCCTCTGTTCTCAGAATCATGGTTCAAGTGACCTGCAGACAACTAGTGATATTGGTTTAAATATTCCATCTGCGTAACAATCCCTCACAATTCTTCACATGCCCTCCATGTGTAAGACACATGCTGTAGCACCAAATCTGAAGCACGTTCTGTGGGCCACAATCGCCAACAGTTGCTCAACCTTATAAAAAGCGCTTCGCACGACATTGAATTTAATTTATTTTCATTTACAGATTATTTATTTACTTTTTTATTCCACCCGTTCACCTCTTCCGCCTTCTCACTTCGGACGATTGCTCAGTGGGTTAAATGCACTTTGCGGAAGTTGGTACCTGGAGTCCGCTAAAATTTTCATCCTTCCCATGTGGATGAAATGACACCGGTACAAAACACTACTGCTTCCCTAGTACATATCCCTTCATGGTGTCCGTACAGACAGCACTGCAGCCCAGAATAGTGCTCTCATGGGGGTGCACCTGGATGGCGTCTCTGCACCCCTGCAATACTTGGAGGGTATTGTAGTTCTCAGAAGCACCCTTTGTAGATGCAGATTTTGCAGGACAGTACAGCAATGTCTCCGGTCATGATGTGCACATCTTTGATGACGCTGGTATAGGTCTGGATGAGAAGACATCAGCGCTGTACAGTAAAACAGCAAAGATGTGCAACTAATGCACAAAGAAAAAAAGATTACTAATCTACTATTAACCTCTAATCTTGGGTTCCGGAATAGCTTGCTACTCATAACAAAGCGCTTCAACTCGTTGTCAGGGGTAGTAAGCGATATACAAACACAATTTACAATATGTTAATTAAGCATGCGTTTCTGTGGGATGAAAGGCAGCCCTTAGTCCTATTTATGTTTTCTCATTTTTACAACTGCTTTGCTGGTATCTGAAAGGCAACGTGGCTTTTACGTTCATTTGATGCCACAAAGCAACAATACACGTAAATACACTCCACATCATACCACATAATTTTAATCAGCATCATTTCACTCAAGGCCACACAGTTCCACGCAACACAGTTCCGTTCCACACATTATCATTCCACACAATTCAGCAACACACCACATAATTCAACTCAACAACACATTTACACAGCACACCACATACATCCAATCCACACCACAGAATACCACATCATGCCACAAAATTCAACAACACACCACATAGTTAAACTGCACAGCATACCACTACACAACACAAAATATCATTCCACATACTCACACTCCATGACACACAATACCACTCTACATAATTCCAGTACACTCAAAACCACATATTTACTATCCACATAATTCCACAGCACACTATGCCACATAATTCTACACCACACGATTCCACAACTAACAATTCCAATCCAAACCACATAATTCCACTCCACACCACATACCTCCACTCCACTCCATAACACATGGGTAAAACACATTGTCATTTACAACACCAATAGCTCTAACTCTTGCAAATGTGAGACCTATTGGCATTGTCAATGCTTGTTTTTTATTGTTGTTTTTCCTTTTGACAGTTTTATATAGTGTGAACTCAGCCCAAGGCTATTTGAGTGCTCTTCATGAGCACCAATTACAGTGCACAAGATCAGATTTTTTATTTAAGGGCCTGGAAGATGAAGTGATTTGCCCAGAATCACAGGATGTTGAGAGCAGATGCTAGGACTCGTACCTGATCCCCATCTCTGGAACTCCGACCTTCAGGCTTCATATGCCTATGCACATGCAAGGCATGAAAGTGGGAGGATATTGTTCTTGGGAAGGACACTGGGGCCAAGGTGACACTGGCCTACACCCTGAGCAATAGAACAACAGGAAGGCCCCTTAGTTTACTTAATTAGTCAACCCCTCCCCAGCCCTCCATAACCGGAGCAACAGAACAACTGCCAGTCCCTCTTGTATTACTAAATTACTCAATCCCTCCACAGCCCTCTACTCCCGCAGGGCAATGGCCTGGCAGGGGAGGGGATTAAGAAGCATAAAACACAGCTGCTGGGCCATCCATAGGGGCGGGGGCTGAGGTGAAGATGGCCTAAGTCCATAACATCACTTAGCCCCCACAGCGAGGCACCAGCATAAATCCACCATCCCCCACCCACCATGCCCTGAATGAGAAGGGCTGTGGGCGAGGTGTAAAATATGAACACTGTTTCTGGGCTGCATGGGCCCCAGGGGGGGCGATGTGAGAATGGCTTAATGGCCTGAGCAACACATGGCCCCCAGGGAGGCCGATTCTCTCAATCACCTGATCGCCAGCCCACCATCAGGGTGATAGCTTGGCAAGGCAGGGGGTCAAGGAGAGGCCACAGATGATCGTTGCCCAAGGGCCATATCACACGGCCCCCAGCAAAGCTGCTTTACTCTCCCAGTCCAGTGCCCTCTGTGGGCTGGGAAAGAAAAAAAAAACGGCCCACAGAGGGCACTGACACACCGGTCCTTCGACCAATGCCTGACTGCCCGCTGTGCCAATCCGTCCCTGCTAAGAGGTGACAAAGGAAATGGGGAAAGGACAGGAGTAGGCAGAGAAAGGAAGGAGTGAGAAGATGGGGAGTTGTGAGGAGAGGAATAGGGGAGAGAGGAAGAAGGGAAGGGGTGTGAGAAAAGCGAGGGAGAGGTGGGGCATAGAGGGAAGAGATTTTACATATTATGGACTGCTGGGGGAGGAGAGGTGGGTTGGCCAAAGGAAGCATTTTTTCTGAGATCATGAAAAATCTTGCTGCTTAAAAACATAGCCTTGATTCCTTGATCTTGTCCAGCTTTTGCCATGTCACCAGATATTAGTGGCCAGAATTCTGTATAAAGTGGAGGGCACACAATTACAAGACTTTCGTGACTATCACTACTGCCTATCTTTGAGTCAAACTGAATCCATACCTAAAGATGGTACGGACACTGTTCTCACCAATTCCTGCGGTGACGTTTGTGGTGTGTTAGGCACCACATACGATCATGCAGCCTGTGTGCTGCTCATGTTGGATCTCTTAACAGGGATCGACACAGTGGAGCATTTCATCCTTTTGACGAAAATGGCCACCACTGGACGAACCATCCTCAGGTTTAGGTAATTTTAATCCCAATCTACTCAGGAGGTTTTTCATGACTCTTACCAGTCAAATGATGTGACTTCAACATGGTAGAACAGAAGGGGTCCACGTTGTTGCCTTTTTTCTTCAGCATCTACCTAACCCCATTTGCCTTTTTCTGACCAAACTGTTTTTTATTCAATCGTATGCAAATGACACACAACTTTATGCCAAGTTTTGCAAAGACCTCTCTGAAATGACTACTCTACAGATTATCCTAGATAAAATGCAAAGAAATCATACAACTTAATAGTTCTAAGGCCGAGCTCATTATATTTAGGTTGAAAGTTTGATCAGGGCTACCAGTCTGTTATTTCTATAAACTTTTACCTCATCTAAAGGTTAAAAAAAAAGGTTTGTTTTTAGATGCTGATGCTTCCTTTAATGCAAGAGTGGGGCAACACCTGCTTCCATCAACTCAACACACCAAGGCATCGCCCTCCTCTTCTGTCCAAAGAGCACAAGACACTAATAGATTGGTAGTACCATCACCTTAGACAATAGGAGGTTGCTATATGCAGGGCTCTCAACTTACCAAATCAGTGGGGTCCACAGAGCCCAGAAGGCAGCTATGCCTTCGGTTGTATGTCAGAATATCGTAGTCTGAAATATTGTCTGACGTAAATATCGTTTACAAGAATATCATCCCATTGGATGCAGACTTAATATTATTAACTACATTGGGGCCAAAGTTTTGTAAATTATATTTACGATTCATGTCAGATTCTCACTGCAATATTTTGGTACCACGCCTAGCTATTTGCTTGGTGATATGCTTATACGCATGAGATCATAATCCAATTCATTTCAAATTGTGGTGTATGATTAGCTCTGACGTGTATGGGGTTTGTGCAATTCAAGGCAAACTTATTGTGTTCTATGCTTTCTTTAAGAGGCTTTGGTCCGCTCCATTTTTCTATTTTACATATGAAATCAGTCAGGCAGTGGTTCTGAAAAAAGCATCAGAAAAGTAGATGCTAAAGAAAACAAGCACTGGCAAAGCCAAATAATCTGATTTGCTTTTGAGTTCTCACTATAATATTTAAAAATAACAGTGTACCGCAGTGAGAAAACAAAAGAAACTGGTTGCTGTCTGTTTACAGTGCAGCAATGAGATAAAGATTTTGTGCCATGATTCAGGGCATTTGTTAGATGTTTAATAGTCCTTCATGCATTGTAATACTGGCATTCCAAAGGGAGAGGAATGATGGATCAACCAGCCAATAGCATGAAGTGAGAGATTTACTTCTTCTAGGACCCCATGCGCTGTCAAGCCAGACTTAAACATGGCTGCTTTACTTCCAATAGCATACATTTTTCAAATGCTTTTATCTGTGCTTACTCCTCATTACTACTGGGCAAGCAAACATTGGCAAAGTGAATGGGTTTGACATTTGTACTGTGTGCACATGCCCAATCAGCACACCAGGCAAAAGTCCAATCTATGGGCTAAGCTAGCGCTTGTCTTTTAATTGTCTCCATTAATTTGCATCCAGACACATGGTAAAATGAATTAAGACATAAACTTCCACTAAAAACCTCAGAAGTTTAGCCCATGACATTTTAATGGTCCCAAGACACAAAAGGAGGGGAGTTGGAGCCTTTCCTATTTACGGACTTAAGTTTTATAACTAACCCACTCTAAAACTCCGCAATTCCCAGTCTCTGGTGATACACTGGCATACTTCTTTCAAGGTTTTGCAAGACCCGCACCAAGAGACCTTCTGTGGTACTGTGCACATGACAAGTATAATAAGTAGGTCAGTCAGTGAGCGAAAAGGCAAAATGGAGACTGGGTTTAGAAAGATGAGAGTAATGGAATGCCTTCTGCACTGTCACCTACCTAATCTTATTAAATTATGAACACAGATATAAAATTGCGCTCCTGATAGCAGGCCCTTCATTCCTTTCCATCCAGTCTTAGCCACAGTTCCTCTTCCTGCAAAACCGCACACAGTATTTTTGAATCTTTCCATCCAGTCTTAGCCACAGTTCCTCTTCCTGCAAAACTGCACACAGTATTTTTGAATCTTGCTGTCACTCTGTAAAAAAGAAATAGACTTACCTGCAGGAATTGATGGATCTGCCTTCCATCAGATGTCCCACGCCGCAGGGACCCTCGAGCAGAAAAAATAAAACCAAAGATTAGAAAGAGAAGAGGAACAGAAACAAGGGGAAGAGGAGAAAGCAATAGAAAGAGACAAAAGACTCTTCAGCATCGCCCCACTGAGAGCGTAAGGGAACCTGAAAGAAGAAGAAGAAAGAGAAGACAGATGCAGGCAGAAAAAAAAGCGGGAACGAGAGCCCACGAGGAGAGACCCTAACATTAGCAGAAGGAAAGACGTGATCCATTGCAGTAGAGAGACGTCACAGGACCAAACGCCAGAGACAAGAGGTGAATAGGAGAAACCCTTACTGAGGCAACCACTCTCAGCTAAGTACCTCCTGACCCAGGAAGGGGTTGGACTATTACTCTGCTCCCGCTATGCTCCCGGAAGATCGTGGCTAACCCAGGTGGGTGCCTGCTTACCGGGAAGGTCAGCCCACCTGGTTGGGGGTGGGTGGCCTCGAGTGAGGAAGGAAATACCTAGGGTTTCTGGTTTTCAGTTAAAACCATTTTTAACTGATAAAACACCACCGAAGGGAATATTTGTTTTTCAGTAGAAACTGGAAAATACTGGATATTGCAGCTGCTTTACTGCTTTGATGCACTCTGGCATCAAATAGTATAATTTCAGTCGCTACCTATAAGCCTTTTGATGTGATGAATGCTTCCACTTTAAACCATATGGGCAATGCTAAGCCACTTAATATGCCCTTTTGGGTATCTGCAAAGTCCCTGCACCCAATAGGATCTACTCCAACTGCCATTTTGGAAGCATGGCTCACATCATACGGCTGCACCTCACTGTTTTCTACGTGTTGCTGTGTAGTGACCAACAGTCTCATCTACACTTTGAGCTGTGTCTCATTCCAGGGCAAAGAGCACTTTCATGATTCCATCCTTCTTTGTTGAGAGCAGGGGAGAACTTCACTTTCTAAAAGTTTGGATATCAGGATTATGGCAACATATAGCACTGTGCATATGGATGCTTCCAGAATCAGTGTCCTCCCATGAAACAAAACACCCAACACTCCTGTTCTTGGGTTTACAATGTGAGGGTCTAAAAAGCATGTATTTCCATACAAAAGGATCAGGGGTCGTCTCCTGAACATGTTCAGTGCCCATGTGCAATGTAAAGAAGTGCATGAGCTAGATTTGGTGAAACAGTGCTGCTTACAGTAATTTGCAATAACTGAGCACAGACCACCCCATTATATATATCTTGTGTCCTAAGTAAAAAATCTTTGCCATTTGTCTGGAGTGGTGGCTTCTCCATTCGGGCAGAGAAGTGTCGTCCCACTGCTGAAAATGCTGCACAGTTAAAAAATAAAATGTAAATCAAATTTATTCATTACCATTTTATTTTTCACTACTCCCAGCCCGAGCCGAACATCAGGGCGGGGTGGGCCATGGCTGCTGATTGGCATCAGGGGAAGAGTGGTGCACGCTACAGTATAATGTTTGCATGTCCTGTGCATGTTTGCTTGCTACGACGAGCCTGACATGCACATTTTAAACCTCTCCAACCCGAGCTGTGTTAGATAGTTGGGTGGAGAGCAGGCACAGGCCTCCAGCGCGTGAAGGAGCGTTAAGCCAGCTCGCTCCAACCAATCCTGGTGCTTCTCTCATGCTGCTTAACAATATCAGCAACATGAAAGCAGCACCTGGAGTGGTTAGCAGAGTTGGATCTGAAACCACGTGCTGCTGATGGTCTGAAGAACCCGAGGAGGACCAGAGGAGGAAAACCAGTGGGTAAGTACCTATCTTATTTTAAATTTTATGACCCACTGACAGGCAGTGTAAGAGACTTGCTCTGCCTTCAGCCTCAACTCCAGAACTCTCAGTTGTGGTCCGTTATAAACACTGTTTATAATGAGCCATGATTGAGAGCTTTGTCGTTGACCCTAAAGACATTCTAACTGTCTCACAGTGGCTCTCAGTGGGTCAAAATGATTGATTTGCTTGCCCCACCACTTATTCTTGTTACCAGCCACCCCTGTTTGTCTAAAGAACAGAGGAGCCGGAAGATGTATTAAATGTTTACTCTTGACATGGGATGGCACTAGACTGCTAGAAAGAGGGATATGAGTACTTGGAAATTAAGTAGGGAGTTGAGAAAAATAATGAACATTTAGTTGAAAGGGCAAATTTAATGACAATGTACAAAGAATGGAGTTAGGAGCAGGAAAGATTGTACGAATAATTCACAGAAGGAATGATGAGGGACATAGGGAAATGAAAGCAGATTTCTTTAAGAGCACTAGAAAAACACCACCCTCCTGATTCGGTACAGAGCAAAAAAAATAAACATTGATAACCACTGATTGTTACATTTTTTTAAAACATTGGAAAACACTGAAAACCCCCTTCCAGAATTCACAACGAATAGAAACTGAAAACAGGGAAGCCTACCTCAGTAACAAATAAGATGTAGTCTAAGGTACGGGCAGGTACAACAGGAAAATACGTCCAGAGAAACAATATTTTGTGTGTGTATTTGGTTATGGTTTGGGCCAAATGTGCCTCATTTAACTTATTAGATAAAGACTAAAGAAAGCTAGAAAATAGCTTGCGGTTGTAAAGGCACACACAAAGCACTAGATAAGATGAAGAAAAGGTCAGAACACCCTAATAATTAGAAACTGGATAAAAAGAAAGGTTTTTTTTTAATATATGAAAGAAATCCATAGAGAACAACCATTGGCAAAGCTAATAGGTCTCGTCTATCTGTCATGCACCCACTTTGTCAATGTTTTTTTGGATATGTTGCATAGTATGTATGATGTGGTATGGCATGTCATTGTATTGTTTGATATTGTCTGTAATTGTATGGTATGGCCTGTCAATGTGTAGTATGGTATGGTATGGCCTATCAGTGGATGGTATGTTATTGTAGGGCCTGTCATTGTATAGTATGTTATGGTGTGCTATGGTATGGCCTGCCATTGTATAGTATGGTATGGCGTGTCATTGTATGGTATTATATGATATAGTATGTCATTGTATAGTATGGGATGGTCTGGCCTGTTATGGCATGATTTGGTGAATCATTGTATCATATGTAATGATATGGAATGTCATTGTATAATATGGTATGATATGACCTGGTATTGTATAGTATCATGTAGTATGGTTGGGCATTGCATAATATGGTATGTTCTGTCACTGTACAGTATGGTATGGTTAGAGAAATTAGAACATCTGTTTTCTTCACGCTAGTATTGAAATATAATTGCAGAGGTTGCATAAATTGGCACTGCACACCAAATTTGACTGAGCAAAAATGTGTCATTTTGCACCGGTGGATGGGTGCAAATGTCTTCACTGGGTGGTCAGCTCAAACGCCAATGCAAACTTGTGCGTACTCGAAACTTCAAATGAAAAAAAAGAAGGGACATAAGGAAAATTTCATTCAGAGTTGTCATATGTGCCAAAATAGTTTGCAATAGGAGGAGCCATCAAATTTCTGTAACAATTAATAGGGTTGGTGCAGACCCGTGGGGGTTAGGAGATGTTAAGTGATTTACATCTGGCGATCTCGTATTGCTCCATTGTCAGGTGCGAGTGGCCCATTGAGCCTCGCTTTTTTAATATCACATCAGCTCGCACTGAAGGCCTTGCAGGTGTCCATTTCCCATCACAAATCCATGCCTACTAAAATTGAAATGTAAAAGCAATGATCAGCCTAGGGGAACATCGAAAACATATATGGACCAACATGAGCGCCCTGTGCCACAGATTCATGATCTGCCAAAAAACTGGGATCCTTACATGCAGGTTAAAACAGAGAGCTCAATCTTTTCCATCTGATATGCACAGAGCTCACCACCCCTGATTTATTCGTCTCATTACGTGATTTATAATGGAAAAAAATATTACAACTAGCAGAATGCATCTTGGTTGTTGATTTTGGAATCTGCACACCTTGGTTGCCAGCACTTGTTCAACAAGCAGGGACAGTGTTGGTTCAACATCCTGTGCTTCTGGGCAAATCACTTAATCTCCCTGTGCATAAAAAAGAAATGCACCCAAAAGATGGAACACCTTGCCAGTGACTCTGAGAGCCGAACCTCGTGAAAGAATCTTTCGCAAGGGATTAAAAACATGGCTGTTTTCATCTCCAAATTAGGATCATCTAGCTCCGGCTCTAGGTTCTGAATCTTTTATCCAGGCACAGACTCTCTTTGGCTCCTCTTGTGAGTTCTAAAACCTAGCGCAGGGACACACCGGCAGTGTAACCAAGCGCTTTACAAGTGGAAATTAAATTAAATTAAGACAAGGCGGTACTAAGGAGGGACTAACAAGCCTATTAATGAATCAGAAGCCAGCATTTACAAAGGACAATGACACAAGCCAATGAAAAATATGGGCGGAAAGGGGGCGGAGCTTCAAGTCCTTACTCAAATACAGCATGCCTCCAGAGAACCACATGCGCTGCCCAGGCTCGACCTACAAAGGCCTCAAAAACATTGCAATGCAAATATACACAAGGTTAAGACAACAGGAAAACTTGGAATCTGTAGCATATACACAGGGGCTCTCTGCGAAGAATGAGCACTTTGAAGAAGCGTGCAGCTGCCTGATCTCAAATCATCGATGCCCCACTATATCAAATGCTAAGCACCGAAAAATGTCTTGTGCTCAGACAAAGCAGCGGACTCATTAACACCTCAGAGTGGATTTTGACAATTTGGTGGCCTTCCTTTTCATGATAAGAAGTCAAAAGGTTAATACTTTACATAGAATGATTGGATTTTTTTATTGCAGAGATATATTATACAGTCAGGAGACTGAAACCCTTTGCTTGTGATAAAAAGAAACAGGACATATTTGTCTCAAGTTATTTGATAAAATATACAGAAGACTTTGGAATATGAACGTGCCAACAAATGCCGTTTACTGGCATGTTACTGTATTAAGCTAATACGATTTTAGTAAAGGACAAAACACTTTATTGTACATGCCCTTTCTATGTAAAATTGATAGGCTATCTCCGGTGCCTGACTTCTCATTATGAGTCCGTGCTCTGGGGATCCTATTATATATGCATTATCCTTTTCCACTTGCATACATTTTATACATTGTATTTTATTAGCATTTGTATTTTGTGATTTGAAGATGCATTTTATTCTTTTTTCTCTTCTTCCTTTCTTCCCATTCGATGTGACCCCCTATTTTTCAGTAGACGACAAAGTTTACATTGATAGCTGGGACTCAGGGTTGCGACTGAAGTGTCAGAGGTTACACAGGTGCTACTAACTGGATCACGCTTGAAAAGTTTTTTTTTTGTTGTTTTTTTTTTATTTCTATTTTCAATGTAGCATACATTTTTTTTTATATTACTTCTTCCAAGATTTACATAAAGTGCTTATAGAGATCAGAATACATATCTTGAATCAATGCATTAAACATAAAAGAACCTTAAAAGTAACTCATAAATATTACTTTAGTAGCATATCTAGTATCTACACAAACCTTTATCGACGTCCTATCCTTCCTCTAAGAAAAAAGATTATTTCCATTCTTTCCATATTTTATTTAATCTAATTACAGAGCCCACCCTTCTTGCATATATAGTTTCCCGATTAAAAATTCTATTAATTTTATTTAACCATTGGGAGATAGTTGGAGTTACTACTGATTTCCAATTAGCCAAAATTAATGAACTTGCTACCAAGGTAGAGATAAAAATAAATTGGCGTTGAGGTAGAGTTAATACATTTCGAGCTTCTACTCGACCTAAGAGAGCTGTGGAAGCCTCGGGAGGAAGATCGACTGCGAGTATTCTTCCTACTTCTGAGAAAACATTTTCCTAAAAGCTTGTAATCTGGGTGCATGTAAATCCCACATGTAGCCAATCTCCTAAAGCCTGATGGCATCTAAAGCAACGAGAATCGACTGCTGGGTAGATTTTATGGAGATTGGCCGGAGTAAAATAAATTAGCCATTTACTGAAAAACGCCATCCTCCTTAGGTTAGCTGCTCTTACTGCTTTATAACTCATTTTATTGAAGCTTTGCCATTGCTGAAAGTTAAGGCGGCAGCCAATTGACTCAGAGATTTTTTCTAGGTTGATTAGCACTATTCGATCGTTCTGAGTAGATTTAAGCAGTTTGTACCAATTCCCCTAACATTAAGGGGCCGATTCCGATTCGGGCCGGAATTCTCTCCGACCGAGCCGGACCCGGAGAGAATTCCGACCGAATCGGACCCTAGCAGTCCGACCGAACGCAGTACGATGCGCACGCATGCAATCGGACTCGATTCGGTCGGACTCCAGTGAAGTCAATGGGAGCCTGTCGTACAACGCGTACGCGGGCTCCCATTGACTCCAATGGGTGCGAGGCGGACAAGGGCGCCCCCTACAGCGTGTACGCGTCCATGCGCATCGCGGCGTACATGCACAGGTAGGGGGACCCATGGGTCCCCCTGTGTGCGACTCGCGCGCCTACGCGTACAGGGGGTCTGACGCGGACCCCCAAAGTCCGGCTCCGAAAGCTTTGTCGAGCCGGACGGGCGCGAGTCGATCGGACTGCTCGCGGCGCGCATCGTACTTACCCGGCCGGGAAACGTCTCCATAGCGCGGTGCGAGTCGTGTCCCTGCGAGTCGGTCGGAGCGTGTTGAAGCCGCGTTCGAGTCGGTCGGCGATTTCGCGGGTGCTTGCATCGTACTCGCTCGGCCGGACCCGCGTACGATTCGGTCGGGAAACAGGGCTCCGAATCGGATCCGGTGAATCCGAATCCAATTCGGAGCACTACCGGCCGAGATCGGAATCGGCCCCTATGTATAAAATGAGCTTTACTTAATAGTATTCCTCAAACCTGAATAAAACGTATTTATCTGGAAGTAGCTAAAAAAAAGAGACGTCTTAATATTACTATTGTGCACCCTGATTTCCTGCCAGGTTCTCAATCTGTCATTTAAAAAAAAATCCTGAAGTTTAAGAAATCCGGATTTAGCCCAAAGATCACAAGTCCGGATGGACATATGAAGTCCCAGGGGGAGACATTTCGCTAATCTCAACTGCGGGTGTAACCAAGGGATATCGAATGTCTCCCAGACCTTTTGGAACTGAGAGGCTACAATCTTGGGAATTTTGTAGCGTGATCTCTTCGGAAGCTTAGTGATTCGCAAGAAAGGAGCAAGAGCGATCTCCATTTCCCCTAGCATTAGATCCAGAAAGAAGTTAGCGAAAGATATCTCTTCTGAACCATTGTAATTTAGCCAATTGATTAGTGAGGCTTGGTAATATAATCGTAAGTTGGGTAGTGCAAGACCCCCATCTTCGACATCTAGTTGTAGAGTTTCTAACTTCAGTCTTGGTTTTTACCTTGCCATAAAAACATCTTATTTCAGAGTTGATTTGCTCAAAAAAGGACTGAGGGAACTTGACCATCAAGTTGGTGAATAGAAATAAAAACAGGGTAGTATATTCATTTTAATAAGAGCTACTAGACCCATAATTGTCAGAGGAAGGTCCTTCCATTGGGATAACAGATTTCACATCTTATTAAAAGCAGGGATAAAATTGAGCAAGAACAGATCTTCCAGATGGGACGTAACAAATATTCCCAAATATCTTATAGAATAGGACCTTGGGTGTTGTCCTTGCATCGAGAGAGGTAAGACAGCTGGGGCGCAATTAAAAAGCAGAGCCTCTGACTTTGCATGATTTATTTTGTAACCCCCCCATAGCTGTAAATTCACTTATTTTGACCAGAGTGCGCCGGATATTATCCTCTTCAGCTGCCAGATATAAGGCCATGTCATCGGCGAACAGCTTCAGTTTAGCGGAGCCAGGGACCGGGGGTAAGATAGAGCAATCCTGCCTTTATGCCCAGGCTAAAGGTTCCAAAAATAAGGAAAAAAGTGTTGGAGAAAGGGGGCAGCCTTGCCGCGTCACCCAACTAATAAAAATATTGCCGGCCTTATTGCCATTTATAATTATGGACGCCTGAGCGCCTAAATACTTATTTCTCACTGCTCGACAGAATTCAGATGGAACCGCAAATTTTCTTAAAATAGCAAATAATACATTCCACTGAGCTCTGTCGAACGCTTTCTCTGCGTCCAACATTATAATGACTGCTTTTGATTTATTGGTGTTAAAATAATCAATTGATTGACATAAAGATCACGCTTGAAAAGTAAAACCATGGATACAGAGGAAGTCCGAGTGTCAGCACTCTGCCACTAGCACAACTCAACCCCAGGAGACTGATGTCTAGCTCAGAATGGATGACGAGAGCTTGTTTACACCCTGCGAAGTACACACTGTCCAGTGCTTGGCAACCCCTTCCCGCCACCTGTCCCTGACAAAGACAAGCACAAAGGTAAGCTGTACCTAAGGCGTGGAGTCAATGCATGAGCAAGGTCAGCTGAGAATGTGTGGGAAACGCCGCCATTTTGGGCATCATCTATATTATCTGCCAATGAGCAGTGTTTTGTTGTCCAAGCAGAGTCGGCCTTTGCAAGGATAGCGCCCTGGCAGAGAGCAGACCTGCCAACTCACATGGTGGCACCGTGTGTCACACAATTTCGGCTCCCTTCACCCATTTACCCGGTGAGGAGCCAAATCACACGGTGCCAGGGAAAACGCGCTGAAAACCTCTGTAAACACTAGATTTCCAGCTTGTTTTCAGCTTCAGTAAGCAGCCGATGTCCATTAAGAGGTGTGACAACACCCAGGGACATCGGCGACAGCCTTAACTACCCTTTTTTTTGTTTTGTTTTTCTGGGAGGGGGTGGAGGGCTTGGTGAGGGACAGAGTGCCACTTAGGTAGCTTTCGGCACGCGGTCCCACCGCCTCTTCACACAGTGAAACCTGTTTGTAAGTTGGCAGGTATGAGAAAGAAATTTGGCGCCTTCACTACTGTTGTTGAATAAAATGAGGTAGCAAGGGTTCCCTTTCGTATTCACAGGTCAGCTCCTTACTGATAACATCACAGCAGTTACTGGCCTCTAAAAAACATACAGCTCCGCACCTCTCCTAACACATCTGAAACACTCACAGTTCAGGTCTGTCACAATGATGCTAAGTTGCTTGTTGGGGTGGTGTTGGTGTGTGGCATCAGCAGGTGAGAAGGAAGTTCAAGGCTAATGGGGTGTTAAAATAAAGCACCAATGGCATGTTAGTAAGTGATTAAAAACACTTCAAACCGAATCACAGGAGCCAAAGGACATTGGTGTTTGCATGACTTTAATGCAGACAGCTATGTGCGCCTCTCTGAAGACTGACGCCCAGGGCCTGGGCCGAGATCGCCAATGGGAAGCCGGCCCTGTGTTCAAGAATATAGACATTATAAATCCTATGTCAATATGGCTGACTGCTTAATACCATTGTAGACAGCGTGGAGCGCTAGCCATAAAGATGTCCGCCAGGCGATTTTTGAAAGAAGCAGGAGTCAAGCCATAGTGATAGACTGAAGACTCATTGTACGGTCCAAATCATGAAAGTAAATACATATGGCAATTATCAACAGCAACAAAACAAGTCAATGTTCATGTGGCAACGCAGTAAACAGAGAACTGCTGATGGAAAGGTCTGCTGAAAGAAAGGGTGTTGTGGCCACGAGCAGACAATTATTAACCACAAGTAATGCAATAAACATGAAAGTCTCAATTTGGCATTACAAACTGAATAAAAAGGAAAAGTGGGTACAAAAAGGCAAGCTCATCTCAATGTGTGGCAGTTATCAGATAGCACGCTTTTCTAGGTACTGCAAGAAGACATTACATTTTGTTGGCATCTGAGCTTTGTCCCTTGCACAGCACCTATAAAGGTAGAAATAAAACCAGAACACATACAGGCTCTGCGCTTACAACAGAATAGGACAACTCAACAGTTCTGTTTGTGATCAGTGCAAAAGCGCTCCAATACCTTCGGGTCGAGTCAAGTTCACTCTAATAAAAATATCCCAAAAAAAGAAGAAATAGTGCTTCAATCACAGCATGAGCAGGGGGTGGACACTAATTTAGGGGCATATTATCAAGAACGGCGTTAAAAATTATCGCCGGTGATAATGGGCTTGATAATATGCCCTTGAGAATTCCAATAGAAGTCCATGTTCTGGTGTGAACATGGGCTTCTATTGAATTCTCCAGAGCATATATCAAGCCCATTATCGCCGCTTTAGCAGCAGTTTTCTGCCGCTAAACCGGCGATAATTTTAACGCCGTTCTTGATAATATGCCCCTTAGTGTATTCAATCCTTTCTTGGTCCATGCTCCACACAAAGAGCAGGAAGTGACGTGTCATGAGCACTGCCGAATTAGAAGATGCAGTAAGCAGTGGCTGAAGAGGGCGGGATCTGAGGGGCAAGACATGCCCATACATTTTTAATTCAGGAACAACAGTTCCCCTACTTTATGTTAAAAGGCAACCATCCTGAGGCGGTTACTACCTACAGTTGAAATGCTTCAGCTGAAGTGCAAGGCAGGGAGTCTCCAGTGCTGTGAAACCGATGGAAGGGCAGACAGCTAAACAAGCCTACTTGCCAGGGTGCCTGCTTGCCTGAAAGAAATGTAAATGTGAAGAACTGGTCAATCTGCAAATGTAAAGGGTGCTTGGAAACCGGTAATGGCGTAATCACTGAAACCTCCTGATGACACAGATTTATTCTTTTTGAGTGGTATTGCAAGGGAGTTACAAGCTGAGCTATGAAGTGTGTGTTTTTAAAGAACAGTTATAGAAAATTGCACTACTACTTACAGTCTGGGTATTACTAAAATCTATATTTTGGAAGCCTTTTTAAAAAAAAACTTTTTAGCAGCCTACCTTCTTTTGTGTGTAATGCAAGTTTAAAATAATGACTTACATAGTCACACAGCTTTATGTCACAGATTGGGACCTCGCAGCACTAAACATACACAAGTCACAATTCTCCACTGCACCAACCAGGGTTCACTCTGTAAACTCCCCCCCCCTTCCAATCTGTGCGAGCATCCCACTGGCCCTCCCGCCGTTCAATTCTCCCATCAATTATGGACCCCAAGACCATTGTGGTGTTAGAACGGCCACATTTTATTCACATCGTAAGCTGGTACATAAATTATCACAATTGCATTGGTTATTAATATGTTCAGCTCTGTATAGCCTACAGTTCACAATTGGTCCACAGTATAATCTTATCTTTATTGCATATCAAACATAACACGCATAATCTGCAATGCATTATCCTGAAAATCAAAAGTCTCTTGACTGGGTGTCATAAATCACTGTTTGTCAGCTGCTGGGACAGCTCACCTTCTGTCGATTATTTTTGGCACAGCGGGCCGCGGCTTCGAGACTTCCCTTGCTACCGAATGTCTAGCATTCGTGGCCCCCGTGGCCATGCCCGGGCTGCAAATGCCGTGTCTGCCCAGTGCTTTCCATTTCTTATGCCTTTTGTGTGCCATCTTTCTTTGCTCCGTCGCTGCCGGTGAAAGATTAGCACTGTGTTAGTATGAAGATGGCCTAATGTATGTTTTAAATGCTGAAGATTTCCATCTCCCTATATGCCTAATCCCTGCGTCCGCCATGCCGTGCGCTGCCACCCGGGGTGGCTACCCCTATGTGGAAAGAGTGTGCCCTAAAACGTTGCCAGGGCCTGGCGCATTACAGCCATAAATGGGAACCAAGGGCCCAAACAATCGTGATGGAATACCGACCACTTCCTTCAGTCGCCCTTTTGGCCACCTTAGTGGCCACGCCCCCTCTCCCTGATTGGGGCCTTCATATGCAAACTTGTTCGGGCCACTTCTCTGCCCCTTGTTTTTTGGCTCGTTCCTTTTGTGCCATCCTCTGCCGAGCCTCTTCGGGAGCCGCCCATGGGGGGAGGGGGGAGTTAGCCGCCATCCATCTAGGGTCGGCTGCACCTCCCGGTCCTGCAGGGCGTCTCTCTGGTGCAGTGTAATAACTAGGTTTTATTATGTATGATATTGAACTTCCCACTGATTAAATTAACGTAAGTATTTATTTTTCATTTAAACTGTGTCTTAAAGACTGAAAAAAGTTACAGAATATTTTGTTTTTTAGCCACTCCTTTGACCCCACCTCCACACTCACTCATCCCGTCCCCATTTGTGCACAGTTCCGATACTTCTTTTAATGTAATTCGACCACTGGCAGGAAGTGACGTGTCACGAGCGCTGCCGAATTAGAAGGCAGGAAAGAAGAGTGATTATGATGGCAATGAATGGTAAGTAATGGACTAGATAAAGGCCTCTCTCTAGAGAAGGTTTTTTTTTAAACACAAGACATTGTCGCCATAGTGACAGCGCATGCATGCTGCCTGCAGGCTCGACCTAAAAAGGGACTCCTATTTTGAGAAGGAAAGAAAAACCCATAATACAAGAGAGAAGAAAAGAAAAGCTGAAAGACAGAACGAGTGGACGAGATCACAAACTTAAAAGAAGAGAGAATCAGAGCTGGACTGTCTTTTCATGCGAAGCATTAATAGTTTGGTCTCTTTGTAGCCCCAGCTCTCTCCTCTGCTCCTCTCAATTAGAGTTATGAAATAAGAGGGAGTGCTGCTGTGGTATTCAATACTTAATACTAAGGACCAGGAGTAGAACAGAGGCTCTGATCTCACTCATTTAGTATTCTAATTACACCAACAGCCCTACTCCCCTCTGTGAGCACCTCAAGAAAATGCCCGTATGCTTGGCCAGCTAATCCAGTCATGGTGCTGTGGCCATACATAGCACGTTATAGAGCTTTGTCTCACTGGTGAACCTCTTACACCATTACCCAAAGGCATGCATTTTCAAAACTGAACTAGTCTCTCCACACCTAGTGGCTTTGACTATGAGTTGAGCTGAGTGGTTGTTCTCTGAGGAGTTCTATGGTTCTGGTTATGAGTTGAGCAGATTGGATGTTTCCTGTGGAATTTTGCTCCGCTCAACCATGGTCTATTGTTCCTGCACTCGGATTTACGGAAAGATCTGGCTGGTAAAATTTCCCTGGGAGAAGGCTGCATTACAGCCTGTTCCTAGTCCCTGGCCCCTGCCAACCCTCGGACGAGGCACAGGAGTAGCATAAGAGTTCCCCCTATTGTCTCCCCTTCTGTATCCACCTCACCATCTAGCCCCATGCCTTATACCAGCCTTTGCCTTTGCATATGGCTGGGTCTGAACTGGAATGGCATGGCATGGCATGGGGAGCAAAAAACGATGGATTTAGGCCCAGATCTCTGTACTGGGGTGGATTTTTGAAATTGTGCAGCATTCTGTCCATCAATTGTATTTTTGCACTTGTCACCCCGAGTGGGACGGGTATGCCCAGACGTGGGTCCCGTGCTCTCCATGCCACGGGAGTCAAGCTCACCTGGCTGATAAGGGGTGATGCCCCGAAACCGGTCCCAGGATGCTTGTTTCCAGTCCAGAGAGGACCTGGCCTGGCAGTTCCAAGCTGGACTGTTCCCATGGGGAACAGGGCCAAGACTGATTTGCATATGGCTGGGTCTGAACTGGAATGGCATGAGGAGCAAAAAAACAATGGATTTAGGCCCAGATCTCTGTACTGGGGTGAATGTTTGACATTGTGCAGCATTCTGTCCATCAATTGTTCTTTTTGCATTTGTCACCCAGAGTGGGACGGGTATGCCCAGACGTGGGTCCCGTGCTCTCCATGCCACGGGAGTCAAGCTAGCCTGGCTGATATGGGGTGGTGCCCCGAAACCGGTCCCAGGATGCTTGATTCCAGTCCAGAGAGGACCTGGCCTGGCAGTTCGGCCTGGACTTGTCCCATGGGGAACAGGGTCAAGACTGACTTGCATATGGCTGGGTCTGAACTGGAATGGCATGATATGGGGAGCAAAAAAACGAGGGATTTAGGCCCAGATCTCTGTACTGGGGTGAATGTTTGACATTGTGCAGTATTCTGTCCATCAATTGTTCTTTTTGCATTTGTCACCCCGAGTGGGATGGGTATGCCCAGACGTGGGTCCCTTGCTCTCCATGCCATGGGAGTCAAGCTAGCCTGGCTGATGAGGGGTGATGCCCCGAAACCGGTTCCAGGATGCTTGTTTCCGGTCCAGAGAGGACCTGGCCTGACAGTTCAGGCTGGACTGTTCCCATGGGGAACAGGGTCAAGACTGATTTGCATATGGCTGGGTCTGAACTGGAATGGCATGGGGAGCAAAAAACTGATGAATTTAGGCCCAGATCTCTGTACTGGGGTGAATGTTTGACATTGTGCAGCATTCTGTCCATCAATTGTTCTTTTTGCATTAAACCAGCCTCCGGCAAAAATTTACTACTGGCTCAGAGCAGGTGGTAAATCTGTGTGTTAAACCCCAGGGGAAAAGGGATTACTCTGTTAAATACCACTCAGTAAATCAGAGTCCTCACGGTTATTCCCCATTTCGTTGGGTTTAACTAGTATTTGCACTGTACTGTTTTGTGTTACCACATAGTACCAGTAGTTATGGGTGCGGAGTTTGCACCTTGCCAGTACCTTGCAACTGGTAATCGGGGCTTATTGAGAGTAGCGGTGGGCGGAGCTGGCGTAGTGCCTCTACGCGTAGCTCCACGGAGTTTGAAAAAAACTCTGTGGAGCTACGCATAGCTCAGCTCCGCTCCCTCCCCGCTCCCCCCCTCTCAAATGCTTTAAAAATACTAAAAATAAGGCACTTACCTGTGTTTCTGCCACCTCCCCTGCCTGGCCGCTCTCCTTCCCGCTCCTCGCCGCCTCGCGTCCTTTTACATTAAAAAAAACATTACCTTGTACGTCTTGCGCGTGCGCACTCGCAAGACGTACAACGTAGTGTTTTTTTAATGTAAAAGGACGCAAGAGGAGCAGGAAGGAGAGCGGCCAGGCAGGGGAGGCGGCAGAAACACAGGTAAGTGCCTTCTTTTTAGTATTTTTAAAGTATTTGGAAGGGGGGAGGGAGCGGCTAACTCCGCTCCGCCACGGAGGCGGAGTTTTGCCTATCTCCGCGTTCGCCACGGAGCACGGAGTAGGCAAATCTCCGCAAACTCCAATGGCGGAGCGGAGTTACCCGCCCAGGGTTAATTGAGAACCACATTCTCTGCCTCCGCTTCTTTACTCACATTAGAAGCCTTATTAAACCAAATCAGAAATAATCACAAAATCAAATCAATTCAGACTCACACTGCAGAATTCAGATTGTGGGACCTACGCCAAAAATGCTCTCTATTTCCTCTCAAATCTTTCTTCAAACACTCTCTGCAAATCAGCCTTAATCACGAGTTCCAGGCTTCAAACAGAACATTAAATATAGGATGTCAGGGAAGCATGGAATACAATATCGAATAAATAGCAAGAAAGAGATAACAGAAAGAGAAAGAAAAGAAGCAAAGTGAAAGAATAGATTGGAAGAGAGGGTGGGAAAAGGAGTAGAATAGGGCAGAATGAGAAAAAGAGGACAAGAAAATGGGGAGATGGGGAGCGAAAGAGCGAAAGAAGACTAATTCTTATAAAAACAAGCATTTGCAATGCAATAGGTCTCGCAATGACATTGTTTTGAGCTATTGGCATTGAAAATGTTATTGTTTTTTTTTTTCCCTTCGTGAAGCATTAATCAAGTAATGGCGTTGTAAATGACAATGTCTTTTACCCCCTGTTGACCCCCCATACAGACATACATAGAAACCGCACTACAAACGGGCACACATGCATGCACTCGCTGAGAAACACACGCACCCCAGACAGACACACTAATACATAGAGGCACACGGGTGCACGGGTGCACCGAAGCACGTGATCACACACGCAGGCACCCTGAGTCACAGGCACACTGAAGCTTTGGGTCTGAATGGCCCCGTTCAAACCTGGCTGAAGCCTGACTGATTCCCTCCCCGTCCAACCATCATTTTGAAGGTTGATAAGAGGAAGGATTACACAACCCCAACTCAGTCACGCTGTTACAGTTGAGTCAGGCACGTGGCTGACTTTCCCTCACTTTTAGGGATTTAGTGAGCGACCCTGCCCCAGTCAGTCTGGAATAAATAAAGTGTCCAATTGTCAGAGCAGCTCCCAGAGATGAAGCGGCTCATATGACCCAGTCGGGGCCCCGCGACTAGTCTGGAGACCCCGGGACTAGAGGGCCCCTGGGCTCCCCATGTCAGATCTTTGAGTCTGTTCTGCTGCAACCCCGCGGTGCTGTGCTGGTTAGTGGCCCCTCAGCACCCCCAAACTGGGAGGGAGCAGCGCTCTGAGGCCTGGGATTTTAGCGCCTTCATCGGGGCGCTGGCTGACGTCACAGGGGTCTGTGTAGACTGAGGGCCCCCTGCCTCCCCTACATGAAGCTGGGCCTCTCAGAGGCCTCTCTGTGGAATGGGAACGGAAGGGGCAGGGGGGCAGGAATGCAGAGCAGGCATGGAAACGGGGGGAAGGTGAGGGAAGAATGCGGACACTGGCCCTTTAAGAGAGGAAGGGAGCACTCAGCAGACCCCTGAGGGAGATGGCCGGGAGGGAGAGGAGGGGACACCGGACGGCGGGAGCGGGGGGCATGGGACGGAGAGGTGGGGAAGAGGTCAGAGGACTCTGGGGTTGTAGGGGAGAGACTATGGAGAGGCAGCAGATGGTGGGGGGGGTGTTGAAAAATGGAGAGGAGAGACCCCGAGACGAGGAAGAGGCTAGAGCAGCAGATGGGGGGAGGAAGAGGCGGCTACACTCCGTAAAGCGCTTCAGCACCTCGTCAGGAGGAGGAAGCGCTATATAGTTACACTTACACCACGGACAGGAAAGCGCCTGCTGCGAGAGCTGGTGCCGGAGAGAACAGGAGGCGGGAGGGGTTGGGGAGGGAAGGGGGGTGTGGGAGGGACAGGAAGAGGGTGCGGAGCAGGACGGGGGTGAATGCAGAGAGAGAAGGGGCGAGGGAAGAGCCTGGACCGAGAGCCCCAAAGTCTTCCAGAGGGGGGAGAGAGTCCAGCGGAGAGTGAGAGGTGTGAGGTACGGGGCACCGAGTGAGGTACGGGGAGTGAGCGCTGCAGCCGGGACGGGGCCTCAAGAGCGTGACCTGGAGGGACGGAGCTGGACCAAAGGCAAGGACCGGGCCGGACGTAACAGAACCGGCTAAAAGTAACAGAACCGGGCCAAAGGTAACAGAACAGGGCCAAAAAGGTGAAAAAAGAAGTGGGAACCAGCGCTCGCCATTGCGGGAAGGCAGGGGGCCATCTGTTTTCACGCGGCTGAGTGAAAACAGATGGCCCCCTAAAGATAAGAAATTGCTTCGCGACAGCCGCAAAGCAGACGAGCCTGTCCGGATGGGCCGTCTGAAAAGGAGAAAGGGCAGCGACTACAAAATCCCATTTCCAATGGCAGGCCACCGTTTAGCATAAACGGTGACGCCAGCCAATGAAAATAAGGGGCGGGGCTTCGAGCCCCCTTCTCAATTCTCCTCTCTAACTATATGTCTCGCCGAGCGAGCACCGCATGCGCTGCAACGCTAGGCGAGACCTAATGACAGGGGAAAAAAGATGGCAACGCTAAGACAGTACTAAAGGGACTGTGTGGGAAAAGAAAGAAAAAAGAGAATGAACAAGATTTTTAAGACAAGATAAAAACAGCACAAGGAAAACCATTACATGATGCAGAAAGGGAAAGAAAAAGAGGGGAAAAGAAGAGAAAAGAAGACGAGGGAAAGGCAATGAGAAAGAAAAAGAAATGGGATAAATAATAAGAAATTAAGAAAAGACATTGGGAGAAAGAAGAGAAAGAGAGATAAAACGATACATGAAATGAGAGAAGCAAAAAGATAGAAAAAGTGAGTGAAAATCAGTTATGGTGGAAAGGAGACAGAGAAGGAGACACTAAGCCAAAGCGCAATGAATACAATAAGAGCCCGAGGAAGACACTGAGAGTCATGTAATCGAAAACGGAACCAGACTTGAGTATGAGGGGGAGGACACTAAAAAAGAAAAGAGTGAGCTAAGAGAACAATGCTTTGACAGAAGTAGATAGGGATGGAGAAACCACGTGATATGTCGATGAACAAAACAGAAAAAAAGAGATGACAGAGTCAGTAGGGAGGGAGGTCTTCTACAGCACTGTAAGGACGGCGCGCAGGGAAGCGTGATTATCAACTTCCCCTTTAGGAGAATCCTGCAGCAGCTAGCACGGCAGGGCTTGCACTGAGAATCCTGCAGCAGCCAGCACAGAGGGCTTGCACTGAGAATCCTGCAGCAGCCAGCACAGAGCACTTGCACTGAGAATCCTGTAGCAGCCAGAACGGCAGGGCTTGCACTGAGAATCTTGCAGCAGCCAGCACAGAGCACTGGCACTGAGAATCTTGTAGCATCCAGCACAGCAGGGCTTGCACTGAGAATCCTACAGCAGCCAGCACAGAGGGCTTGGACTGAGAATCCTGCAGCACACAGCACGGCTGATCTTGCACTGAGAATCCTGCAGCAGCCAGCACAGAGGGCTTGGACTGAGAATCCTGCAGCATGCAGCACGGCAGATCTTGCACTGAGAATCCTGCAGCAGCCAGCACAGCAGGGCTTACACTGAGAATCCTGCAGCAGCCAGCACAGAGCACCTGCACTGAGAATCCTGTAGCAGCCAGCACGGCAGGGCTTGAACTGAGAATCCTACAGCAGCCAGCACAGAGGGCTTGGACTGAGAAACCTGCAGCATACAGCACGGCAGATCTTGCACTGAGAATCCTGCACCAGCCAGCACAGCATGGCTTACACTGAGACTCCTGCATCAGCCAGCATAGCAGGGCTTGCACTGAGAATCCTGCAGCAGCCACCACAGCAGGGCTTGCACTGAGAATCCTGCAGCAGCCATCCCAACAGGGCTTGCACTGAGAATCCTGCAGCAGCCATCCCGACAGGGCTTGCACTGAGAATCCTGCAGCAGGCAGCACGGAGGGCTTGCACTGAGAATCCTGCAGCAGCCATCCCGACAGGGCTTGCACTGAGAATCCTGCAGCAGGCAGCACGGAGGGCTTACACTGAGAATCCAGCAGCAGCCACCAATGCAGGACTTGCACTGAGAATCCAGGAGCAGTCAGCACAGCAGGGCTTGCACTGAGAATCCTGCAGCAGCCAGCACAGAGCACTTGCACTGAGAATCCTGTAGCAGCCAGAGCGGCAGGGCTTGCACTGAGAATCTTGTAGCAGCCAGCACAGAGCACTGGCACTGAGAATCCTGTAGCAGCCAGCACGGCAGGGCTTGCACTGACAATCCTGCAGCAGCCAGCACAGAGGGCTTGGACTGAGAATCTTGCAGCATACAGCACGGCAGATCTTGCACTGAGAATCCTGCAGCAGCCAGCACAGAGGACTTGGACTGAGACTCCTGCAGCATACAGCACGGCAGATCTTGCACTGAGAATCCTGCAGCAGCCAGCTCAGCAGGGCTTACACTGAGAATCCTGCAGCAGCCAGCACAGAGCACCTGCACTGAGAATTGCGATTCTCCTATTACCATGACCAGAGAATCTGGATTTCATTAAAGACACGGAGGCTAACATTATGCATTATTCCTTTAATGCAACTTCAAGCAGCCATTTTAAAGTAAACATCACAAAGCAAAGCTCTAGAATGTTCATATGTTACAATGGCAACAGGATAACACAGATCTGCCTCTTTTAAATGCAATGAGAAAAAAAGGTAAAGTTCTTCTAAATGGTAACGACTTCTCCTTTAAGGCAATGAAGAATTCCAAGTAGTAAGAAGGCGTGATGTCGAGACTTGCTTGAACTGTATCTTGATGAGGAGCCAATCAAGTTGAATTATCTGAAAAAGGATAAAATATTAGGAATTGTATATTACGCCCTATGTAAAGGGGGGAAGAGAATTGGTGATAATAAATAGTGCATAATAAAGGCAAAAATACAATGAAAACTGAGTTATGTTCTTAACAAAACATTCACTTAATTTAAAAACTCTAAGATCAAATGCAATAAATTAATAAGATCTTAAAATCCACTCCCGGGAGGGAGGGTTGGGATAATGTTAGCCTCCGTGTCTTTAATGAAATCCAGATTCTCTGGTCATGGTAATAGGAGAATCGCAATTTAATTACAAGACCGGAGGCTACCATTATGCATGTTGGCAGTCTAGTAAAACTACGTCAGACATATGTTTGACAGGTTTCAGTAATGTTTTGCAAATGTATAGGAACTGGACCAGTCTGCTGCCTTAAGAATGTCATCTAACTTACCTCCTTTCCAAAAAGATTGGCTAGCCATAGCGCCTCTTAAAGAATGTGCTTGAAATTTTTGGAGGTCAATGCCTGCCATTTGCATAGCCAGTTTAACCCATCTAGCTATGGAAGAAGAAGAGACAGGTTTGAAGGGTTTAACAAAGGAAATAAGAAGCTGGTTTACACCAGCGGTGCGATGTTTGTTCATCCTTGAATCATACTCCTTCATACAATTTACCACGCACAATTTTTTGCAAGCATCAAATCTAGGGTAAAAAATCATATCAGACATTGTTTTTGTTCTCTTGATAATTTCAAATCTGTTCGTTATTTCCAGTGCTTTAACATCCGAAACCCTACGGCAGGATATTAGACATAGGAGAGAAGCTAGTTTAATAGAGTTTTTTATTATCTAGCAGGTTATTATTGGGCCAGTTACAATATAGGTCAAGTAATAATTTTACATCCCAAAGAGGTTCGTATTTAGGTTTAGGAGGTCTTTTAAGCCTGATGCTTTTCATAATTCTGCATATTATTGAATTCTTACCGATAGTTCTACCATTTAAAAGGGCGTGACCCGCAGAAATGGCTGATCTATAGCAGTTAATTGACCTATAGGAAAGACCTCTTTCAAATTGTTCAACAAGAAATTGGCTACATGCACAATAGGAGTCTCCACGGGATCCAGGTTCCTTTCCAAGCACCAACGAAACCATCTTTTCCAGATGCCGTTGTATCTATGGTGTGTACCAGGGGCCCATGATTCTTGGAGGAGAGAAGAAGCTTGCGCCGAAAGCTCAGAGATTTCGTAGGCTCGCCTGACACTTTCCAGGCAAGAAGGTTCAAAGTCCCGTTCTGAAGAAGGGGATGTTCCAAACCGTCTATGTCTCTTAGGAGGCCTGGTGAAGCTGGAAGTAGAAAGGGTATTTCGTAAGCTAATTCCAAGATCGTTGGAAACCAAGGTTGGGACGGCCAAAAGGGTTTTATTAGGACTATTGAAGATTGTTCCATCCTCAACTTCTGCAGGGTGCGCTGGATCATTGCAAAGGGGGGAAAAGCATATCCCCGAATTCCTTTCCAAGGTTGAAGAAAGGCGTTCACTGCCAGAGCACCCGGGTCTGGCATCCAGCTGAAGTATCTGGGAAGTTGGAAGGTGAGTCTGCTCGCAAAGAGGTCTACTTCTAAGGGACCCCAAAGATAATCTAGACTCTTGAACGCGTTTGGGTTTAGTTTCCAGTCGGTGTGATCTACGAGGAACCTTGAATTCCAATCCGCACAAACATTGTTTAGTCCTGGAAGGTATTCTGCTCTTAACGAAATTTTGTGTTCCAAGCAGAACATCCATAGTTTTGTTTGGCTAGGTTGGAGAGGTCTGGTGACTTGGTGCCCCCTAGTCGATTTATGTAGGCAACAGCTTACATGTTGTCCATCTTGAGAATGACTGACCTCCCTTGAAGTGATTGCTTGAAACTCATTAGGGCATAAAGCCCGGCGGTTAACTCCAGAAAGTTTATGTGGCACAAACTCTCCGAATAGGACCATAAGCCTCATGTGTTCTGATTTTGAAAGCAAGCACCCCAGCCATGAAGGCTGGCGTCCGATTCCAGAATAAATTCCGGGGAAATCCCAAATATGGCTTTGCCATTCCAAGCATCCAGATTTTCTAGCCACCAAGATAGTTCTGTCTTGGCTTCTGTGTCTAGCTGAATTTTGTCTCTGTACCATAGGCCAGATCGCAGGGCTCTGCCCTTCAACCTTTGAAGTGCCCGATAGTGTAAAGGACCTGGGAAAATAGCTTGGATTGATGATGATGATAGGAGGCCCAGAAGTCTGGCTAGTTCCCTTAAGGTTACAAGATCTAGTTTCAGAACATGACGTATCTCTTTCCGAATTTTGGATATCTTTTTTGCGGGAAGCAACAGCATAGACTTCACGGTGTCTACCGTGAAGCCCAGGATCTCTAGAGACCTCGAGGGAGTCATGATGGATTTTTCCCTGTTTATAAGAAAACCTGTACTCTCTCTATATTCCACAGTAGTATTCAAATCTTTCAGAATTTGAGAATGGTCTTGAGATATGATGAGGATGTCGTCTAAATAGATTATAAGGCGGACACCCCTTTCTCTCAGAACTGTGGTAATGGCCTTCATGACTTTGGTGAAGCACCAAGGGGCCGAAGATAGACCGAAGGGGAGAGCTTGGAACTGATATAGGTGGTTGTTCCATGCAAATTGTAGAAAGGACTGGGATTCTTCTGCCATTGGAATTGTAAAATAAGCGTCCTTTAGGTCTAGTTTCCTAACCAGTCTTTTTCTAAAAGCATGTCCCTGAGGAGATGGATACCTTCCATCTTGAAATGATTGTAGGTGAGAGATTTGTTCAGTTCCCTTAGGTTTATTACTGGTCTCCACCCTTTGTCCTTCTTTTCCACCAGGAAAATATTGCTCAGGAAATTCAGGCGTTCCCAGGGGACTTCTATAATTGCTCCCTTCGTCAACATAGAGTTTACCACAATAGACTGTTGTTCTAGAGTCAGATTTAACACTTTGGGTGTTATAACTTGTTTGGGTTTTTCCAAGAAGTCTATTTGAAACCCTGTACAGTTGCTAATACCCAAGGATCGTGTGTAATATGTTTCCAGATGTGTAGGAAATGTTTTAGGCAACCCCCACTTTCCCTGTTGAAGAGGAAGGATGAGGAGAAAAGGTACTTACTTGAAGTGTTGGAGGAGTTAAGGCCTCTAGCTCTGAAGCCTCTTGAGCGGGAGGATCGTCCTCGCTGAGGGTAGAAGGAGGGGTTGGTCTGGTAGGGGCAACCGAAACCTCTTTGCTTGGAGAAGGGTCTTTGGTAGGGGCGGCCGGCAGAGCAACCCCTTCTGCCGGCCCTAGCAAAACACTCGGGTTAAAGACTCTGCGCATGTTAGCTTGCGCCTTGTCCAGAGCCATGAAGGTTGCCACGTATTTACCCAGTCCCTTGATCATGCCTCCCCAAAGAGAAGGCCATTGGGATTGAACGAGGGTTCCTTTTCTGCCATGTCACAGAGCTTAGGATCAATTTTTGATAATACAACTTTCCTTCTCTCGGTATTGATTGTAGCATTTGCGTTGCCGAGGAGGATTAGTGTCCTCTGGCTCCATCCTCTTAACAAATCAATGTTGGGTGAAGAGCCTTTAATGTAGCTCTCCTCGATTAGGTCGATCATTCGGCATAAAGGGCCAAGCATGTCAAGCATGCGATCTTGGCAGGTTTTGAGGGAGCGCTCCATCCCTTTCCTAGGGTCCCTGCCCATTTTGAATAGGAACTTGATAAGTTCTGGTTCCAAATTTGGGGTGAGACAAATTTTATCTTGGACCATGGGTCTTGGGCATTCGGCTTTAAGGATATTCCTTGTCTCTCTTTCAAGAGGGTTCCTTATCCACCTCTTGATAAACTTTGCCACGTGTTTTTGGGGCCACCATTGGGAACTCCTAGGGTGATGAATATTATCGGGGGAGAACATTTCCCCGCCTAAGGGATCAATAATAATCTCTTTTGAGGAGGAGGGAAGTTCCTCTTCTGAGAGATCAAAATCGGCATCGTTTTCGACTTGGTCCAAGTCAAAGATATATTCATCCAAGGATTCAGTTGTACCTTGTTCGTCATCAGTTAAGAGGGGATCAATTAGAGCACTTGGGTAGAGTGAGCCGCTTAGGGCATTCGGATAAGTTGTGCCGTTATGGGCACTTGATCTTTTTGGACCTCCCAGTGTGCTCTCTCGTTCCAAATTGTTGCTTTTTCTTAATCTTTTACCCCCACATTTATTAAGCTCTTCAATGTGCCTTCTGTGGAGAGCAGTGGGGTTAGTAGGTTCGGGAATGGGTCTCTTACCAGCAACAATTTTACTTGTAGCCTCCCTCATACAAGATTGCATTTCCTTTTGGATTATTTTCTTTATGAGCTCCTCATTAGCATTAGGAGCAGGGGCCTGGGCCTGAGAATCGTCAGATTCAGCATCAGACAAGATAATTAAATGAAGGAATTATAGTTAAATGAAATAAAAAAGGTAACTAAGTCACAAGGCCCATGTTAATGGAGGGTCAAAAAACGATAAAATATATAACTGCTCTGTACTTGAAAGAGTAAGAGTTGTCTTTTCTTTTTTTTTCTTTTTTTTTTTTTAAGCACGAGATATGCCCTTAAAAAGGATTAATGTGATTTTAAGGAAGGAGCAGGAATAAAACAGCCAATCGCCGTCTCAACCGTCAGGGAAAGGTTGTACGGGCAGCACGAGCGATCAGCTGTTTGGTAATACGTTGCTAAGCAACGTTAGGCAGCGATGGCTAATTGATATTGCATGTAAAACTGGAGAGCATGCTTGCCAAGGGTCTCTCCTTTAAAGTGGGAGAGGCCCTTTCCTGTAAGGCCGTAGTGGTCTTCTTTCTCTCTTTTTTTACATTTTTTTATTTTTAAGTAACCCGGGTTGAGGAGAAACGAAGGGTTGCCGGGTGTGATGGCAGTTCGGCGTGGTCCGCACTCCGCAAATTGGAGTTGCGAAGGAGGGCCGCGCCCTCACAAGGACTGACAGAAAAGAATGCGGGTTAGGGAAGCGGATTTTGGAGGGTTGCCGTGTATAAAGGCAGTACGGCGCGGCCCGCACTCCGTAAATTGGATTTGCGAGGGAGGGCCACGCCTTCGCGAGGAGTAGCAGATCCGAGAACGGATTATGGAAAGCGAGGACTCACTTTAAGGAGGCCGCAGAAGTGCCCGAGGGCAAAGGAAAAGGCACGAGAGGATCGGTGGACGTTAATACAGCGCTGAGGTATGTTTGGAAAAATGAGAAGCCCAAAATATGAAATGATAAAAAACAGTGAGATAATAAGATAGACAGACGATTAGCGTTGAAAAGTTATGGCATAAATAAGGTATTTAAAATTAAAAACGCAGTACAAATGTAAGCAAAGACAAGAAGGTATAGAGAGTAATGATAAAACACAACTTATCTGCTTGAAGCCGCATTTAAAAGAGGCAGATCTGTGTTATCCTGTTGCCATCGTAACATATGAACATTCTAGAACTTTGCTTTGTGATGTTTACTTTAAAATGGCTGCTTGAAGTTGCATTAAAGGAATAATGCATAATGGTAGCCTCCGGTCTTGTAATGAAATCCTGTAGCAGCCAGCACGGCACGGCTTGCACTGAGAATCCTACAGCAGCCAGCACAGAGGACTTGGACTGAGAATCCTGCAGCATACAGCACGGCAGATCTTGCACTGAGAATCCTGCAGCAGCCAGCACAGCAGGGCTTACACTGAGAATCCTGCAGCAGCCAGCACAGAGCACTTGCACTGAGAATCCTGTAGCAGCCAGCACGGCAGGGCTTGCACTGAGAATCCTACAGCAGCCAGCACAGAGGGCTTGGACTGAGAATCCTGCAGCATACAGCACGGCAGATCTTGCACTGAGAATCCTGCATCAGCCAGCATAGCAGGGCTTGCACTGAGATTCCTGCAGCAGCCACCACAGCAGTGCTTGCACTGAGAATCCTGCAGCAGCCATCACGACAGGGCTTGCACTGAGAATCCTGCAGCAGGCAGCATGGAGGGCTTGCACTGAGAATCCTGCAGCAGCCAGCACAGCAGGGCTTGCACTGAGAATCCTGCAGCAGGCAGCACAGAGGGCTTGTAATGAGAATCCTGCAGCAGCCAGCACGGAGGGCTTGCATTGAGAATCCTGCAGCAGCCATCACAACAGGGCTTGCACTGAGAATCCTTCAGCAGGCAGCACGGAGGGCTTACACTGAGAATCCTGCAGCAGGCAGCACAGCAGGGCTAGCACTGAGAATCCAGCAGCAGCCACCACTGCAGGACTTGCACTGAGAATCCAGCAGCAGTCAGCATGTCAGAGCTTGCACTGAGAATCCTGCAGCAGCCAGCACGGCAGGGCTTGCACTGAGAATCCTGCAGCGGTCAGCACAGCAGGGCTTGTACTGAGAATCCTGCAGCAGCCAGCACAGCAGGGCATGTAATGAGAATTCCGCAGCAGCCAGCACAGCAGGGCTAGCACTGAGAATCCTGCAGCAGCCAGCAAAGAGGGCTTGGACTGAGAATCCTGCAGCAGCCACCACAGCAGGGTTTACACTGAGAATCCTGCAGCAGTCAGCACGGCAGGGCTTACACAGAGAATCCTGCAGCAGCCAGCAGAGAGGGCTTGTAATGAGAATCTGCAGCAGCCACCACAGCAGGGCTTACACTGACAATACTGCAGCAGGCATCACAGACAGCTTGTACTGAGATTCCTGCAGCAGGCAACACAGAGGGCTTGCACTAAGAATCCTGCAGCAGGCAGCACAGAGGGCTTGCACTGAGAATCTGCAGCAGCCACAACAGCAGGGCTTACACTGACAATCTTGCAGCAGGCAGCACAGGGGGCTTGCACTGACAATCCTGCAGCAGTCATCACGGCAGGGCTAGCACTGAGAATCCAGCAGCGGCCAGCACGGCAGGGCTTGTACTGAGATTCCTGCAGCTGGCAGCACAGAGGGCTTGCACTGAGAATCCTGCAGCGGCCAGCACAGAGGGCTTGCACTGAGAATCCTGCAGCAGGCAGCACAGAGAGCTTGCACTGACAATCCTGCAGCAGTCATCACAGCAGGGCTAGCACTGAGAATCCTGCAGCGGCCAGCAGAGAAGGCTTGCACTGAGAATCCTGCAGCGGCCAGCACAGAGGGCTTGCACTGAGAATCCTGCAGCAGGCAGCACAGAGGGCTTGTACTGAGAATCCTGCAGCAGCCAGCACGGAGGGCTTGCATTGAGAATCCTGCAGCAGTCAGCACGGCAGATCTTGCACAGAGAGTCCTGCAGCAGCCAGCATGGCAGGGCTTGCACTGAAAATCCTGCAGCAGTCAGCAAAGCAGGGCTTGTACTGAGAATCCTGCAGCAGCCACCACACCAGAGCCTACACTGAGAATCCTGCAGCAGCCAGTACAGAGGGCTTCCACTGAGAATCCTGCAGCGGCCAGCACAGAGGGCTTGCACTGAGAATCCTGCAGCAGGCAGCACAGAGGGCTTCCACTGAGAATCCTGCAGCAGGCAGCACAGAGGGCTTGCACTGAGAATCCTGCAGCGGCCAGCACAAAGGGCTTACACTTAGAATCCTGCAGCGGCCAGCACAGAGGGCTTGCACTGACAATCCTGCAGCAGGCAGAACAAAGGGCTTGCACTGAGAATCCTACAGCAGCCAGCACAGAGGGCTTGGACTGAGAATCCTGCAGCGGCCAGCACAGAGGGCTTGCACTGAGAATCCTGCAGCAGGCAGCAAAGAGGGCTTGTACTGAGAATCCTGCAGTAGCCAGCACGGAGAGCTTGCATTGAGAATCCTGCAGCAGTCAGCACGGCAGATCTTGCACAGAGAGTCCTGCAGCAGCCAGCATGGCAGGGCTTGCACTGAGAATCCTGCAGCAGTCAGCAAAGCAGGGCTTGTACTGAGAATCCTGCAGCAGCCACCACACCAGAGCCTACACTGAGAATCCTGCAGCAGCCAGTACAGAGGGCTTCCACTGAGAATCCTGCAGCGGCCAGCACAGAGGGCTTGCACTGAGAATCCTGCAGCAGGCAGCACAGAGGGCTTCCACTGAGAATCCTGCAGCAGGCAGCACAGAGGGCTTGCACTGAGAATCCTGCAGCGGCCAGCACAAAGGGCTTACACTTAGAATCCTGCAGCGGCCAGCACAGAGGGCTTGCACTGACAATCCTGCAGCAGGCAGAACAAAGGGCTTGCACTGAGAATCCTACAGCAGCCAGCACAGAGGGCTTGGACTGAGAATCCTGCAGCGGCCAGCACAGAGGGCTTGCACTGAGAATCCTGCAGCAGGCAGCAAAGAGGGCTTGTACTGAGAATCCTGCAGTAGCCAGCACGGAGAGCTTGCATTGAGAATCCTGCAGCAGTCAGCACGGCAGATCTTGCACACAGAGTCCTGCAGCAGTCATCACGGCAGGGCTAGCACTGAGAATCCAGCAGCGGCCAGCACGGCAGGGCTTGTACTGAGAATCCTGCAGCAGGCAGCACAGAGGGCTTGTACTGAGAATCCTGCAGCAGCCAGCACGGAGAGCTTGCATTGAGAATCCTGCAGCACTCAGCACGGCAGATCTTGCACAGAGAGTCCTGCAGCAGCCAGCATCGCAGGGCTTGCACTGAGAATCCAGCAGCAGTCAGCCCAGCAGGGCTTGTACTGAGAATCCTGCAGTAGCAAGCACAGCAGGGATTGTACTGGGAATCCTGCAGCATCCAGCACAGCAGATCTTGCACAGAGAGTCCTGCAGCATTCAACACAGCAGATCTTGCACAGAGAGTCCTGTAGAAACCAGCACGGCAGGGCTTGCACTGATAGAACAGCAGTGTCCACAGAGGGGCAGGACCGGCACTGCTGTAAGAGGAGAGACCAACACACAAGGACAACACAACAGCACCAGATCAGAAAGTGGACGGGAGAGTCACACACACAGGAACAGGACCAGTGCCCCACAGGAAGAAAGTCCTATCCACTGAGCCAGCACACCAGGACCAGCATTGCCAGGAAATGAGTGTCTCACACTGAGCCAGAACTAACAAGCAGGAATCTCACAAGACCAGCACTGTCAGCTGAGGACAGCATTGGAGAGCGAGCCAGCCCAGAGAGTCCGGAGCATTGACAGAGAACGTCATACTGCTGCATGCACAGCAGGACTAGCACTGCCAGACTAAGAGAGATACATACATATCCATTGCAGCTGCACCAGCATTGCAAAAGCAGAAGAGAATTAAACACACAGCTGCTGCAGCAAAAGTTTCACTGCAAGATCAGAAGCGAATCCCACACCGAGTCAGAAACAGCACCAGCAGCATCCGTGGAGGAGAGAGCCACACGCTCACAACCAACACAGAGGGACCAGCACTGCCAGAGCAGGAGGCAATTCAACACAAAGCACGCAAGCACGCACAGCTGGCCACCGCTGCCAGAGCAGGCACTATCCCAAAAGGAACAGGACCAGCAATACCAGTGCAGGAGAGAATCACACACAGAGCCAGCAGAGCAGGTCCATCACTAACAGAGGAGAGAGTCACACACTGAGACCCAGCACAGCAGGGCCAGAACTAACAGAGGAGAGTGTCACACACTGAGAGCCAGCACAGCAGGACCAGCATTAACAGAGGAGAGTCACACACTGAGAGCCAGCACAGCAGGGCCAGCACTAACAGAGGAGAGTGTCACACACTGAGAGCCAGCATAGCAGGACCAGCAATACCAGTGCAGGAGAGAATCACACACAGAGCCAGCAGAGCAGGGCCACACTAACAGAGGAGAGTGTCACACACTGAGAGCCAGCACAGCAGGACCACACTAACAGAGGAGAGTGTCACACACTGAGAGCCAGCATAGCAGGACCACACTAACAGAGGAGTGTCACACACTGAGAGCCAGCACAGCAGGACCACACTAACAGAGGAGAGTGTCACACACTGAGAGCCAGCAAGCACAGCAGGACCAGCACTAACAGAGGAGAGTGTCACACACTGAGAGCCAGCACAGCAGGGCCACACTAACAGAGGAGAGTGTCACACACTGAGAGCCAGCACAACAGGACCAGCACTAACAGAGGAGAGAGTCACACACTGAGAGCCAGCATAGCAGGACCACACTAACAGAGGAGAGTGTCACACACTGAGAGCCAGCACAGCAGGGCCACACTAACAGAGGAGAGTGTCACACACTGAGAGCCAGCACAGCAGGACCACACTAACAGAGGAGAGTGTCACACACTGAGAGCCAGCACAACAGGACCAGCACTAACAGAGGAGAGAGTCACACACGGAGAGCCAGCACAGCAGGGCCACACTAACAGAGGAGAGTGTCACACACTGAGAGCCAGCAAAGCAGGACCACACTAACAGAGGAAAGTGTCACACACTGAGAGATAGCACAGCAGGACCACACTAACAGAGGAGAGTGTCACACACTGAGAGCCAGCATAGCAGGGCCACACTAACAGAGGAGAGTGTCACACACTGAGAGCCAGCACAGCAGGGCCACACTAACAGAGGAGAGTGCCACACACTGAGAGCCAGCACAACAGGACCAGCACTAACAGAGGAGAGTGTCACATACTGAGAGCCAGCACAACAGGACCAGCACTAACAGAGGAGAGAGTCACACACTGAGAGCCAGCAGAGCAGGACCACACTAACAGAGGAGAGTGTCACACACTGAGAACCAGCACAGCAGGGCCGCACTAACAGAGGAGAGTGTCACACACTGAGAGCCAGCACAGCAGGACCACACTAACAGAGGAGAGTGTCACACACTGAGAGCCAGCACAGCAGGACCAGCACTAACAGAGGAGAGTGTCACACACTGAGAGCCAGCACAGCAGGACCAGCACTAACAGAAGAGAGTGTCATACACTCAGAATGAGCGCAGAACGAACAGCACTAACAGAGGAGAGAGTCACACACAGTTCCAGCGCAGCAGGACCAGCACTAACAAAGGAAGAGAGAGTCACACACCGATCCACCGCAGCAGGACCAGTACTAACAGAGGAAGAGAGAGTCTCACAGATCCACCGGAACATGACCAGGACTAACAGAGGAAGAGAGAGACACACACCGATCCAGCACAGCAGGACCAGTACTAACAGATTGAAGAGGGAGTCACACACCGATCCACCGCAGCAGGACCAGTACTAACAGAGGAAGAGAGAGGCGCACACTGATCCACCACAGCAGGACCTGTACTCACAGAGGAAGAGAGAGGCACACACCGATCCAACGCAGCAGGACCAGTACTAACAGAGGAAGAGGGAGTCACACACTGATCCACCGCAGCAGGACCAGTACTAACAGAGGAAGAGAGAGTCACACACAGATCCACCGCAGCAGGACTAGTGCAAACAGAGGAAGAGAGTCACACACCGATCCCCTACAGCGGGACCAGTACTAACAGAGGAAGGGAGAGTCACACGCAGATCCACTGCAGCAGGACCAGTCTAACAGAGGAAGAGAGACCCACACAGGTCCACCGCAACAGGACCAGTACTAACAGAGGAAGAGAGAGTCATGCACAGCTCCACCGCAGCAGGACCAGTACTAACAGAGGAAGAGAGAGCCACACACAGATCCCCCACAGCGGGACCAGTAGTAACAGAGGAAGAGAGAGTCACACACAGATCCCCCACAGCGGGACCAGTACTAACAGAGGAAGAGAGAGTCACACACAGAACCCCAACAGCGGGACCAGTATTAACAGAGGAAGAGAGAGTCACACACAGATCCCCCAAAGCAGGACCAGTACTAACAGAGGAAGAGGGAGTCACACACTGATCCACCACAGCAGGACCAGTACGAACAGAGGAAGAGAGAGTCACACACAGATCCCCCACAGCAGGACCAGTACTAACAGAGGAAGAGGGAATCACACACTGATCCACCACAGCAGGACCAGTACGAACAGAGGAAGAGAGAGTCACACACAGATCCACCGCAGCAAGATCAGTCTAACAGAGGAAGAGAGAGTCACACACAGATCCACCACAGCAAGACCAGTACGAACAGAGGAAGAGAGAGGCACACACACAGATCCACCGCAGCAGGACCAGTACTAACAGAGAAGGGGAGTCACACACCGATTCATCACAGCAGGACCAGTGCTAACAGAGGAACAGAGAGGCACACACCGATCTACCACAGCAGGACCAGTACTAACAGAGGAAGAGAGAGTCACACAGATCCACCGCAACAGGACCAGGACTAACAGAGAAGGGGAGTCGCACACCGATTCATCACAGCAGGACCAGTGCTAACAGAGGAACAGAGAGACACACACAGATCCAGCACAGCAGGACCAGTACTAACAGATTGAAGAGGGAGTCACACACCGATGCACCGCAGCAGGACCTGTACTAACAGAGGAAGAGAGAGTCACACAGATCCACCGCAACAGGACCAGTACTAACAGAGGAAGAGAGAGGCGCACACTGATTCACCACAGCAGGACCTGTACTCACAGAGGAAGAGAGAGGCACACACCGATCCAACACAGCAGGACCAGTACTAACAGAGGAAGAGGGAGTCACACACTGATCAACCGCAGCAGGACCAGTACTAACAGAGGAAGAGAGAGTCACACACAGATCCACCGCAGCAGGACCAGTGCAAACAGAGGAAGAGAGTCACACACAGATCCCCTACAGCGGGACCAGTACTAACAGAGGAAGGGAGAGTCACACGCAGATCCACTGCAGCAGGTCCAGTCTAACAGAGGAAGAGAGACCCACACAGATCCACCGCAACAGGACCAGTACTAACAGAGGAAGAGAGAGCCTCACACAGATCCCCCACAGCGGGACCAGTACTAACAGAGGAAGAGAGAGTCACACACAGATCAACCGCAGCAGGACCAGTACTAACAGAGGAAGAGAGAGTCACACACAGATCCACCGCAGCAGGACCAGTGCAAACAGAGGAAGAGAGTCACACACAGATCCCCTACAGCGGGACCAGTACTAACAGAGGAAGGGAGAGTCACACGCAGATCCACTGCAGCAGGTCCAGTCTAACAGAGGAAGAGAGACCCACACAGATCCACCGCAACAGGACCAGTACTAACAGAGGAAGAGAGAGCCACACACAGATCCCCCACAGCGGGACCAGTACTAACAGAGGAAGAGAGAGTCACACACAGATCCCCCACAGCGGGACCAGTACTAACAGAGGAAGAGAGAGTCACACACAGATCCCCCACAGCAGGACCAGTACTAACAGAGGAAGAGGGAGTCACACACTGATCCACCACAGCAGGACCAGTACGAACAGAGGAAGAGGGTCACACACAGATCCCCCACAGCAGGACCAGTACTAACAGAGGAAGAGAGTCACACACAGCTCCACCGCAGCAGGACCAGTACTAACAGAGGAAAAGAGAGGCACACACCGATTCATCACAGCAGGACCAGTACTAACAGAGGAAGAGGGAGTCACACACCGATCCACCGCAGCAGGACCAGTGCTAACAAAGGAAGAGAGAGTCACACACAGATCCACCACAGCAGGACCAGTATGAACAGAGGAAGAGAGAGGCACACACACAGATCCACCACAGCAGGACCAGTACTAACAGAGAAGGGAGTCACACACCGATTCATCACAGCAGGACCAGTGCTAACAGAGAAAGAGAGAGGCACACACCGATCCACCACAGCAGGACCAGTACTAACAGAGGGAGAGGGACTCACACACTGATCCACCGCAGCAGGACCAGTACTAACAGAGGAAGAGAGAGTCACACACAGATCCACCACAACAGGACCAGTACTAACAGAGGAAGAGAGAGGCACACACCGATTCATCACAGCAGGACCAGTGCTAACAGAGGAAGAGAGAGTCACACACAGCTGCACCGCAGCAGGACCAGTACTAACAGAGGAAGAGAGAGTCACACACAGACCCACCGCAACAGGACCAGTACTAACAGAGAAGGGGAATCACACACCGATTCATCACAGTAGGACCAGTACTAACAGAGGAAGAGAGAGTCACACACAGCTGCACCGCAGAAGGACCAGTACTAACAGAGGAAGAGAGTCACACACAGCTGCACTGCAGCAGGACCAGTACTAACAGAGGAAGAGAGAGTCACACACAGCTGCACCGCAGCAGGACCAGTACTAACAGAGGAAGAGAGAGTCACACACAGACCCACCTCAGCAGAACCAGTACTAACAGAGAAGGGGAGTCACACACCGATTCATCACAGCAGGAACAGTACTAACAGAGGAATAGAGAGGCACACACCGATTCATCACAGCAGGACCAGTGCTAACAGAGGAAGAGAGAGGCACACACCGATTCACCACAGCAGGACCAGTACTAACAGAGGAAGGGAGAGTCACACACAGCTCCACTGCAGCAGGACCAGTCTAACAGAGGAAGAGAGTCACACACAGCTCCACTGCAGCAGGACCAGTACTAACAGTGTCAGGAATCAGGCCCGTTAAGCGCCTTCCTGATAAATTAGTTGGGCGATACTACATCTCCCAGAATGCAGTTGAAGGGGAGGAGCAGCTATTTAACGCCCAGACGCACGCTGGCGAGCGTGCGTAATTCTTGTTATCGGGTCCTGTGGAGATCAGTCCTTGCATTACTTTGGCTGGGCTAAGGAGTTTATCCTGTTTCATGAGGTTTCTTGACGATCGGCGGTTTAGGAATAACCGCGTTGCCGTTCCCTGGTGGTTAACGGCTTGGATTTCTGAGGGCTGTACCGTGCTGCAGTCTTCTAGCGTCTAGTGGTGGAGCGCGGTTCCGCTAAGACGCCGTTTGGAGCTTGTGCATTTCCCATATACCAGTCCTTGGTGAAAGGAGCTCATAGATAAATACCTTGGGGGTAAGGAGGCGTAACAGAACCTCGTATTCCTGGATATTCCTGGAGCTTTGTGAGGAGCGAAAACAGTAATTTGCGCTGAGTCTAGAAAGGACGAATATTTTTGGATCAGCTATCCATTGCGATGAGGAAATAGCATTAACAGAGTTTCTAATTGTTATTGGAACATTAAGGTTCAGATATTGCTTCTCTTTTCTACTCCTTTTGAAAACACTGCGTTGGAGACTTTTACTGCAACATTGGATTGAGACATTGGTTATTTTTTCTTCTTTTTCTGATTTGGACGTCTCCTTTTTGTGCATTATTTTATGTTGGAAATGGTATGTATCTGGGTCATATGATGTGGTTTCAAATAATGAAGATGAAGGTTTCTGTGTAATCATTTGTTTTGTGCCTTGTAGATCTATTCAACGGACGGAAGATTAGCTTTCCTGGTGAATAGAAGATTGGTTGTGTCTTTCGTCATTTACAAAGGTAGAAGGGATTTCTTTAGCGAGAACATATGAGAGTAGTCACTGTGTTTGCATGATCTCATGGTATTGTTCTTTGTCCCTTTCCCAGCTGTTCCTTACCTACCCTTCCCTCACTTGATCACCCTAATACTCTGTACTGTTAAATTCGGAGTTGGGGATATCGAGAGGTGGACCCCTTATTGCATCGCCTGGATTCTGAGGAGTCATCATATCAAGTGGTATGAGATCCTGGCAAACAGAGGAAGAGAGAGTCACACACAGATCCACCGCAGCAGGACCAGTGCTAACAAAGGAAGAGAGAGTCACACACAGATCCACCACAGCAGGACCAGTATGAACAGAGGAAGAGAGAGGCACACACACAGATCCACCACAGCAGGACCAGTACTAACAGAGAAGGGAGTCACACACCGATTCATCACAGCAGGACCAGTGCTAACAGAGAAAGAGAGAGGCACACACCGATCCACCACAGCAGGACCAGTACTAACAGAGGGAGAGGGACTCACACACTGATCCACCGCAGCAGGACCAGTACTAACAGAGGAAGAGAGAGTCACACACAGATCCACCACAACAGGACCAGTACTAACAGAGGAAGAGAGAGGCACACACCGATTCATCACAGCAGGACCAGTGCTAACAGAGGAAGAGAGAGTCACACACAGCTGCACAGCAGCAGGACCAGTACTAACAGAGGAAGAGAGAGTCACACACAGACCCACCGCAGCAGGACCAGTACTAACAGAGAAGGGGAATCACACACCGATTCATCACAGTAGGACCAGTACTAACAGAGGAAGAGAGAGTCACACACAGCTGCACCGCAGCAGGACCAGTACTAACAGAGGAAGAGAGTCACACACAGCTGCACTGCAGCAGGACCAGTACTAACAGAGGAAGAGAGAGTCACACACAGCTGCACCGCAGCAGGACCAGTACTAACAGAGGAAGAGAGAGTCACACACAGACCCACCGCAGCAGAACCAGTTCTAACAGAGAAGGGGAGTCACACACCGATTCATCACAGCAGGACCAGTACTAACAGAGGAATAGAGAGGCACACACCGATTCATCACAGCAGGACCAGTGCTAACAGAGGAAGAGAGAGGCACACACCGATTCACCACAGCAGGACCAGTACTAACAGAGGAAGGGAGAGTCACACACAGCTCCACTGCAGCAGGACCAGTCTAACAGAGGAAGAGAGTGACACACAGCTCCACTGCAGCAGGACCAGTACTAACAGTGTCAGGAATCAGGCCCGTTAAGCGCCTTCCTGATAAATTAGTTGGGCGATACTACATCTCCCAGAATGCAGTTGAAGGGGAGGAGCAGCTATTTAACGCCCAGACGCACGCTGGCGAGCGTGCGTAATTCTTGTTATCGGGTCCTGTGGAGATCAGTCCTTGCATTACTTTGGCTGGGCTAAGGAGTTTATCCTGTTTCATGAGGTTTCTTGACGATCGGCGGTTTTGGAATAACCGCGTTGCCGTTCCCTGGTGGTTAACGGCTTGGATTTCTGAGGGTTGTACCGTGCTGCAGTCTTCTAGCGTCTAGTGGTGGAGCGCGGTTCCGCTAAGACGCCGTTTGGAGCTTGTGCATTTCCCATATACCAGTCCTTGGTGAAAGGAGCTCGTAGATAAATACCTTGGGGGTAAGGAGGCGTAACAGAACCTCGTATTCCTGGATATTCCTGGAGCATTGTGAGGAGCGAAAACAGTAATTTGCGCTGAGTCTAGAAAGGACGAATATTTTTGGATCAGCTATCCATTGCGATGAGGAAATAGCATTAACAGAGTTTCTAATTGTTATTGGAAGATTAAGGTTCAGATATTGCTTCTCTTTTCTACTCCTTTTGAAAAACACTGCGTTGGAGACTTTTACTGCAACATTGGATTGAGACATTGGTTATTTTTCTTCTTTTTCTGATTTGGACGTCTCCTTTTTGTGCATTATTTTATGTTGGAAATGGTATGTATCTGGGTCATATGATGTGGTTTCAAATGACGAAGATGAAGGTTTCTGTGTAATCATTTGTTTTGTGCCTTGTAGATCTATTCAACGGACGGAAGATTAGCTTTCCTGGTGAATAGAAGATTGGTTGTGTCTTTCGTCATTTACAAAGGTAGAAGGGATTTCTTTAGCGAGAACATATGAGAGTAGTCACTGTGTTTGCATGATCTCATGGTATTGTTCTTTGTCTTTTAGGTTCCCTTTCCCAGCTGTTCCTTACCTACCCTTCCCTCACTTGATCACCCTAATACTCTGTACTGTTAAATTCGGAGTTGGGGATATCGAGAGGTGGACCCCTTATTGCATCGCCTGGATTCTGAGGAGTCATCATATCAAGTGGTATGAGATCCTGGCAAACAGAGGAAGAGAGAGTCACACACAGATCCACCGCAGCAGGACCAGTGCTAACAAAGGAAGAGAGAGTCACACACAGATCCACCACAGCAGGACCAGTATGAACAGAGGAAGAGAGAGGCACACACACAGATCCACCACAGCAGGACCAGTACTAACAGAGAAGGGGAGTCACACACCGATTCATCACAGCAGGACCAGTGCTAACAGAGAAAGAGAGAGGCACACACCGATCCACCACAGCAGGACCAGTACTAACAGAGGGAGAGGGACTCACACACTGATCCACCGCAGCAGGACCAGTACTAACAGAGGAAGAGAGAGTCACACACAGATCCACCACAACAGGACCAGTACTAACAGAGGAAGAGAGAGAGGCACACACCGATTCATCACAGCAGGACCAGTGCTAACAGAGGAAGAGAGAGTCACACACAGCTGCACCGCAGCAGGACCAGTACTAACAGAGGAAGAGAGAGTCACACACAGACCCACCGCAGCAGGACCAGTACTAACAGAGAAGGGGAATAACACACCGATTCATCACAGTAGGACCAGTACTAACAGAGGAAGAGAGTCACACACAGCTGCACTGCAGCAGGACCAGTACTAACAGAGGAAGAGAGAGTCACACACAGCTGCACCGCAGCAGGACCAGTACTAACAGAGGAAGAGAGAGTCACACACAGACCCACCGCAGCAGAACCAGTACTAACAGAGAAGGGGAGTCACACACCGATTCATCACAGCAGGACCAGTACTAACAGAGGAATAGAGAGGCACACACCGATTCATCACAGCAGGACCAGTGCTAACAGAGGAAGAGAGAGGCACACACCGATTCACCACAGCAGGACCAGTACTAACAGAGGAAGGGAGAGTCACACACAGCTCCACTGCAGCAGGACCAGTCTAACAGAGGAAGAGAGTCACACACAGCTCCACTGCAGCAGGACCAGTACTAACAGTGTCAGGAATCAGGCCCGTTAAGCGCCTTCCTGATAAATTAGTTGGGCGATACTACATCTCCCAGAATGCAGTTGAAGGGGAGGAGCAGCTATTTAACGCCCAGACGCACGCTGGCGAGCGTGCGTAATTCTTGTTATCGGGTCCTGTGGAGATCAGTCCTTGCATTACTTTGGCTGGGCTAAGGAGTTTATCCTGTTTCATGAGGTTTCTTGACGATCGGCGGTTTAGGAATAACTGCGTTGCCGTTCCCTGGTGGTTAACGGCTTGGATTTCTGAGGGCTGTACCGTGCTGCAGTCTTCTAGCGTCTAGTGGTGGAGCGCGGTTCCGCTAAGACGCCGTTTGGAGCTTGTGCATTTCCCATATACCAGTCCTTGGTGAAAGGAGCTCATAGATAAATACCTTGGGGGTAAGGAGGCGTAACAGAACCTCGTATTCCTGGATATTCCTGGAGCATTGTGAGGAGCGAAAACAGTAATTTGCGCTGAGTCTAGAAAGGACGAATATTTTTGGATCAGCTATCCATTGCGATGAGGAAATAGCATTAACAGAGTTTCTAATTGTTATTGGAACATTAAGGTTCAGATATTGCTTCTCTTTCTACTCCTTTTGAAAACACTGCGTTGGAGACTTTTACTGCAACATTGGATTGAGACATTGGTTATTTTTTCTTCTTTTTTTCTGATTTGGACGACTCCTTTTTGTGCATTATTTTATGTTGGAAATGGTATGTATCTGGGTCATATGATGTGGTTTCAAATGATGAAGATGAAGGTTTCTGTGTAATCATTTGTTTTGTGCCTTGTAGATCTATTCAACGGACGGAAGATTAGCTTTCCTGGTGAATAGAAGATTGGTTGTGTCTTTCGTCATTTACAAAGGTAGAAGGGATTTCTTTAGCGAGAACATATGAGAGTAGTCACTGTGTTTGCATGATCTCATGGTATTGTTCTTTGTCCCTTTCCCAGCTGTTCCTTACCTACCCTTCCCTCACTTGATCACCCTAATACTCTGTACTGTTAAATTCGGAGTTGGGGATATCGAGAGGTGGACCCCTTATTGCATCGCCTGGATTCTGAGGAGTCATCATATCAAGTGGTATGAGATCCTGGCAAACAGAGGAAGAGAGAGTCACACACAGATCCACCGCAGCAGGACCAGTGCTAACAAAGGAAGAGAGAGTCACACACAGATCCACCACAGCAGGACCAGTATGAACAGAGGAAGAGAGAGGCACACACACAGATCCACCACAGCAGGACCAGTACTAACAGAGAAGGGAGTCACACACCGATTCATCACAGCAGGACCAGTGCTAACAGAGAAAGAGAGAGGCACACACCGATCCACCACAGCAGGACCAGTACTAACAGAGGGAGAGGGACTCACACACTGATCCACCGCAGCAGGACCAGTACTAACAGAGGAAGAGAGAGTCACACACAGATCCACCACAACAGGACCAGTACTAACAGAGGAAGAGAGAGGCACACACCGATTCATCACAGCAGGACCAGTGCTAACAGAGGAAGAGAGAGTCACACACAGCTGCACAGCAGCAGGACCAGTACTAACAGAGGAAGAGAGAGTCACACACAGACCCACCGCAGCAGGACCAGTACTAACAGAGAAGGGGAATCACACACCGATTCATCACAGTAGGACCAGTACTAACAGAGGAAGAGAGAGTCACACACAGCTGCACCGCAGCAGGACCAGTACTAACAGAGGAAGAGAGTCACACACAGCTGCACTGCAGCAGGACCAGTACTAACAGAGGAAGAGAGAGTCACACACAGCTGCACCGCAGCAGGACCAGTACTAACAGAGGAAGAGAGAGTCACACACAGACCCACCGCAGCAGAACCAGTTCTAACAGAGAAGGGGAGTCACACACCGATTCATCACAGCAGGACCAGTACTAACAGAGGAATAGAGAGGCACACACCGATTCATCACAGCAGGACCAGTGCTAACAGAGGAAGAGAGAGGCACACACCGATTCACCACAGCAGGACCAGTACTAACAGAGGAAGGGAGAGTCACACACAGCTCCACTGCAGCAGGACCAGTCTAACAGAGGAAGAGAGTGACACACAGCTCCACTGCAGCAGGACCAGTACTAACAGTGTCAGGAATCAGGCCCGTTAAGCGCGTTCCTGATAAATTAGTTGGGCGATACTACATCTCCCAGAATGCAGTTGAAGGGGAGGAGCAGCTATTTATCGCCCAGACGCACGCTGGCGAGCGTGCGTAATTCTTGTTATCGGGTCCTGTGGAGATCAGTCCTTGCATTACTTTGGCTGGGCTAAGGAGTTTATCCTGTTTCATGAGGTTTCTTGACGATCGGCGGTTTTGGAATAACCGCGTTGCCGTTCCCTGGTGGTTAACGGCTTGGATTTCTGAGGGTTGTACCGTGCTGCAGTCTTCTAGCGTCTAGTGGTGGAGCGCGGTTCCGCTAAGACGCCGTTTGGAGCTTGTGCATTTCCCATATACCAGTCCTTGGTGAAAGGAGCTCGTAGATAAATACCTTGGGGGTAAGGAGGCGTAACAGAACCTCGTATTCCTGGATATTCCTGGAGCATTGTGAGGAGCGAAAACAGTAATTTGCGCTGAGTCTAGAAAGGACGAATATTTTTGGATCAGCTATCCATTGCGATGAGGAAATAGCATTAACAGAGTTTCTAATTGTTATTGGAAGATTAAGGTTCAGATATTGCTTCTCTTTTTCTACTCCTTTTGAAAACACTGCGTTGGAGACTTTTACTGCAACATTGGATTGAGACATTGGTTATTTTTTTCTTCTTTTTTCTGATTTGGACGTCTCCTTTTTGTGCATTATTTTATGTTGGAAATGGTATGTATCTGGGTCATATGATGTGGTTTCAAATGATGAAGATGAAGGTTTCTGTGTAATCATTTGTTTTGTGCCTTGTAGATCTATTCAACGGACGGAAGATTAGCTTTCCTGGTGAATAGAAGATTGGTTGTGTCTTTCGTCATTTACAAAGGTAGAAGGGATTTCTTTAGCGAGAACATATGAGAGTAGTCACTGTGTTTGCATGATCTCATGGTATTGTTCTTTGTCTTTTAGGTTCCCTTTCCCAGCTGTTCCTTACCTACCCTTCCCTCACTTGATCACCCTAATACTCTGTACTGTTAAATTCGGAGTTGGGGATATCGAGAGGTGGACCCCTTATTGCATCGCCTGGATTCTGAGGAGTCATCATATCAAGTGGTATGAGATCCTGGCAAACAGAGGAAGAGAGAGTCACACACAGATCCACCGCAGCAGGACCAGTGCTAACAAAGGAAGAGAGAGTCACACACAGATCCACCACAGCAGGACCAGTATGAACAGAGGAAGAGAGAGGCACACACACAGATCCACCACAGCAGGACCAGTACTAACAGAGAAGGGAGTCACACACCGATTCATCACAGCAGGACCAGTGCTAACAGAGAAAGAGAGAGGCACACACCGATCCACCACAGCAGGACCAGTACTAACAGAGGGAGAGGGACTCACACACTGATCCACCGCAGCAGGACCAGTACTAACAGAGGAAGAGAGAGTCACACACAGATCCACCACAACAGGACCAGTACTAACAGAGGAAGAGAGAGGCACACACCGATTCATCACAGCAGGACCAGTGCTAACAGAGGAAGAGAGAGTCACACACAGCTGCACCGCAGCAGGACCAGTACTAACAGAGGAAGAGAGAGTCACACACAGACCCACCGCAGCAGGACCAGTACTAACAGAGAAGGGGAATAACACACCGATTCATCACAGTAGGACCAGTACTAACAGAGGAAGAGAGTCACACACAGCTGCACTGCAGCAGGACCAGTACTAACAGAGGAAGAGAGAGTCACACACAGCTGCACCGCAGCAGGACCAGTACTAACAGAGGAAGAGAGAGTCACACACAGACCCACCGCAGCAGAACCAGTACTAACAGAGAAGGGGAGTCACACACCGATTCATCACAGCAGGACCAGTACTAACAGAGGAATAGAGAGGCACACACCGATTCATCACAGCAGGACCAGTGCTAACAGAGGAAGAGAGAGGCACACACCGATTCACCACAGCAGGACCAGTACTAACAGAGGAAGGGAGAGTCACACACAGCTCCACTGCAGCAGGACCAGTCTAACAGAGGAAGAGAGTCACACACAGCTCCACTGCAGCAGGACCAGTACTAACAGTGTCAGGAATCAGGCCCGTTAAGCGCCTTCCTGATAAATTAGTTGGGCGATACTACATCTCCCAGAATGCAGTTGAAGGGGAGGAGCAGCTATTTAACGCCCAGACGCACGCTGGCGAGCGTGCGTAATTCTTGTTATCGGGTCCTGTGGAGATCAGTCCTTGCATTACTTTGGCTGGGCTAAGGAGTTTATCCTGTTTCATGAGGTTTCTTGACGATCGGCGGTTTAGGAATAACTGCGTTGCCGTTCCCTGGTGGTTAACGGCTTGGATTTCTGAGGGCTGTACCGTGCTGCAGTCTTCTAGCGTCTAGTGGTGGAGCGCGGTTCCGCTAAGACGCCGTTTGGAGCTTGTGCATTTCCCATATACCAGTCCTTGGTGAAAGGAGCTCATAGATAAATACCTTGGGGGTAAGGAGGCGTAACAGAACCTCGTATTCCTGGATATTCCTGGAGCATTGTGAGGAGCGAAAACAGTAATTTGCGCTGAGTCTAGAAAGGACGAATATTTTTGGATCAGCTATCCATTGCGATGAGGAAATAGCATTAACAGAGTTTCTAATTGTTATTGGAACATTAAGGTTCAGATATTGCTTCTCTTTTCTACTCCTTTTGAAAACACTGCGTTGGAGACTTTTACTGCAACATTGGATTGAGACATTGGTTATTTTTTCTTCTTTTTTCTGATTTGGACGACTCCTTTTTGTGCATTATTTTATGTTGGAAATGGTATGTATCTGGGTCATATGATGTGGTTTCAAATTATGAAGATGAAGGTTTCTGTGTAATCATTTGTTTTGTGCCTTGTAGATCTATTCAACGGACGGAAGATTAGCTTTCCTGGTGAATAGAAGATTGGTTGTGTCTTTCGTCATTTACAAAGGTAGAAGGGATTTCTTTAGCGAGAACATATGAGAGTAGTCACTGTGTTTGCATGATCTCATGGTATTGTTCTTTGTCTTTTAGGTTCCCTTTCCCAGCTGTTCCTTACCTACCCTTCCCTCACTTGATCACCCTAATACTCTGTACTGTTAAATTCGGAGTTGGGGATATCGAGAGGTGGACCCCTTATTGCATCGCCTGGATTCTGAGGAGTCATCATATCAAGTGGTATGAGATCCTGGCAAACAGAGGAAGAGAGAGTCACACACAGATCCACCGCAGCAGGACCAGTGCTAACAAAGGAAGAGAGAGTCACACACAGATCCACCACAGCAGGACCAGTATGAACAGAGGAAGAGAGAGGCACACACACAGATCCACCACAGCAGGACCAATACTAACAGAGAAGGGGAGTCACACACCGATTCATCACAGCAGGACCAGTGCTAACAGAGAAAGAGAGAGGCACACACCGATCCACCACAGCAGGACCAGTACTAACAGAGGGAGAGGGACTCACACACTGATCCACCGCAGCAGGACCAGTACTAACAGAGGAAGAGAGAGTCACACACAGATCCACCACAACAGGACCAGTACTAACAGAGGAAGAGAGAGGCACACACCGATTCATCACAGCAGGACCAGTGCTAACAGAGGAAGAGAGAGTCACACACAGCTGCACCGCAGCAGGACCAGTACTAACAGAGGAAGAGAGAGTCACACACAGACCCACCGCAGCAGGACCAGTACTAACAGAGAAGGGGAATCACACACCGATTCATCACAGTAGGACCAGTACTAACAGAGGAAGAGAGAGTCACACACAGCTGCACCGCAGCAGGACCAGTACTAACAGAGGAAGAGAGTCACACACAGCTGCACTGCAGCAGGACCAGTACTAACAGAGGAAGAGAGAGTTACACACAGCTGCACCGCAGCAGGACCAGTACTAACAGAGGAAGAGAGAGTCACACACAGACCCACCGCAGCAGAACCAGTACTAACAGAGAAGGGGAGTCACACACCGATTCATCACAGCAGGACCAGTACTAACAGAGGAATAGAGAGGCACACACCGATTCATCACAGCAGGACCAGTGCTAACAGAGGAAGAGAGAGGCACACACCGATTCACCACAGCAGGACCAGTACTAACAGAGGAAGGGAGAGTCACACACAGCTCCACTGCAGCAGGACCAGTCTAACAGAGGAAGAGAGTCACACACAGCTCCACTGCAGCAGGACCAGTACTAACAGTGTCAGGAATCAGGCCCGTTAAGCGCCTTCCTGATAAATTAGTTGGGCGATACTACATCTCCCAGAATGCAGTTGAAGGGGAGGAGCAGCTATTTAACGCCCAGACGCACGCTGGCGAGCGTGCGTAATTCTTGTTATCGGGTCCTGTGGAGATCAGTCCTTGCATTACTTTGGCTGGGCTAAGGAGTTTATCCTGTTTCATGAGGTTTCTTGACGATCGGCGGTTTAGGAATAACCGCGTTGCCGTTCCCTGGTGGTTAACGGCTTGGATTTCTGAGGGCTGTACCGTGCTGCAGTCTTCTAGCGTCTAGTGGTGGAGCGCGGTTCCGCTAAGACGCCGTTTGGAGCTTGTGCATTTCCCATATACCAGTCCTTGGTGAAAGGAGCTCGTAGATAAATACCTTGGGGGTAAGGAGGCGTAACAGAACCTCGTATTCCTGGATATTCCTGGAGCATTGTGAGGAGCGAAAACAGTAATTTGCGCTGAGTCTAGAAAGGACGAATATTTTTGGATCAGCTGTCCATTGCGATGAGGAAATAGCATTAACAGAGTTTCTAATTGTTATTGGAACATTAAGGTTCAGATATTGCTTCTCTTTTTCTACTCCTTTTGAAAACACTGCGTTGGAGACTTTTACTGCAACATTGGATTGAGACATTGGTTATTTTTTCTTCTTTTTTCTGATTTGGACGTCTCCTTTTTGTGCATTATTTTATGTTGGAAATGGTATGTATCTGGGTCATATGATGTGGTTTCAAATGATGAAGATGAAGGTTTCTGTGTAATCATTTGTTTTGTGCCTTGTAGATCTATTCAACGGACGGAACATTAGCTTTCCTGGTGAATAGAAGATTGGTTGTGTCTTTCGTCATTTACAAAGGTAGAAGGGATTTCTTTAGCGAGAACATATGAGAGTAGTCACTGTGTTTGCATGATCTCATGGTATTGTTCTTTGTCTTTTAGGTTCCCTTTCCCAGCTGTTCCTTACCTACCCTTCCCTCACTTGATCACCCTAATACTCTGTACTGTTAAATTCGGAGTTGGGGATATCGAGAGGTGGACCCCTTATTGCATCGCCTGGATTCTGAGGAGTCATCATATCAAGTGGTATGAGATCCTGGCAAACAGAGGAAGAGAGAGTCACACACAGATCCACCACAGCAGGACCAGTACTAACAGAGGAAGGGAGAGTCACACGCAGCTCCACTGCAGCAGGACCAGTCTAAAAGAGGAAGAGAGTCACACACAGCTCCACCGCAGCAGGACCAGTACTAACAGAGGAAGAGGGAGCCACGCACAGATCCACCGCAGCAGGACCAGTGCTAACAGAGGAACAGAGTAACACACAGATCCACCGCAACAGGACCAGTACTAACAGAGAAGGGGAGTCACACACCGATTCATCACAGCAGGACCAGTGCTAACAGAGAAAGAGAGAGGCACACACCGATCCACCACAGCAGGACCAGTTCTAATAGAAGAAGAGGGAGTCACACACCGATACACCACAGCAGGAACAGTACTAACAGAGGAAGAGAGAGTCACACACAGATCCACCGCAGCAGGACCAGTCTAACAGGGAAGAGAGAGTCACACACAGATCCACCACAGAATGACCAGTACTAACAGAGGAAGAGAGAGGCACACACTGATTCATCACAGCAGGACCAGTGCTAACCGAGGAAGAGAGAGGCACACACCGATCCACCACAGCAGGACCAGTACTAACAGAGGAAAAGAGAGTCACACACAGCTCCACCGCAGCAGCACCAGTACTAACAGGGGAAGAGAGTCACACACAGCTCCACCACAGCAGGACCACTACTAACAGAGGAAGAGAGATTCACACACAGATCCACCGCAGCAGGACCAGTGCTAACAGAGGAAGAGAGTAACACACAGATCCACAGCAGGAGGACCAGTCTAACAGAGGAAGGGAGAGCCACACAGATACACCGCAACAGGACCAATACTAACGGAGGAAGAGAGAGGCACAAACCGATCCACCGCAGCAGGACCAGTACTAACAGAGGAAGAGAGAGCCACACACAGCTCCACCGCAGCAGGACCAGTACTAACAGAGGAAGAGAGAGTCACACACAGACCCCTCACAGCGGGACCAGTACTAACAGAGGAAGAGAGTCACACACAGATCCCAGACAGCAGGACCAGTACTAACAGAGGAAGAGAGAGTCACACACAGCTCCACCGCAGCAGGACCAGTACTAACAGAGGAAGAGGGAGTCACACACCGATCCACCGCAGCAGGACCAGTACTAACAGAAGAAGAGAGAGTCACACACAGATCCACCGCAGCAGGACCAGTACGAACAGAGGAAGAGAGAGGCACACACACAGATCCACCACAGCAGGACCAGTACTAACAGAGAAGGGGAGTCACACACCGATTCATCACAGCAGGACCAGTGCTAACAGAGAAAGAGAGAGGCACACACCGATCCACCACAGCAGGACCAGTTCTAACAGAGGAAGAGGGACTCACACACCGATCCACCGCAGCAGGACCAGTACTAACAGAGGAAGAGAGAGTCACACACAGATCCACCACAGCAGGACCAGTACTAACAGAGGAAGAGAGAGGCATACACCGATTCATCACAGCAGGACCAGTGCTAACAGAGGAAGAGAGAGGCACACACCGATCCACCACAGCAGGACCAGTACTAACAGAGGAAAAGAGAGTCACACCCAGCTCCTCTGCAGCAGGACCAGTACTAACAGAGGAAGAGAGAGTCACACACAGCTCCACCGCAGCAAGACCAGTACTAACAGAGGAAGAGAGAATCACACACAGATCCACCGCAGCAGGACCAGTACTAACAGAGAAGGGGAGTCACACACCGATTCATCACAGCAGGACCAGCACTAACAGAGGAAGAGAGAGGCACACACCGATTCATCACAGCAGGACCAGTACTAACAGAGGAAGGGAGAGTCACACACAGCTTCACTGCAGCAGGACCAGTCTAACAGAGGAAGAGAGTCACACACAGCTCCACCGCAGCAGGACCAGTACTAACAGAGGAATAGAGAGCCACGCACAGATCCACCGCAGCAGGACCAGTGCTAACAGAGGAAGAGAGTAACACACAGATCCCCCACAGCAGGACCAGTACTAACAGAGGAATAGAGAGTCACAAACAGATCCCCCACAGCAGGACCAGTACTCACAAAGGAAGAGGGAGTCACACACTGATCCACCACAGCAGGACCAGTACGAACAGAGGAAGAGAGAGTCACACACAGCTCCACTGCAGCAGGACCAGTCTAACAGAGGAATAGAGTCACACACAGATCCACAGCAGCAGGACCAGTACTAACAGAGGAAGAGAGAGGCACACACCGATTCATCACAGCAGGACCATTGCTAACAGAGGAAGAGAGAGGCACACACCGATTCATCACAGCAGGACCAGTGCTAACAGAGGAAGAGAGAGGCACACACCGATTCACCACAGCAGGACCAGTACTAACAGAGGAAGGGAGAGTCACACACAGCTCCACTGCAGCAGGACCAGTCTAACAGAGGAAGAGAGAGTCACACACAGCAGGACCAGTGCTAACAGAGGAAGAGAGAGCCACGCACAGATCCACCGCAGCAGGACCAGTGCTAACAGAGGAAGAGAGTAACACACAGATCCACAGCAGCAGGACCAGTACTAACAGAGGAAGAGAGAGCCACGCACAGATCCACCGCAGCAGGACCAGTGCTAACGGAGGAAGAGAGTAACATACAGATCCCCCCCACAGCGGGACCAGTACTAACAGAGGAAGAGAGAGTCACACACAGATCCCCCACAGCAGGACCAGTACTAACAGTGGAAGAGGGAGTCACACACAGCTCCACCGCAACAGGACCAGTACTAACAGAGAAGGGGAGTCACACAGCGATTCATCACAGCAGGACCCTTGCTAACAGAGGAAGAGAGAGGCACACACACCGATTCACCACAGCAGGACCAGTACTAACAGAGGAAGAGAGAGTCACACACAGCTCCACCGCAGCAGGACCAGTACTAACAGAGGAAGAGAGAGGCACACATCGATCCACCGCAGCAGGACCAGTACTAACAGAGGAAGGGAGAGTCACACACAGCTCCACTGCAGCAGGACCAGTCTAACAGAGGAAGAGAGTCACTGCAGCAGGACCAGTCTAAGAGAGGAAGAGAGTCACACACAGCTCCACCACAGCAGAACCAGTACTAACAGAGAAGGGGAGTCACACACCGATTCATCACAGCAGGACCAGTACTAACAGAGGAAGAGAGAGGCACACACCGATTCATCACAGCAGGACCAGTGCTAACAGAGGAAGAGAGAGGCACACACCGATCCACCACAGCAGGACCAGTACTAACAGAGGAAGAGAGAGGCACACACAGATTCACCAAAGCAGGACCAGTACTAACAGAGGAAGGGAGAGTCACACACAGCTCCACTGCAGCACGACCAGTCTAACAGAGGAAGAGAGAGTCACACACAGCTCCACCACAGCAGGACCAGTGCTAACAGAGGAAGAGAGAGCCACGCACAGATCCACCGCAGCAGGACCAGTGCTAACAGAGGAAGAGAGTAACACACAGATCCACAGCAGCAGGACCAATACTAACAGAGGAAGAGAGAGCCACGCACAGATCCACCGCAGCAGGACCAGTGCTAACGGAGGAAGAGAGTAACACACAGATCCCCCACAGCGGGACCAGTACTAACAGAGGAAGAGAGAGTCACACACAGATCCCCCACAGCAGGACCAGTACTAACAGTGGAAGAGGGAGTCACACACAGCTCCACCGCAGCAGGACCAGTACTAACAGAGAAGGGGAGTCACACAGCGATTCATCACAGCAGGACCATTGCTAACAGAGGAAGAGAGAGGCACACACCGATTCACCACAGCAGGACCAGTACTAACAGAGGAAGAGAGAGTCACACACAGCTCCACCGCAGCAGGACCAGTACTAACAGAGGAAGAGAGAGTCACACACTCAGAGCCAGCACAGTGTGTCCAGCACTGACAAAGTCTAAAACCCCAGGCGAAGAGCAAAGGCCACCCGAGGCATTGACTTTACTTAAAACAGTTTTGGGGCAGGATTCGCAAACGCCTCAAGGTGCCCAAGATGCTCACGGAAGGAGAGAGTGAGAGGAGCTCGCTTGGATCCAGCTCACCAGGGCCACCCTGAGGTCACTCCCACACACAGCATCAGTCCAGAACGGGTTTCTCTCCCCTTCCAGATGCCACACGCCAGCCCCGGCACATACGCGTATTCCACTGGGAATCAGAGGCTCTGCAGTCACTATAGCAGCAGGGCGAGGAAAAGTCCGGCCGAGGGGACCCGGAAACCACCCATCAGCACGAGCACCGACACAGAGCAATGACGCCCAGAGGCACCGAACTCGAGAGAACCGCAAGACCGGTCGGTGCCCCGTGTGGGACGCGCCTGAATCCGAGACCAAGGCAGGTGAGTGACCCTTCAATACTGTGCCCAGGGCCAATTGAGTTTTTCGTTTCTGAGACTGTCACAAATCCCTCTATTTGCAGCATAATTTTCAGAAATTGAAAAAAAGTGTCTAGTGCAAACGTGTCTCACGTAGTAGAGACTTTTCAAATGTTAATCTTTCACTTATTTATTGCCGTATTCAGGTATCATTTCGGTACTAATGGTGGGTACACGTTGCCCAGCCGGTATTAACTGGGGAAAGGACTTATGTTAGCAGAGTGAAACACATCCTGACGTATTTGAGTGTAATTCAAGTCAAGTGAAGTCAAAACCTTCATTTCGGCATTACGCCATAAAAGACACGCTAGCAAATTAAAAATATTAAAACTGTGCACTGAGTAAGAAAAAAAACCGACATATACTAAAATGTTTTCCTTCTTCTCCTTATTAGGAATAAAACACTAAAAACATTTTAAAGCATTTAAAGCTTGTGCCCAATGTTTTGAGTCTCGATATTTAAGTGTAATTCAAATATGATGTATAAAAATGATTCGTGCCTTCTTGGGAACATGTTTTGCTTTATTATTCATGCCAATGAATGTTACACCTTAGATACAGTTCTCAAAGCAAAATGTCGCTCAGAGAACAGAATAATCACAAACATTTTACTTCTCTTTTTAAGGTCTTATGTCTTGTGTTATACAGTGCTTCTTACAAGACACCTAAGTTATATATAAAGTAAACTGTTGCACTGCAGGGCTCTTCCTTAATGGAAAGCGTGTTTTTAGAGGCCATAATATGGACACAGAAAAAAAAAACTTTCAACCAGTTACAAAAAAGTGTGCAGATATCGGTTTGTTTCGTGCCCAATGCAAAATTGCATGTTTTACACAAACTATTTTACTCTGGGAACTGAAAGGCACAGTGTGAATAAAAATGTGCTTCTTTGCAACAGAAAAACAACATTTGTTAATGGATAACATTTTGAGTAGCATTGAGTTTGTTATCAATAAGCATCAGTCACTTTCAATAGCGCCAAGAGACCTGCTCCAGTCTCACAGGCGCTCTACAAATATGCCTGCTGTTTTAGTTAAATCTGTTGAATTGTCTACTTTTCTTTCTTAAAAAACATTTGTATTTTAGTATTTTTCATCAATGTGTGTTAAAATGACAAAACAGCGAGGTACCTCTTCCGCAGAAGATGCCACAAAATGTCACATCATTAGCCTTTTTTTGTCATATAGTCAGCCTGCTGCATTATTTGGTCCTCGTTGCTAAATAATTCCAGTGGCCTTGAACATCACTGAAGAGCAGCTTGAATATGAAAAATGAGAGGAAAGAGAGTTAGCGAGCTTCAAAGAATCACAGCTGGGACGCGGGCTGAGCATCGCATCTGGCAGATTGAACCGAGGAGCCCTGGATTAGACTGCTTATAAATTATTACTTGTGTGTCCTTGTATGATTGCTTTCCCGCAGATCTTCTGCGGTGGCGTCTTTCACAATCCCGAGTGGGCGCCCACGCCGTCATGACGCCATCTGTAAGCAAAAGAGCCGCCGAAAAAGCAGTTCGAGAATGCGTGGTGAGATTCAGCACAGGAATCAATCTTCCAATCGCCACACATGATTTGCTTCTGTAGAGAAATAATGCTCCTGAGTAATGCACCAGACCCCACACTGCTGGAAAATGTAAGAAATTTCTATTCAGAATATCCTGTAAAACCAAAGCTTTTCGGACAATTTCTTTACATTAAAACATCAGCCTGGGTTGATTTTGTCTCCCCGGCTGACCCTGGATGATGAACAGTTAAAGCGACCTACATTCAGATCCCTCGAGGCAGCTGCCTTTGGCAACACTAGGAATAGCCAAACGATGGCACCAGAGTGCTAAAATTGGTCTAAAAAAGGCAGTCTTGCAAGGGGAAAGGGAACGAGCAAAGGGAAGGCTCTTACAAACCTTGCACCACATCTGGGCAGATGCTCCAGAAAGTGGCAGCATCTCCCGGCCACACCACTATCAAGAATTGGTTCAGACACATACACAGTCCCAACCTCCCATTCAGGTATTTGGGTAGAATATTGGTTCACACGCACAAGGGTGCAACATATATACAGAGCAGGTATCTTTTTGTATGGAAGGAGTCTCCCAATTATAAGTGGAAGGTATACTCCATACTGGGTATACTTTTCAACTAAATAAGTTTCTAACTTGCGTTGAAAATTACTTAAAAAAGTAGTACATGTGGTGTAGCCCAGTAGCAGACACTTTGCAAAGGGTATCTGGTCACCCCTCAGAAGAACTCACCTCCTCCTTCAACCAGGGCACGTTGGATTAACCCTTTCCTGTAAATGATTTCTCTGTATAATGTTTTAGCATACTATTAAAATATGAAACATAGAACACCTCTCCTACATTGGCCCATGTTCCCCCACTTCCCAAACCCATAGCCATCTCCTCATTCCGTGCTTAATTTGTAAAAGAATAAGTCCAGGTGCCCAAAGCTCTGCTCTGAAGCCTGCGACCAGCGCTATTAAATGTCAGAGTGCCAAATACCAAGGTTGTGCAATCTTCAATCCACCTCATACCACCCTACTGATTCTCCTGGACCTGACGGCAGCCTTCGATACGATTTCTCCTTGTAGGCTGGTTTGCAGGCTCCGGGAAATTGGGATAGAGGATTCCGCACTCAATTTGCTTTCATCGTTCCTTTTGAATCGCTCGCAAAGAGTCAAGATGGGCCAATTTCTTTCTGCCCCTAAACAATTGTTCTGTGGAGTCCCCCAGGGATCCTCATTGAGTCCTACCCTCTTTAATATCTATGTAGCCCCGCTCGCCACTGTGGTAAGATCTTTTGGCCTTGAAGTGCTTTCTTACGCTGATGACACTCAGATTCTGATTTCCATCACTGAGAATGTCTCAGCCTCAGCAGTAAATTTTAAAAACTGCATGCGGGCGGTGGCTGCATGGATGGTTGAGAACTACTTAAGACTCAATGGGGACAAAACGGAGGTCCTAATCTTTGGAGACAAGAAGGATATCTGGTCGGAGGCCTGGTGGCCTGACTCTCTTGGATCCTGCCCCCGCCCTTGTCTTAGTGCCAAGAATTTAAGCATCATTGTGGACTCCTCTCTTTCCTTGGGCTCACAAATAAATCGAACTGTCTCTACCTGTTTTGGGATGATACGGACTCTCAGGAAGATCTTCCGTTTTCTTTCCCTTTCTCCACGGAAACAGGCAGTGGTGGCCCTCGTGGTCTCGAGGCTAGACTATTGTAATGCCCTTTATTTAGGGATAAATAAAGGACTTCTTCATCGACTTCAATTGGTGCAGAATGCCGCCGCTAGGCTGGTGATGGGTCTTCCCAGATTCCATTCAGTCTCAGCTACCATTAAAAGCCTGCACTGGCTCCCGTTGGGGAGGAGAATTGTGTTCAAGGCTTTATGCCTGGTCCACAAGGCCGTCCACAACAGGGGGTCAGAAGGTATCAACAAAATGTTTCAAAGATATTTTCCCAGCAAGGACTTGAGATCTGCAAGTAAGAACCGGGTAACAGTTCCCAGGGTGAGGAAAGCTAGGTGGGGGGGGAGGGCCTTCTCGCTTTTAGGGGCCAATTTGTGGAATTCCCTTCCTTCCCCAATTTCCACTCTGGAAACCTATTCCTTATTTCGTAAGTCCTTGAAGACTTGGCTTTTCACCTGCCTTAACCTTTAAGTTTCCTATTTTATAGACACCTTTTTACTCTGTTCGCTTTCCGCAGTGCCTTGATGCCCCTGGGCTAAGTTCGCGCTCTACAAAACTTATATTCATTCATTCATTCTTTATTCCACTACCAGATACCTCCTTCCTCTTTATTTCACTGTTGTTGGTTCCTGCTTTTTCCTTTTGTAAGGGATTCTCGTCTTTCACATGCTTCTTCTTTGAGTGCTGGTGGGCCCCACCGGCTCAAATTAGGCACTGTACCCATTTCTAAATCTCCACTTATGCAGGACCACCAACTTCCCTACAAAACACATGGTCTCAAAATCCAGGTCTTGGCTGTGTCTTGGAAAGCAAAGGATGCCCACGGGTATTCATAAAAATATTGGGGGCTCAGAAGACACCACAAACCTTGTGGAGATGCAAACACAGTGAGTGTGATTGTGACAGGGAAGACAAAGGCATGTACAGAATCAATATAATTATAATTAGAGAGGATATGGGTCATTTAGTGTTTGCCGGGCCAGTCCCAGTACAGTAGTTGTGGCCAGTCCAACAAATTTAGACTTTGTTATTGGCCGATAGCCTTTTTTCACTGATCCACCAAATTTAGACCTTGTTATTAGCTAATGGTTTTTCTTTCACTGATCCTTAAAAATTTAGACTTTGCTATTGGCTGACAGCCTTTTTTCACTGAAGTAGCTCCTGCCTCCCTGCGCAAGCCACTTCAGCGGGAATATGTGGAGGCGGTAGAAACCGTGACAGAAGGTCAGTCATGCCAAAGCATGGCATGATCCATCTACGCTTCTGTTTTTTTTAAAGACTGACCCCTAAAGCATGGATCTTTGGGAAAAAAACAATGTAATATCCACAAGGCACCGGGAGTATTCTCCCTTGGAGATGTTCTATCTGAGACCGCTGTGGTTGACATGGCAGTGCCTGGCAGGAAAGACACTGGTGGGCACAGAGATGGGGGGACCATCCTCAGGTGTGCAGGCCATTCCTACTAGCATTGAATCCATGCAACGATTTTCCAGTATGCATGGCCGATGGCAGCTGTGTCCTAGGGAACTCCCTGTTCCCCCCAAACACACATCAAAATGAGGCAGGGGATCGAAGAGATGCGCAGACAATACATCTTTAATTTTTGGCAGATATCCCATTACTGCCTCCCTCTAAATGTGGCCCTAATGAATCACATCAGGGATGTCTGTCATTAGATGAAGACAGTTTGAGAGGAGCAGGGAAGTACGTTAAATTGTTAGTCGATCCAGCTTTTATGTTCAGAAAGAGGAAAGCAAAATAACCGAGAACATTTGAAAACAGAAACCAAATCAAATTTTTAACACCATTAAAAGTATTTTTTTATTTCTTATTTACTCATATGAATAGCTGCCAACTGGCGTATTATGTAGGACAGTTCCAACCGTTTTCATTCTATATATGTATATAAATGGCACCTATATAGACAAGCATTGGTAATGCAACGGTTTTGCCGATGTAATGAATAAAGAGCTATTTTCATCAATCATTGTCCTGGAGAAGAAAAGAGCTCCCTGACAGATAACACGGGAGTGGGATGTGGCACAGCGGCTAGAGCTTCTTACTCTAGAACTGGGGATCCCGGTTCAAGTCTCGGCGGCGCCGCGCAAAATCCTGTAATTCTATGCAAATCAATTAATCTCTCCAGGTGATAAATTGTTATATAAATATGCTGCAAGAGTAAAAGGCAAAACTTTATGAAGATATAGTTCCTCCACAGCGGAAGTTAACAGTATTTCAGCGGCGGGAAACTGATAAGAGAAGCAGAGGAGGAACAAGCATTGGTAAATGCAGGAAAATATGCTACAGCCAACAGAAATGGAGGAAAGGTAAGTGGCACAATGAGAAGCCAGGAAAGAGACTTAAGAGTCCCTTTTAAGTTTATATTAAAAACAATAAATTTCTCAAGCACAGCACAAGCGCTGTGCAGGCGAAACCTAAAAAGGCCATTTTAAATACGGCAGTACCACAAGGATCTTCCTTAACTTGTAAACAAACAACAGTAATGCATTAGGAAGAAAGTCAGAAAATACCCTGGCTTCTAAAATGACAGACTGTGGTAGCTTATCCAGTACTGAATTGTGCTCCTTGCATTCCGGTACTTTTGTTCCTGCATTTATAATGGGGAAAGACTACATGTCCGGAGACACAAGGACAAAAATAGGAATGAGTGAGGTGCCTATGAGCAGCATGGGAAATTTGAGACCTCCAAACATCGCCATGTGCCCACTTACTACACATCAACATGCGCCCACTATTGTACATCTCACTCTGCCCCCACTGCACATCATCCTGTGCCCCCATAATGCACACACCCCTGTGCTTCTGAGCTGAGCATTGTTCGTTACTATCGTGCTTCACAATAGTCAGTGGTGACCAAATGCACAGCGGAAGAGCTCTCATGAGGGACATCAGTAGCCATGCCAAGTTTTCCGACGTCATTTAGGGGTCGCAGCTCTGACCCCTGGCTTGCCCCTTGTGACCCCTTGCACTGCCATTGCGACCGTTGGGCTCAGAGGTGGCAAAATCAGTGCCTGGATCACAGGGGCAGCTCATCATAATGGATGTCAGTTAGAGTTCCACTTTCCTGGATTTCTGTTAAACTTTTTATTACACAAATAATTAATAATATTATTCGCTATTAGTGTAATAAAAAATGGAGGACAATTTGCTGGAATATGATCCTATCTAGCAGATAAGGTAAGCAAAAAATGCCTTTAAATGTCTGTTGTGTGCGTGCTGGCAGGTCAGAGTGTGTTTATATGAATGTGTGTGTATGTGTAAGCATGTGTGTGTGAGACAAGGTAAAGGTCAAATGGTGTGTGCTGTCACTTCCACTACCCCTGCCATTTTGGTGAATTGACGCCCATGGTCCATGGGTGATTTGCTACTCCAGCCCAGGTTTTTTCTTAGACTTGTAATCTTGTTTATTCCAAACAGGATTACAAGTGCCAGAATTCAAAGAAAAAAAGACTGGCCTGGAGCGGCACATCACGCATGGACCTGGGAAACGTGGCAGCTCTGCATCACCCAGTGCTCTACTGCAGCCTTCACCCACTTCTCCCTTGTGGTGCATCGGCCAAGCCATCCATGGGCATGCTTCACTAGTGCTTCTCTGGCACACCCTGCCGTGAGCTCCTCTGACGCACAACTAGTGCTTTAAATGGAAATATAGAAGTGCAGGTACTCACTATTCAGAGTATCCGTTCGCTACTGAGAAGTGCAAGTACTCTACCATTAACTATATTGCAGCAATGCTGACAACTGTGGGTACTCTCTCTTTCAAATTAAAGTAGTGCAGGTACTCCGTACCAGACAGCACCTGCCCATTTAAAGCACTGTGCACAACACACCATTTTGTGTGCCCTGCTGCAGATCATGCAGTGTGCTGCTGATGCACAGCCCACCGCACCTCCTACTACACAGAATGATGTCGGACTGTTGATCTGTATGCATTGATGCCTGTGGGTCTGTTGGCCTGGGTGGATGAAGATGGCGTCTGTATGTGTGTTGGTCTATGTGCAGGGGTGACAAGGACCACGCAGAGCACAGTCATAACTTATGAGTTGTGGTCCTTCCTAGACTGCAGAGGCAGAGAAACACGAGGAGAGTCAGTCACATGTCAGGTGGCAAGCCCATGCCGGCGGGGCTGGGGAAGCCTCATTCACCTTACTCTATATTTATAATGCAAGCATCACAGCTCAACAGAACCGGGGAGTACACTCATATTTTATTTGTACCATCTCACTGCAAAGCACTTTAACATTCGAAGCAATGAATCTTAAAATGAGCTGCAGCTTGTTCAGGATTCTTCATATCTCTGATTGCCCTCTTTAAATAACTGCTGCTTTGAGGACACAAATGACATGCAAAACGGTGCAAAGCATTTTAATGACAAAGGGGGAATCATTCTTTCCACCCTTGTCGAATTGCATGAAAGTGTGTAAGGCTTTTGTTTTCTATTAATTCTTGTTATCAGTTTGAGCTACAATTGTTGATGGTGGGGTATGCGGTTAGTGTCGCCAGTCCATATTCCCGGTGAAAGTAACAAGGCCACAGAATTGCATAATTCCAGTAGCTTTGAAATTAAATGAAATTAACATTTATAGAGCGCGACAATTACCCGGGGGTATCTAGGCGCTAAGCGGACACTACAGCTAGGAAAATCCTAGCTTTGACTGAAAGCTTCATATTTGGGGAAACCAGGCCTTTAATGGTAGGTAATACCTTCTTTATAAGCAATCTAATTTGGAAGCAGATCTTGATTAGTCCATTTCATGATCTCATATTAGGAAAAACCGAGAGAACCAAATTATGCAGTAGGGTCGACTAAATTATGCAGCAAGAAAAATGACATTATACAAGGAAATAATGTGGCATATACGTGAATAAAGGCAAGTTATGAACAAATTCTGTGCCATTATTATACAGCTAATTTAAAAATGTTAACACCCATTGACACAAAAGGTATCCTCAGTCTATCAATTTGAGACTTTCACTCAATTTTGTGCAAACTTGTCACCTTTTTAAAGTCTGAGAGGGGACCATTTAAAAAAAATATTTTTTTATTGAGTTTTGTTTTCTAAATCAACAATAACAACAGAACAGATGGAATTAAGCATAGCGCCAATGGCATAACCGGTAAAATTAAAGAAATGGTTACTTTTCCCCCCAATAATATGCACGTTATATATTGAGATTGGGAGCCAGGCACGTCTTTGAACTTAGAGTATTAACATAGGAAGATAATCCCAACAATAGTAAACCAGAGGGAAGAACAGGGGAGTAAAGGGGATGAGATGTGGTAGAAGCACTGACGAGGCAGGCTGGTTGGACAGAAGCTGAGGTCTACAAACTAGACGTCTTTCATTCCAAGTTCACTACTGCTGGAGGTGAGGGCCAATGGAAAAGGACAAATATGCGCTTGGAGCACCTTATATAGTTTCTGTAGGGAGGGCGTTCCTTTGGGGCAGCGGGCACCTAGGGGGTCATTACGATGGCGGGCGGACAAAGTCCGCCCGCCATCGCAACAGAAAAAGGGACCGCCCGCAAGAGGTGCGGCGGTCCCGCTGTACGTATTATGATGCCACCGTGGCGGTGGCATCCTCCATTCCCAGCATTGTGGCGGGCGGTGCTCACAGCACCGCCCGCCACAATGCTGGGAATGCACTGTGTGCATCGTCATGCACAAGGTGACAGGCACCGCGAGGTGCCTGCCACCATGTCCATGACAATGCAGGGGGGTACCATAGGTACCCCCCATGTGCACCCCCCACACCCCCAATACCCTGGGGGCCCGCAACGGGCCCCCGAAAGCAAACTCCGCATGGTTTTCCATTGCGGGGTCTCCGCCATGGAAAGCCCTGCACCGCTGCCCATGGTAATATGGATGGCGGTGTCTAGCAGACACCGCCACCATATCCTGCCCCTTTTCCGCCCGGTCGACTGGTCGACCGGCGGTAAACCGGCAGACCGTCTTTCCGTCCGCCGGGGTCCCCCCCGCCATCGTAATATGGCGGGGGGGAAACGGAGTGCGGGCGGTGGGAAATAGCGGGCGGATTGCCACCGCCATACGGGCGGTGGCGATCCGCCCGCTATCCTAATGACACCCCAAGTGCGGATGAGCACAGGGCAAGCGCATAAACGTTACGCATGGAAAGAAGGTGAACAGGGGTTGGGTTGCGCTAGGCATGTCGGAAAGACAGAGGTAATGTACTCTGTGCACATTCGGGGCTGAGAGGTGGCCAGAGGTGACAAGTTCACTTTTAAAGTGTGTCAGGCACCGCACTGGCCCTGTGTGCCACGATTTTGATACATTTTGATCAATTTGAGCTCGAAACATTTTCTTTATTAAAGTCTGAACATTAGGGGCAAATGATAGATTAAGTGTGGCAAATTTATATTAACACATCACAAGCTGTCTGGATGCAGAAGTATTGTTAGATACCAAGATCTTTAAGTGGGCTTAAAGCCTGCCAATTGATTACCATTGATTGACTTCATTGTCACGCTCATATTCTTGCTTCTTAGCAATGTCTTGCCTTGTCCAGCTTGTGTTTGTCCCGCCCATGGAGCATAGCCTCTTTAGTTGTGTCCTTCAGCGACTCACTTTTAGGGAACTAAAGCACTCCACAAGAGCGCATGTGTTTTCCAGATTTGTCCATCGTGTCCCCTCTCTGTGTGTTCTCTCTTGTATGTCTGCTTTCTCCCCCCACTGCACTCTCTCGTTTCTTTTTGCTTAAGCACTCCGCAAGGGCATGTGTTTTCAAACTGTTTTCCTTGTGTACTTCTCTCTCCCTCCCACCTCAAGCTCAGTGTTGCTCTCTCTTGCATTTGTCCTTCTTTGGTGCTCTCTCCCTCTTGTGCGTCTCTCCCCCACCCTCCGTTTGCTTCTCTTCTCCTTCGATCCCCACCCGTTCTCCCCCTCCAACACCTACTATCCTCTTTTACTTTCAATTGGCGCTTTAATGCAAAAAAATCGTAGTTTGTTTAATTTACCAATCAAAGTGGAATCAGCCACCTTCGATCCATAAATAAACAAATTAAAGCAAATAGTGCCAGCGTCATTCCGCTGGTGCGCACATTTCTCACACATGCATATGTCAGTAGAATAACACCACCACCACTGCACCTTTTTTTACTTTGCCAATGCAGCACACCGTTCTGACGCTTTATAGCACAGCCAAAAGCAATTGACAAACCCAGTAGAACCCAAAAGGGAGACCTAATGCCTTTGGCAATGCTTTTTCTCCAGTGGCCAGGATTAAGAACCACCAAACTAATGGCAAAAGTCTCGTGCTGCAAGTCCCTAGGTGGTTTATAGCTCTGCATCACTGTGAAATGTACTATAAATGGTGACAGTCTGAAGAATTGCCCCTCCTGTGTGTGACTCTGAGGTAAATCAATGTGCAGCAAATTAATGATGAAATGATGTAGTGCTAAACTACACGTGGGGCAAACGCACCAGGGTACTCCAGTACATTCACTCCGAGATCGTTCATCTATATCGACAAAGAATCTTGACCTACCGACAAACTTGCCTGGTGAACCTTCTCTGGTGCATAACTTTCTCATTATTGTCATGGTCTCATTTCATGTAAGCAGTCTCCCATGAATGACTGAATGAATTGATGAATGAATGAATGGAATACAAATACAACACACACACACACACACATATATATGTGTGTGTGTATATATATATATATATATTCTCGCTCCAAATCACCTTTCCAGGGGCACTCTCAAACGGGTGCTATGATCGCGGAGGTGTAACCGCGAAATATAAACGCTCCTTCTCCTTCTCGTTCAGGAAAGAGCACTCACGGGGGTAAGTTTCAATCCATTTATTTAGAGCAAACAAACAGACGCGTTTCGGCTTGTCCCTTTTTCGATGTTCAAGGTTGAACAGATAATGGACAACAACATCAGCATTATCAATCTTTCCAATTTAACATTAAATGCAGAAGAAACGAAAATCTTGTCCCGAGGTCTGTCTTACTGTGCCCCTGAGGACATGGATTATGTACAGACCCATATTGATTGCTTTAAATTTACACGCAAACTAAGATTGGCTAAATATTATGCAATAGGTAGACCTGGTCAACAACAAGCTGTGAGAGAAGTGGGTGCCTCAACAACACTACAGATTTCCGATTTGGACACTCTAAGGGACATGGACAGTTTAGAAAGGGGTGGAGATCAAGGGAGTACGGATGATATTTTATTGAGAGAAAAGGGTTTCAATGTATATAGTAAGCCCATTACTCCGTTTAAACCCCGCTTAGTTTTCATGCCCATGGTCCCTAAAGATGCAATAGATGTTTTTAATGAGTTGGTTGTTCTTGATTTAAAAAAGTTGCACACAGAGCAGCAGGCCAAAAGAATTACAACAGTAAAAGATATTGGCTATGATAAGTTGGTTAAGAAGTTGCAATCACGGCAGGATATAGTTGTTAGACAGGCAGACAAGGGCGGGAACATTGTCCTTTGGCCGCTTGCAATGTATCAAGAGGAGGCCCGACTGCAACTCAGTGCTATACAAAGGTTGATGAAAAAGCACTGTCAACCACTATTTCCACCTATCATCGCCAGCTAGACCATTGGACATCGGCTGATCTCATATCGCAGGCAGAATATAAGTTTCTAAAAAAGGATTCACCAGTAACACCGGTATTATATTTAATACCTAAAGTGCACAAGAATATTTTGAAACCGCCAGGCAGACCAATAATCTCTGCAATTGGAAGTGTATTTGAGAACACTTCAAGGTTCCTGGATCACTTCCTGCAGGATTATGTGAGGAATTTGTCATCCTATATCAAAGACACCAGAGACTTCCTAAAGAAAGTGTATGACATCATGTGGGAGGAGAGTTACATTATGATAACTTTAGATGTCTCCTCCCTGTAAACGAGTATTGCGCATGAGATGGGAGTCAGGGTGGTACGTTATTATTTACAAACGCGCCCCATTTACACTATACCGGCATACAGAAATGCTGATTGAGATGTTACAATGTTGTCTCAGGAACAACATTTTTCTGTTTGGTAAGGACCTATTTCAACAGCTTCAAGGGACAGCAATGAGCACCTGCTTCGCCCCCAGCTATGCTAATTTGCAAATGGGCTGGTGGGAGGAGCAGGTGCTAGCTGCTAAATTTGCTAAGGAATTGTCAGATAACGTGGTCCTTTGGACCCGTTATATTGACGACCTTTTTATCATCTGGCGGGGTGATGTAGCTTCTGCAGAATCATTTATTGAGTGTATTAATAACAACGATTTAAATCTCAAGTTTACATCACACATAAGCGGTGAAGAGGTCCAATTCTTGGATTTGACAGTGTACATTGAGGGTGGAGAGATTAACACCAAAACATTTAGGAAAAAGACGGCAGGGAATACCATTCTCCATGCCCAAAGTTTCCATCCTCCGAGACTGGTGAACAGCATACCTTATGCTGAGAATTTAAGAATGAAACGCAATTGTAGCTGCCCTAAACAATTACATCAGGCGCAGGAAGAGCTAGATCAGAGATTTAAACAGAGAGGATACAGTCCACTAGTCCTGAAAGCAGCTAGAATTAAAGCAGATGCAAGGCCCAGGTATCAGCTGATCTTTGGGAAACCTGCTGTAAATTGTGCGACTTCTGATGTGAAACCACAATTGCGTTTCATCACAGGGTACAACAGACAGCATAAGAACATACGGTGTATCATGCAAAAACATTGGCATCTACTACGGGGAGATGCAATCCTGGGTCAAAAATTGGGTAATGGGCCACTTATCACCTTTCGCAAAGCGAGATCATTGCGACAGGCCCTGGTTACTGATACCCCAGGCATTCCACCACAAATAACATGGCTTGGAGAGAGTAGAGGCTTCAGGAAATGCCAGAAATGCAAGGCGTGCAAGTATGGAGAGAATACTACGGAGGTGCCCTTGCCATTTTCTGACAAAAAGTGGCAGATCATGAAGCCTTTAACATGCAAAAGTCAATTTGTGGTGTACATTTTGAGATGTAGTTGTTCTAAGATGTACATAGGTAGTACAATTTTACCAGTGCACCAACGGATCTTACAGCATATTCGAGCTATTAACAACAACGACCAGGCATACCCCATGGCTAGACACTTCCATGAATTTCATAGTGGCAAGCTGGAAGGTCTAAAATACTGTGTGATCGATCAAGTTCAACAAAGACTACGAGGGGGCAATAGAGAGAGATGCCTGAGACAGCTTGAATCGCGATACATTCTCAGATTCAATAGTAAGAGTCCTTTTGGGCACAATACTGAAGAAGATCTACATATACACCTGTGAATCATGTTGGATGAATATGAGAGAAAGAGTACCCGTGTGATGAGCTGATCAGTATAATTCCCCTTCTTTTTAAGATCTTTTCAAGATCTTTTTAAAATTTCTTAACCATGCACTGTTCCGAAGTTTTTAGTTTTTAATTATGCAGTTGTCTCTCTTTTGGAGTGATTAGCTGGTAAAGTTGTTAAGTTTTTTGAATTATTAATTTGTAGCCACTCCATGGTAATCTTTTAATTGTATGGTCGCACTTGGGTGTGTTAGCACAAGCACTTTAGTTAGGGTGCAAATAGCCTTGTCAACAATTGTCAGTATAAAGGGCACTTGCCCCTTAATATCCAGAGTGGAATAAGCTATAGTGGGTGCATCTTGGAGTACCTATATATATATTATGCATAAGTCAGTTTCACATTTTATTTTTAATGTGGAACAATTAGGCGTTATTTGCACGAGGCACTTTGCACTTTCTCTGAAATTGGGCGACAGTTGCACACAAATATTAACGGCAGATGATTAGCATTGATAATATGGGACATACAAATATTTGTTGATAACGCACTTGCCTTAAGATTGAACATTGTTGATTGTTTAATTGTTTTAAGTATTTTATCGCCTAAACAGGCATAAAACTTGTGATTTTATTGCGGGTTTTAAATGCTTAAATTATTCAGCACGTTATAACAAATAGCATTGACAATGTTTGCTAAAGTTTATTGCAACTGCCATGCTTGGAGAAAATTATATTGCACTGTCACTTTTGTTTAAAAGAAATGTATTATTTTGCTGCTAAAATTGCACTGTCACTTTAAGCATTTCACTAGTATATAAAGCGAGAAAAATGGCGGCGACTCTAGGTTTGAAAAAGACAGCGGAGGCTGTTGAAACGCGTCACCTACCTGTTTGTAGCCCGAATAAACGCGCATTTAAGCAACCCCGAGCGTGCTGGAGTCGGTATCAAACTGTCAAGCAGACGCTGTAACGAATATATATATATATATATTCACCCAAGTTGCCTCTAATTCAAGGACGCCACTCCGCAGGCAGGTATGTTTTCACAACCTTTAATTAAAGAAAGCTGCACATTATGGCTGATTGCATCTTCTCCCCAACGCGTTTCGGAGCCACAAGCTCCTTCCTCATAGGGTACAGTTCAACAAGTGACGAGACACCACAACCAATCAATGACCAGTCTTTGCATGCGCTCTCCAATGAGCTGCATGCTGGTAGTTGTGGTTTAATTTCTCCCCGTGGGTGGGGTCCGTTCACTTTGCCAACAATTTTGTTCCTGATTTTTAATATCCATTTAACAGCCCTCCAGTGGGCCCCAGGCATGATGCGCAGCTTCCGAAATCTAAGCCTGCTCTGCGCTGTTCCCGGCTGAAAGATAACAACCGAGCAGTCCTGTTACCATATTTCCAACAGGTGGTGCATACTCCGCGGCTGAGGCCGCCACGTCATATATTCACCCAAGTTGCCTCTAATTCAAGGACGCCACTCCGCAGGCAGGTAAGTTTTCACAACCTTTAATTAAAGAAAGCTGCACATTTTGGCTGATTGCAACTTCTCCCCAACGCGTTTCGGAGTCACAAGCTCCTTCCTCATGGGGTACAGTTCAACAAGTGACGAGACACCACAACCAATCAATGACCAGTCTTTGCATGCGCTCTCCAATGAGCTGCATGCTGGTAGTTGTGGTTTAATTTCTCCCCGTGGGTGGGGTCCGTTCACTTTGCCAACAATTTTGTTCCTGATTTTTAATATCCATTTAACAGCCCTCCAGTGGGCCCCAGGCATGATGCGCAGCTTCCGAAATCCAAGCCTGCTCTGCGCTGTTCCCGGCTGAAAGATAACAACCGAGCAGTCCTGTTACCATATTTCCAACAGGTGGTGCATCCTCCGCGGCTGAGGCCACCGCGTCATATATTCTCCCAAGTTGCCTCTAATTCAAGGACACCACTCCGCAGGCAGGTAAGTTTCCACAACCTTTAATTAAAGAAAGCTGCACATTATGGCTGATTGCATCTTCTCCCCAACGCGTTTCGGAGCCACAAGCTCCTTCCTTATGGGGTACAGTTCAACAAGTGACGAGACACCACAATCAATCAATGACCAGTCTTTGCATGTGCTCTCCAATGAGCTGCATGCTGGTAGTTGTGGTTTAATTTCTCCCCGTGGGTGGGGTCCGTTCACTTTGCCAACAATTTTGTTCCTGATTTTTAATATCCATTTAACAGCCCTCCAGTGGGCCCCAGGCATGATGCGCAGCTTCCGAAATCCAAGCCTGCTCTGCGCTGTTCCCGGCTGAAAGATAACAACCGAGCAGTCCTGTTACCATATTTCCAACAGGTGGTGCATCCTCCGCGGCTGAGGCCGCCGCGTCATATATTCACCCAAGTTGACTCTAATTCAAGGACGCCACTCCGCAGGCAGGTAAGTTTTCACAACCTTTAATTAAAGAAAGCTGCACATTGTGGCTGATTGCATCTTCTCCCCAACGCGTTTCGGAGCCACAAGCTCCTTCCTCATGGGGTACAGTTCAACAAGTGACGAGACACCACAACCAATCAATGATCAGTCTTTGCATGCGCTCTCCAATGAGCTGCATGCTGGTAGTTGTGGTTTAATTTCTCCCCGTGGGTGGGGTCCTTTCACTTTGCCAACAATTTTGTTCCTGATTTTTAATATCCATTTAACAGCCCTCCAGTGGGCCCCAGGCATGATGCGCAGCTTCCGAAATCCAAGCCTGCTTCGCTGTTCCCGGCTGAAAGATAACAACCGAGCAGTCCTGTTACCATATTTCCAACAGGTGGTGCATCCTCCGCGGCTTTGGCCGCCGCGTCATATATTCACCCAAGTTGCCTCTAATTTAAGGACGCCACTCCGCAGGCAGGTAAGTTTTCACAACCTTTAATTAAAGAAAGCTGCACATTATGGCTGATTGCATCTTCTCCCCAATGCGTTTCGGAGCCACAAGCTCCTTCCTCATGGGGTACAGTTCAACAAGTGACGAGACACCACAACCAATCAATGACCAGTCTTTGCATGCGCTCTCCAATGACCTGCATGCTGGTAGTTGTGGTTTAATTTCTCCCCGTGGGTGGGGTCCGTTCACTTTGCCAACAATTTTGTTCCTGATTTTTAATATCCATTTAACAGCCCTCCAGTGGGCCCCAGGCATGATGCGCAGCTTCCGAAATCCAAGCCTGCTCTGCGCTGTTCCCGGCTGAAAGATAACAACCGAGCAGTCCTGTTACCATATTTCCAACAGGTGGTGCATCCTCCGCGGCTGAGGCCGCCACGTCATATATTCACCCAAGTTGACTCTAATTCAAGGACGCCACTCCGCAGGCAGGTAAGTTTTCACAACCTTTAATTAAGAAAGCTGCACATTGTGGCTGATTGCATCTTCTCCCCAACGCGCTTCGGAGCCACAAGCTCCTTCCTCATGGGGTACAGTTCAACAAGTGACGAGACACCACAACCAATCAATGACCAGTCTTTGCATGCGCTCTCCAATGAGCTGCATGCTGGTAGTTGTGGTTTAATTTCTCCCCGTGGGTGGGGTCCGTTCACTTTGCCAACAATTTTGTTCCTGATTTTTAATATCCATTTAACAGCCCTCCAGTGGGCCCCAGGCATGATGCGCAGCTTCCGAAATCCAAGCCTGCTCTGCGCTGTTCCCGGTTGAAAGATAACAACCGAGCAGTCCTGTTACCATATTTCCAACAGGTGGTGCATCCTCCGCGGCTGAAGCCGCCGCGTCATATATTCACCCAAGTTGCCTCTAATTCAAGGACACCACTCCGCAGGCAGCTACGTTTTCACAACCATGGCTGATTGCATCTTCTCCCCAACGCGTTTCGGAGCCACAAGCTCCTTCCTCATGGGGTACAGTTCAACAAGTGACGAGACACCACAACCAATCAATGACCAGTCTTTGCATGCGCTCTCCAATGAGCAGGCTTGGATTTCGGAAAGCTGCGCATCATGCCTGGGGCCCACTGGAGAACTGTTAAATGGATATTAAAAATCAGAAACAAAATTGTTGGCAAAGTGAACGGACCCCACCCACGGGGAGAAATTAAACCACAACTACCAGCATGCAGCTCATTGGAGAGCGCATGCAAAGACTGGTCATTGATTGGTTGTGGTGTCTCGTCACTTGTTGAACTGTACCCCATGAGGAAGGAGCTTGTGGCTCCGAAACGCGTTGGGGAGAAGATGCAATCAGCCATAATGTGCAGCTTTCTTTAATTAAAGGTTGTGAAAACTTACCTGCCTGCGGAGTGGCGTCCTTAAATTAGAGGCAACTTGGGTGAATATATGACGCGGCGGCCTCAGCCGCGGAGGATGCACCACCTGTTGGAAATATGGTAACAGGACTGCGCGGTTGTTATCTTTCAGCCGGGAACAGCGCAGAGCAGGCTTGGATTTCGGAAGCTGCGCATCATGCCTGGGGCCCACTGGAGGGCTGTTAAATGGATATTAAAAATCAGGAACAAAATTGTTGGCAAAGTGAACGGACCCCACCCACGGGGAGAAATTAAACCACAACTACCAGCATGCAGCTCATTGGAGAGCACATGCAAAGACTGGTCATTGATTGGTTGTGGTGTCTCGTCACTTGTTGAACTGTACCCCATGAGGAAGGAGCTTGTGGCTCCGAAACACGTTGGGGAGAAGATGCAATCAGCCATAATGTGCAGCATTCTTTAATTAAAAGTTGTGAAAACTTACCTGCCTGCGGAGTGGCGTCCTTGAATTAGAGGCAACTTGGGTGAATATATGACGCGGCGGCCTCAGCCGTGGAGGATGCACCACCTGTTGGAAATATGGTAACAGGACTGCTCGGTTGCTATCTTTCAGCCGGGAACAGCGCAGAGCAGGCTTGGATTTCGGAAGCTGCGCATCATGCCTGGGGCCCACTGGAGGGCTGTTAAATGGATATTAAAAATCAGGAACAAAATTGTTGGCAGAGTGAACGGACCCCACCCACGGGGAGAAATTAAACCACAACTACCAGCATGCAGCTCATTGGAGAGCACATGCAAAGACTGGTCATTGATTGGTTGTGGTGTCTCGTCACTTGTTGAACTGTACCCCATGAGGAAGGAGCTTGTGGCTCCGAAACGCGTTGGGGAGAAGATGCAATCAGCCATAATGTGCAGCTTTCTTTAATTAAAGGTTGTGAAAACTTACCTGCCTGCGGAGTGGCGTCCTTGAATTAGAGGCAACTTGGGTGAATATATGACGTGGCGGCCTCAGCCGCGGAGGATGCACCACCTGTTGGAAATATGGTAACAGGACTGCTCGGTTGTTATCTTTCAGCCGGGAACAGCGCAGAGCAGGCTTGGATTTCGGAAGCTGCGCATCATGCCTGGGGCCCACTGGAGGGCTGTTAAATGGATATTAAAAATCAGGAACAAAATTGTTGGCAAAGTGAACGGACCCCACCCACGGGGAGAAATTAAACCACAACTACCAGCATGCAGCTCATTGGAGAGCGCATGCAAAGACTGGTCATTGATTGGTTGTGGTGTCTCGTCACTTGTTGAACTGTACCCCATGAAGAAGGAGCTTGTGGCTTCGAAACGCGTTGGGGAGAAGATGCAATCAGCCATAATGTGCAGCTTTCTTTAATTAAAGGTTGTGAAAACTTACCTGCCTGCGTATTGGCGTCCTTGAATTAGAGGCAACTTGGGTGAATATATGATGCAGCGGCCTCAGCTGCGGAGGATGCACCACCTGTTGGAAATATGGTAACAGGACTGCTCGGTTGTTATCTTTCAGCCGGGAACAGCGCAGAGCAGGCTTGGATTTCGGAAGCTGCGCATCATGGCTGGGGCCCAGTGGAGGGCTGTTAAATGGATATTAAAAATCAGGAACAAAATTGTTGGCAAAGTGAACGGACCCCACCCACGGGGAGAAATTAAACCACAACTACCAGCATGCAGCTCATTGGAGAGCGCATGCAAAGACTGGTCATTGATTGGTTGGGGTGTCTCGTCACTTGTTGAACTGTACCCCATGAGGAAGGAGCTTGTGGCTCCGAAACGCGTTGGGGAGAAGATGCAATCAGCCATAATGTGCAGCTTTCTTTAATTAAAGGTTGTGAAAACTTACCTGCCTGCGGAGTGGCGCGCTTGAATTAGAGGCAACTTGGGTGAATATATGACGCAGCGGCCTCAGCCGCGGAGGATGCACCACCTGTTGGAAATATGGTAACAGGACTGCTCGGTTGTTATCTTTCAGCCGGGAACAGCGCAGAGCAGGCTTGGATTTCGGAAGCTGCGCATCATGCCTGGGGCCCACTGGAGAGCTGTTAAATGGTTATTAAAAATCAGGAACAAAATTGTTCGCAAAGTGAACGGACCCCACCCACGGGGAGAAATTAAACCACAACTACCAGCATGCAGCTCATTGGAGAGCGCATGCAAAGACTGGTCCTTGATTGGTTGTGGTGTCTCGTCACTTGTTGAACTGTACCCCATGAGGAAGGAGCTTGTGGCTCCGAAACGCGTTGGGGAGAAGATGCAATCAGCCATAATGTGCAGCTTTCTTTAATTAAAGGTTGTGAAAAGTTACCTGCATGTGGAGTGGCGTCCTTGAATTAGAGGCAACTAGGGTGATATATATATATATATATATATATATATATATATATATATATATATATATATATATATATATTGTAATCACCTCGTGCTACTCGAGCACAAGAAAAAGTCGCACTCAGGATCTACGATTAGTGGAAAAAAGTATTTATTGACTTTGACGCGTTTCGACAACACAGTCTTTGTCAAAAAGTCATACAATGACCCGGAAGTGGGAGTGAGCTTATAAACACTTCCTGTGTAACAATAGACATAGAAAAAATTTGCAAGTTAATGGTACGTCTTAACAATTAGAAAACAGACTACAAAATTTCTCATTTCATTGTGACATAATAATCAAACAATTGGTGAGAATGATATTAGAATACAGTAAGTTAATTTAAATGCACAATTGAAATTTAAATTGCGGCAAAAACACTGGAAAATATCGCGCATTACCAAGTGCCAAGTGGCAGATTGTAATAGTGCTCAGCTTTCTAGCACTACTCTCATGCGCCTCATGTCACGCACTATAGGCTGTGGTTCAAACCCAGGTTTGGCCAGTGCCAGAAATTTAAGGTTGAAACCAAAGCAATGTCTTAAACAGGAAAGAAGGCCACTGTATCAGGCCCACTATGGGTCATATCAGAAAAAAGTGCAAAAAGGAGTGTATATGTACAACGGTGCAGGGAAGGAAGATAAAAATCTAAGGTACATTTAAACTCATTAATGTGCGCTTAAGACATAGGTGCAAGGGAGGGAGAACAGGCATTAAGCGACGTCCTCTCGAAGGCATTATCACAATGCCTTCAGACAGAAACCGGCAACGGCCACCCTAGCCTAAGTGCACGTAGAGTTCTTCCTCATGGTTAAGGCCTCCGGGGGTCTTACTACGAAGTTTAACAATATATTCAGATTCCAGGCGTCGCAGATGACGTTCCCGATCACCTCCTCTTGCTGACACTGGGACCCTGTCAATACCAAAATAAGTGATTTTAGTACTCAAATCCTTGATATTTGCATGCATTAGATCACAGTGCTTCGCTATTGCATATGACATGTCACCATTCCTGACTGCGCGGAGGTGTTCCAGGATGCGCTTCTTAACAGGGAAGATTGTGCTCCCCACATAGCGCAAGCCACAAATACAGGTTAAAACATAAACAACAAATTCAGTATTGCAGTTAATGAAGTTACATATCTTCCCCATTTTTCCATTGGGAAGACTGAAGGTTTTTACATTTGTACTGCAACTACAGGCCTTGCACCTCCCACATTTATAAAAACCTGGGAGTTCCCTCAACCATGTGTTTTGTGTTTTGTTCTTAATGGTGAGGTGACTATGTACCAAAAGGTCTTTCAGAGACTGACACTTACGATATGTTATGTGGGGTGATGGACTGACCAGTTTGCCTATTATAATATCACTCCTAATAATGTGCCAGTGTTTAGGCACTATATTATGGACATCTTGTGAGGCATGATTGAATGTAGTGATCAGTCGTACTTCCTTCTTCCCCGTCTCCTTGATCTTTGGGACAAGTAGGCTGTTCCTGTCTCTGGCGCTTGCCTTCTCAATAGCTGTTCTAATGTTTTTGCCTGTGTAGCCCCTGCTTCTAAAACGACCCCGCATGTTTTTGGCCTCCCTTTCATAAGAATCAGGAGAGCTGCAATTCCGCTTAGCTCTTAAGAGTTCCCCATAGGGGATACTTCTCTTCAGTCCACTAGGATGATGACTATGTGAGTGCAAAATACTGTTACCGGAAGTAGGTTTCCTGTATAGGCTAGTATGTAATGTCCCCTCCTTGGCCTCAACCTGTACATCCAAGAACTCTATAGTAGTGGGGTGTGTTTTGCTGGTAAATTTGAGATTTAGGCTGTTAACAGACAAACCCTCAATAAAGTTATCCAGAGCATCCTGTGGACCCTCCCATATCAGAAAGATATCGTCAATGTAGCGGGTCCACAGGATGACATTGTCCAAGTATGTTACATTTCCATCATGCCAAAGGTGCTCCGCCTCCCACCACCCCATAAACAAACAGGCGTAGCTGGGAGCGAAGCAGCTTCCCATGGCTGTACCGGTGTACTGTTCATACCACTGGTCCTCAAAAATGAAACAATTATTATTGAGACAAAACTGCAACATCTGCAACAATATCATAGTGTGATCATACATAGTCAAAGGCCTATCCCTCAGATAGTATTTGCATGCCTCTATGCCAAAATCGTGCTCAATGCAAGTATATAAGGCAACAACATCAATGGTTGCCAAGATGTATGAATCTCTCCACGGTATTTCCTGTATTTTAGACAGGCAGTCCATAGTATCTCTACAATATGAGGGTAAGTTGAATACATATGGGCAAAGAAAGTAATCCAGATAGATCGAGGTATTCTCTAGGAGGCTTTGACATGCAGAAATTATAGGCCTGCCAGGAGGATCCGTGGGGTGCTTGTGCACCTTTGGCAATAGATAAAAGACCGGAGTCACTGGTTTCTGCACCATTAGGAAGAGAAACTCATTTTGACTCAACATATCACGCCTCTGCCAATCTGTAAGCAGGCGATGGTAATCCACTATGGTTTTATTGTACCTCGCCACACTGGACCTCAAATAGCTTCCTGAAAACTCCAACTGTCGTTTTGCCTCAGTTCGGTATTTGTTGATATCCCATAGGACAACATTGCCCCCCTTATCCGATGGTTTAATCACAAAAGTTGTTGCTTGTTTAAGGGACTGTAGTCCTACCCTTTGTGAAGGTGTGAGATTTCTGGCAAAGTTGTCTCGTTGTTTCTTCCACAATTCCAGGAGATCCATTTGGATAGTCTCATGGAATGTGTCAATTCCGTCATGCAAAGTTATTGGGTTAAACTTGGACTTAGGTTTAAAATCATTTGTGGAACTCCTACTGACCTCCATATCCATGCTGATCAGTAGTTCACGGTCCGTAGTCCAGTTCTTAATGCCTGTCTCAAACTCCCTAAGAGTAGCAAGAGTTTCAATATCTCTGATAGAGAGTACCTCCTCTACAATATTGGCAGTGCTTGTTGCCTCAGTAGTAATGTTATGAACCCGAAACCGGTCCCAGGATGCTTGTTTCCGGTCCAGGGAAGACATGGCTTGGCAGTTCGGGCTGGACTGTTCCCATGAGGCACAGGGTCAGACTCATTTGCATATGGCCATGTCTGAACTGGGGTGGTGGAGTGAGCTAAAGAATGATGATGGATTAAACCCAGATCAGTTGACTGGGGGTGAGTGTTTGATTTGCTCTAACGCTCCGTCCATCATCCCCTTTGGTATGGCTTTGTTCGCCCTAAGTTGGCAGGGTATGCCCAGACGTGGGTCCCTTGCTCACTTTGCCACTGGATTCAAGATAGCCTGGCTGATGAGGGTTATGAACCCGAAACCGGTCCCAGGATGCTTGTTTCCGGTCCAGGGAAGACATGGCTTGGCAGTTCAGGCTGGACTGTTCCCATGAGGCACAGGGTCAGACTCATTTGCATATGGCCATGTCTGAACTGGGGTGGTGGAGTGAGCTAAAGAATGATGATGGATTAAACCCAGATCAGTTGACTGGGGGTGAGTGTTTGATTTGCTCTAACGCTCCGTCCATCATCCCCTTTGGTATCGCTTTGTTCGCCCTAAGTTGGCAGGGTATGCCCAGACGTGGGTCCCTTGCTCACTTTGCCACTGGATTCAAGATAGCCTGGCTGATGAGGGTTATGAACCCGAAACCGGTCCCAGGATGCTTGTTTCCGGTCCAGGGAAGACATGGCTTGGCAGTTCGGGCTGGACTGTTCCCATGAGGCACAGGGTCAGACTCATTTGCATATGGCCATGTCTGAACTGGGGTGGTGGAGTGAGCTAAAGAATGATGATGGATTAAACCCAGATCAGTTGACTGGGGGTGAGTGTTTGATTTGCTCTAACGCTCCGTCCATCATCCCCTTTGGTATCGCTTTGTTCGCCCTAAGTTGGCAGGGTATGCCCAGACGTGGGTCCCTTGCTCACTTTGCCACTGGATTCAAGATAGCCTGGCTGATGAGGGTTATGAACCCGAAACCGGTCCCAGGATGCTTGTTTCCGGTCCAGGGAAGACATGGCTTGGCAGTTCGGGCTGGACTGTTCCCATGAGGCACAGGGTCAGACTCATTTGCATATGGCCATGTCTGAACTGGGGTGGTGGAGTGAGCTAAAGAATGATGATGGATTAAACCCAGATCAGTTGACTGGGGGTGAGTGTTTGATTTGCTCTAACGCTCCGTCCATCATCCCCTTTGGTATCGCTTTGTTCGCCCTAAGTTGGCAGGGTATGCCCAGACGTGGGTCCCTTGCTCACTTTGCCACTGGATTCAAGATAGCCTGGCTGATGAGGGCTATGAACCCGAAACCGGTCCCAGGATGCTTGTTTCCGGTCCAGGGAAGACATGGCTTGGCAGTTCGGGCTGGACTGTTCCCATGAGGCACAGGGTCAGACTCATTTGCATATGGCCATGTCTGAACTGGGGTGGTGGAGTGAGCTAAAGAATGATGATGGATTAAACCCAGATCAGTTGACTGGGGGTGAGTGTTTGATTTGCTCTAACGCTCCGTCCATCATCCCCTTTGGTATCACTTTGTTCGCCCTAAGTTGGCAGGGTATGCCCAGACGTGGGTCCCTTGCTCACTTTGCCACTGGATTCAAGATAGCCTGGCTGATGAGGGTTATGAACCCGAAACCGGTCCCAGGATGCTTGTTTCCGGTCCAGGGAAGACATGGCTTGGCAGTTCGGGCTGGACTGTTCCCATGAGGCACAGGGTCAGACTCATTTGCATATGGCCATGTCTGAACTGGGGTGGTGGAGTGAGCTAAAGAATGATGATGGATTAAACCCAGATCAGTTGACTGGGGGTGAGTGTTTGATTTGCTCTAACGCTCCGTCCATCATCCACTTTGGTATCGCTTTGTTCGCCCTAAGTTGGCAGGGTATGCCCAGACGTGGGTCCCTTGCTCACTTTGCCACTGGATTCAAGATAGCCTGGCTGATGAGGGTTATGAACCCGAAACCGGTCCCAGGATGCTTGTTTCCGGTCCAGGGAAGACATGGCTTGGCAGTTCGGGCTGGACTGTTCCCATGAGGCACAGGGTCAGACTCATTTGCATATGGCCATGTCTGAACTGGGGTGGTGGAGTGAGCTAAAGAATGATGATGGATTAAACCCAGATCAGTTGACTGGGGGTGGGTGTTTGATTTGCTCTAACGCTCCGTCCATCATCCCCTTTGGTATCGCTTTGTTCGCCCTAAGTTGGCAGGGTATGCCCAGACGTGGGTCCCTTGCTCACTTTGCCACTGGATTCAAGATAGCCTGGCTGATGAGGGTTATGAACCCGAAACCGGTCCCAGGATGCTTGTTTCCGGTCCAGGGAAGACATGGCTTGGCAGTTCGGGCTGGACTGTTCCCATGAGGCACAGGGTCAGACTCATTTGCATATGGCCATGTCTGAACTGGGGTGGTGGAGTGAGCTAAAGAATGATGATGGATTAAACCCAGATCAGTTGACTGGGGGTGAGTGTTTGATTTGCTCTAACGCTCCGTCCATCATCCCCTTTGGTATTGCTTTGTTCGCCCTATGTTGGCAGGGTATGCCCAGACGTGGGTCCCTTGCTCACTTTGCCACTGGATTCAAGATAGCCTGGCTGATGAGGGTTTTGAACCCGAAACCGGTCCCAGGATGCTTGTTTCCGGTCCAGGGAAGACATGGCTTGGCAGTTCGGGCTGGACTGTTCCCATGAGGCACAGGGTCAGACTCATTTGCATATGGCCGTGTCTGAACTGGGGTGGTGGAGTGAGCTAAAGAATGATGATGGATTAAACCCAGATCAGTTGACTGGGGGTGAGTGTTTGATTTGCTCTAACGCTCCGTCCATCATCCCCTTTGGTATCGCTTTGTTCGCCCTAAGTTGGCAGGGTATGCCCAGACGTGGGTCCCTTGCTCACTTTGCCACTGGATTCAAGATAGCCTGGCTGATGAGGGTTATGAACCCGAAACCGGTCCCAGGATGCTTGTTTCCGGTCCAGGGAAGACATGGCTTGGCAGTTCGGGCTGGACTGTTCCCATGAGGCACAGGGTCAGACTCATTTGCATATGGCCATGTCTGAACTGGGGTGGTGGAGTGAGCTAAAGAATGATGATGGATTAAACCCAGATCAGTTGACTGGGGGTGAGTGTTTGATTTGCTCTAACGCGCCGTCCATCATCCCCTTTGGTATCGCTCAGTAGTAATGCTGGCGCCTCTGATATTACGCAAAGTGTGCAGTTTCATAAGTTTCAATTTACGGATAAAGAGAAAAAGGTCAATTCGCGTTTTCGTGAAATCAAAATTAGCTGTGGGGCAGAAGGAAAGGCCCAGTTCCAGGACCGATCTTTCCTCAGGAGTGATGCAATGAGGGGAAAGGTTAATGATAGAAAAATTCGGTTGCTCTTCTTTCATTTGTTCCTCTTGGATCGCCTGATGCACCTGCACCGTTGTACATATACACTCCTTTTTGCACTTTTTTCTGATATGACCCATAGTGGGCCTGATACAGTGGCCTTCTTTCCTGTTTAAGACATTGCTTTGGTTTCAACCTTAAATTTCTGGCACTGGCCAAACCTGGGTTTGAACCACAGCCTATAGTGCGTGACATGAGGCGCATGAGAGTAGTGCTAGAAAGCTGAGCACTATTACAATCTGCCACTTGGCACTTGGTAATGCGCGATATTTTCCAGTGTTTTTGCCGCAATTTAAATTTCAATTGTGCATTTAAATTAACTTACTGTATTCTAATATCATTCTCACCAATTGTTTGATTATTATGTCACAATGAAATGAGAAATTTTGTAGTCTGTTTTCTAATTGTTAAGACGTACCATTAACTTGCACATTTTTTCTATGTCTATTGTTACACAGGAAGTGTTTATAAGCTCACTCCCACTTCCGGGTAATTGTATGACTTTTTGACAAAGACTGTGTTGTCGAAACGCGTCAAAGTCAATAAATACTTTTTTCCACTAATCGTAGATCCTGAGTGCGACTTTTTCTTGTGCTCGAGTAGCACGAGGTGATTACAATATTACAGCGGGTACAGCGCCCGCCTGTCAGCACCAACCCCAACTGGTGGACGAGATCGGAAGAGAGGCTGGACTTTGTTTGGATATATATATATATATATATATATATATATATATATATATATATATATATATATATATCAATCCTTTTGCTCTCTTGTTAGTAAGAACAAAGCCGGGCCCAATTCCTTTTCAGCGTGTATTTAATAAATCACAAACAGCGAAAAAACGCCCGACGCGTTTCGGAGCAGCCGCTCCTTGATATATCTAAATATAAATATGTAAAATTAATGTAAGAATTGTATGAGGAGATATGACCACTCCAAAATGGAGGCCAGTTTGCATAGTCTTGCGAATGACATTGTAGTCCTACCGCTATGTCTAAAACTATGTGTACTATATGGAGATGGTAGAAACAAACGCTTTGTAACCCGTGATCAAGGAGCGGCTGCTCCGAAACGCGTCGGGCGCTGAAAAGGAATTGGGCCCGGCTTTGTTCTTACTAACAAGAGAGCAAAAGGATTGATTTACAAGGTGCGCGACCTCGCCGTGAGCCCGCCATTGAAAGTGGCAGGGAAATACGCGAAGTGGATTGTGTGTATATATATATATATATATATATATATTCACTGAAAAAACCATAGGTTTCAGGGACGTTATAGTTAGAAATTAGCATTTAAAAAAACGTAGAAATTCACTGACAAAAACATAGGTTTATGGGACGTTATAGTTAGAAATTAGCATTTAAAAAACCAGAGAAATTCACTGAAAAAACCATAGGTTTCAGGGACGTTATAGTTAGTTGGACATTTCACGCGTACAAAACCAGAGAAATTCGGCCGTTATAGTTAGTTGAGCTAACTATAACTCACGCCCCCGCAATGCACTGCTGATGACATCACATATTACATCACTCATGACATGGTCAGTGACATCACTGATGACATCACTGATGACATCTCAAATGACATCACTGATGACATCATCCAGTGACTGTGTGATTCTGTAAAGTTTAAATATGTTTTATATATATATATGCCAAGGTGTATTGAAGTATGAGTGGGTGTATGAGTGTCTGAATAGATGATTTAGTAGGTGCGTGACTGACTGTATAAGTGAGTGATTAAACGTGTCTTACTGAATGCATGGGTTAGTGAGTAAACTGTGTAAATGTCTGTATCAGTCTGTCAGTTGGTGTGTAAGCGGCTGCATGGGTTGGTGAGTAGCTACATGAGTGTCTATATGGGTTATTGATTGGTTATCTGAGTATCTGTATGGGTGCCTGAGTGTCTGTGTGGGTGGGTGGGGGGTGTGTGACTCTGTGCATAGATGTGTGAGTGGGTAATTCACTGGGTGTATGGGTTCAAGAGTGCATCTGTGAAGGGCTGCATGGGTGGGTGAGTGTGTGTATGGGTGTGTTGGTGAGTAAATGGATGTCTCAGTGGTACATGTGTGAGTAACTACATATGTGAAAGGCAGTATATGTGAGTGTTGGAGTATATAAATCACTATATGTGAGAGTGAGTGATTGTGAGAGTGGCTGTATGGATGAGTGTGTGCTTGTATCAGTGATTGTATAAGAGAGTAAGTATGTGTTAGTATCTGTATCAATAAGTGAGGTGGTGTGTGTATAACTGTATACATGACTAAATGGGTGTGTGAATGAATCTTTGCATGATTGACTAGGTGTGTGAGTAACTCTATGGATGAGTGGCGATGTGTGAGTGTCTGGATAGGTGTATGAGTGCAAATGATAGTGCTGTATTGATAAGTGACTGCATGTATGAGTGACTGTATGGGTGAATGAGTGGATGTGTGTGTAGACCTAGGAATCAGTGAGTGGGTATGTAGTAACTGGTATTGGTGTGTCTATGGTTTCGTAAATGGTAGTCTGTATTTTAGAGTGGGTGTATCAGGGTGTGAGGAGGTGCATCAGATTATCACGTGGATGATGTCATCAGTGATGTCATCAGTGATGTCATTTGAGATGTCATCAGTGATGTCATCAGTGATGTCACTGACCATGTCATGAGTGATGTAATATGTGACGTCATCAGCAGTGCATTGCGGGGGCGTGAGTTATAGTTAGCTCAACTAACTATAACGGTCGAATTTCTCTGGTTTTGTACGAGTGAAATGTCCAACTAACTATAACGTCCCTGAAACCTATGGTCTTTTCAGTGAATTTCTATGGTTTTTTAAATGCTAATTTCTAACTATAACGTCCCTGAAACCTATGGTTTTTCAGTGAATTTCTACGGTTTTTTAAATGCTAATTTCTAACTATAACGTCTCTGAAACCTATGGTTTTTTCAGTGAATTTCAAAGGTTTTTTAAATGCTAATTACTAACTATTACGTCCCTGAAACCTATGGTTTTTTCAATTAATTTCTAAGGATTTTTAAATGTTAATTTATAACTATAACGTAGTAGTCGCGTTTGCAGAGTGATGGAGAAAGGAGGCTGAGCCTCTGACCAGCGCTCAGGAATTCTGCTGCGTAGGACTTACAGGAGGTACCAGGAGGGCTTCTTGGCCCCCAAAGTCCCTCAGGAGTAAAGTGGACTTTATCCTTCAACCCGTAGTGTGCCAGGAGGCGCGTTTGCAGAGTGGTGGAGAAAGGGGGGCGTGGCCTCCGAAGACGTCTTAGCAATCCCACTGTGTGGGACTTACTGGAGGTAACAAGAGGGGTAGTTGGCCCCCAAGGACATCCTTGGGGGCCAACTACCCCTCCTATTACCTCCAGTAAGTCCCACACAGCAGGATTGCTAAGTTCTCATAGCAGGCCACAGCCCCCTTGCCCACCACTCTGCAAACGCACTCCCTGGCACGCTCTTGGATGGGCATTGAAGTCACCTTCGCTGCTGGGGGTCCTTTGGGGCCAACTAGCCTACCTCTTACCTCCAGTAAGCCCCACACAGTGGGATTGCTGAGAGGTGGACAAAGGCCACGCCCCCTTTCTCCACCACTCTGCAAACGCGCCCCCTGGCGCATTCTAAGTTGTGGAATTAAGTCCCCTTGCCTCCTGAGGGTCCCTGGGGGCCAACTAGCCCACCAGGTACCTCCAGTAAGCCCCACACAGCTGGATTGCTGAGAGTGGTCCGAGGCCACGCCCCCTTTTTACACCACTCTGCAAACGCGCCGCCTGGCGCACTGCTGCTCGGGGCATGAAGTCCACTTGTGTCCTGAGATCCTCAAGACACAAGAGGACCTCATCGCCCCACCAGCAGTGCGCTAATGGAAAATAGAACCTAACTATAACTACCTAGGTAATATATATATATATGCAAACTGGGTTATGTGGAATTCTGGTGAGCAGCCAAAACGCCAGTGGTGCAGGGTAAAGGCGATGCCACATCACGCCTTTTTAAACACAAAAATGTCCCATTTCTCATATATATATATATATATATATATATATGTATATATATATATGTGTGTTTTCCTGGGCGTCCTGCTCAGCGAGCACCTCATGCGGCGGCACACAGTCAAATGACAACAACGCGCATTCGGGTTAAATCTCCAGTTCTTTAATTTCCATTTACTCCATGTGCAAGGCGATACACAAATTCTCGCTCCATACTAGAACGGACCGACGCGTTTTGGCGGTATGCCTTCTATATATAGCACAGAGCTACAAACTGAATCCCAGGGCTTAAGAGCAGTGATCGTTTGGTTAATCTGCTCTAGCGCCATATTGCCACACCCTCTGTCCTTACATGCTTGTGCCACTGTACTGTGTAGGGATGTACTCTACAACCCTGTACATTGTGCCCTATCTAGGCCAGAATTCTTATAGTACCTTCTGTTCATCATACCAGCTAGGCAGCCAGGCTTTGGACTTTGCTACTTTTAATTTTTTTAAATCGATCCTAAATTACCTTGAGGGCACAAACCAAACATCTTGTTTCCCATAAACAATCAAAATCTTGGTTGTTTCCCACCACACTATAGTTCAGGCGCTGTAAATCTAATATGGCAGTGGCTAGCGCCAGGACAACCATTTGGATTTTAGTTTGCGATTTACAAATTACTAATTTGTTTATTAATTTATTAACTCATTCTGGACTGCATGTAAATTGAAGATCTGATATTTTTTGGAGGCCCAAGGAAGAGCAAGATAGCGTAGGAGAGTTATGTAGTTGACACTAATACTCAGTGATTCTATGGGTTTACGGTTTATAAATGGGAGCATAGTTGGTACTAGCCATACATCGAACACGATTGGTGTTGTGCATGCAGAGTAGACACTACCTGTCTTTCCACGCACTAGCTGGTTGTATGACGGAACCACGCAAGCCATTCCCACGCATGGCTTTACAACTCAGTCATTACAATGACCGTGACACTACCACGCATGCTATTACCACGCAAGTCTTTACCACGCATATGCCTTTACCATGCATACCTTTACAGCAAATATATTAATATATATGTACAATCACACACACATATATATATATATATATATATATATATATATATATATATACATACACACCCAAGCATACACCCTTACCACCTAAAAACCTATTAGCCACCCTAAACCCTAAAAATACCCTTGCCACCCAAAAACCCATACCCACCCTAAAATTACCCTCGCCAACCCAAAACCCATACTCACCCAAAACCCTAAAAATACCCTTGCCACCCCAAAACCTATACCCACCCAAAAACCCCAAAAATACCCTTGCCGCCCAAAAACCCATACCCACTAACCCTGGGCAGAGCTGGCGGAGCGGGACTACGCAGAGGTCCACGGAGTTGGGAACAAACTCCGTGGAACTCCGCTCCGCCACCCGCCTCCACCCCCCTATTAAGAATTAATTAAAAATACATTAAAGGTAAAAGAAAAAAGACTTACCTTGACTGCCGCGTCCCTGGGCTGCCCTCCTCCTCTTCCTCGCCGTCTCAGGGTGATCTGCGCATGCGTGCGCGCCCGCACGGTGAGGAATAGGAGGAGGGCAGCCCGGGGACGCCGCAGTCAAGGTAAGTTTTTTTTCTTTTACCTTTAATGTATTTTTAATTAATTCTTAATAGGGGGGTGGAGGCGGGGCTGGTCAAGTCCGCTCCACTGCGGAGTGTGCGGAGATTTGCCTACTCCGCGTTCTCCACGGAACGCGGAGTAGGCAAATCTCCGCACACTCCGCGGGCGGAGCGGAGCTCTCCGCCCGCGCCTAATACCCACCCTAAATTACCCTTGCCATCCAAAACGCCATGCACACCCTAAACCCTAAAATTACCCTTGCCATCCAAAACCCCATACCCACCCTAAACCCTACAAATACTCTTGCCACCCAACAACCCATGCACACCCTAAACCCTAAAAATACCCTTGCCACCCAAAAACCCATATCCACCCTAAACCCTAAAATTCCCCTTGCCACTCAAAGACCCATACCTACCCTAAATCCTAACAAGCATTGGCATAGCCAATAGGTCTCGCCTTTGGGACCTTATAAGTGTTTAGCCATGCAACAGTTGATGTTGTTGCACCAAGGATATTGTGCTGCATAACTAAATACTTATAAGGTCCCAAAAGCGAGACCTATTGGCTATGCCAATGCTTGTTTAACAAGTGGCAGAGGAGACTGCCTGCTTCACAGGGCGGTAGCTCTCATTATTGAAGCAGGTACAGTGCCACTGAGGTCCAGGACTGTGAGGCGTCCACTGCATCACAGTTATGACTGTCTTACTTTACAAAAGAGGCATGGAGGCTTATTATCCTAGCTAGCATTATGTCTGAGGGCACCCTTGCTGTAAAGTAGCGAACAACATGTGGGAGCTCATTTCAAGTCTGTTTCGAGATTGGAGTGATGGCCAGGCATGGTGGGGGATGAGCCAAAGATACCGAGGAGATAGCTACTCAGTTACGTAGCTGTCATTAGTGCAGCAGTTAAAGTTGCACTGAAGAAGAGGAGTGCGAGGGGGTCAAATCACCCAAATTATGGGGAGTATTGTTTCTTGGTCAATTTTTGTTTTCTTTTGATGTATTTGCTCTTTTCCATTTATTGTTGATTATGAGCTACAAAAAGCACCCCTGAAAATGATCTCATAAGCCCCGCCCCTTCTGCTTCCCCAAGTCTTGCCATGAAGTTTTAGCGGGGGCCCGACATCAAAACATTTTGCTTAAGGGGGAGCTCAGAGCAGAATAGTTTGAAGACCACTGCTTTAGAGGATGTAGGGATCATCATCAGGACATAAGAGTTTATGCCCGAAGACAAAAATGCCTGCTGGAGAGGGTAAGAGAAGGGAAAGGAGGAAGTATGGGAGGAGAGGGAAGAAAAAGGAGGGGAGGGAAGAAAAAGGAGGAGAAAATTAGCGACCAATTAAAATTACAAGATTCATTCACTCAAGCCATGCAATTGTGACATGGTGCGATCATACATTTCTTCTATGAATACAGACTGTGACTTCATCAGGCATCTACATGTGTGGGGGTGCTGGCGGCGCAGCGTCATGCTAGCGAATCGTATAGGCTGAGTGGAGAGATCATCTACATAAGGCAAAGTGAAGTGAGATAAAGAAGGAAAAAGACAGAACTACTGACTGGAAACCATCAACGATGGTCTGGAAACAATGAGCAATAGGATAGCACCTTGCGCAAAGTCCAGTGGGAAAAACGAAAATACGTGAGTGGAAATCCAATGCCAATTACAGGATCAATGCCTAAATTGAAAAATGAAGGGGACCCACCTGATAGGAGAGCACGTCAATGAAACGATAGGAACCAAGGCCGTGATGAAGTGGTAGGAAAGGGCTGCAATAACCTGAAAACTGCCTGCAATAACCAGAGAATGCAAAAGGAGGTGCACCAACTTGCAGGAAAAGGCCAAGGTTGGAGTAAACACGTAGGCTGTACCTGACGTATGGCACGCCACATGAACATGGAATTAAGGCAGCTTAAAACATAAAAAAGGTCAAATCAGTGAGTGCGGACTAACCACACGTAGTGCTAGCAGCGGTAACCTGATGGTGGCACTTACTGGGATGTTAAAAATATTGAGACCGCAGGAACCCGGTTGACGTTACAGGCAGCGCACGCATCTCATAAGGCTGGAAACCCACTCATACCTAAAGTGATTGTGACGGCAAGAGGGGAGGTCACGGGCTGGAGAGAGCCACATGGCAGCCATATTGGAGTGGTGTCAAGTATAACGGTACAGTGGTCGGGGACACAGATAATCGCTACATTGGAACTACAATTACATATTGTAAGCCACATAAATGAAAAATACCCAACTGATCAATAGTTACCGTGATAACCACGTGTCGCTGGCAGCATAAGGGGGGACAGTTAATCACCTGTGACCGGAGAGTTAGCAGAGGAGCAGGAAGCATAGGACATGTTGCAGAATGCAACTATACGAAAAACGAGCGACGGAAATCATGTGGGGAGCGGGGCCGCGAGCGGTGAGCCGCAGAAGGTGAGCGAAGCCGGAAACTACGGGGCGCATCGGGGGACAGGGAGCGGGGGCGAGCGAGCGCGGCAGCCTGCAAAGCAGTCCCAAAAACGCTCGTGCGTCGTGGCTGGCCTTTGGATGAGTACGCGCGGCAGACATGTGTTTCCACTTATCGCGCCCGCGTCTGGGCACGATAATTGGAAACACATGTTTGCCGCGCGTACCCATCCCAAAAAGGCCAGCCACTACGCACGAGCGTTTCTTGGACTGCTTTTCAAACTCGCTTACAATAAGTCTTCGCCTCTAAGCAGCGCTTGCGCGCTACTCGAGGCTCGACCTAAAAATCCCTTACTACCCAAAAACCCATATACACTTATATATGGGTAAGTATTAAACCCTTAATACTTACCTGTACTTACCTTTACAACTTTAACAACAAATATGCCTTTACTATTCATGTCTTTACAACTTAATTCATTGTAATGGCATGTGTGGAAAGACATATTCGTTGTAAAGACGTGTGGTAATGGCATGCGTGGTGGTGTCACTTTGGTAAAGCCTGCGTGGTAAAGGCATGTGGATTTCCAGCTTCATTGCAAAGGCTGTTTTCTGCACTACCTCTACTGCGCATGCAAATACATTACATGCATGAACGCCTGTATTTTTATTGAGACAACCACAAGCAGGGTTGCCACCTGGCCGGTATTTTACCAGAGTGGTCTGTATTTTTCGATTCTTGTCAGTAAAAAAGTTGGGAAAAGCAGTAAAATCCGGTATTTTTTCCCTTTTGAGATATAAATCAAAAACAGCAAACAAATGAACAAATCAATTGAAAAGTATTTGCGAGCTGACTAAATTATTTCTAAATGACTATTAAAGCAAACACAGGACTATTATGCAAAAATGTGAGAGACACACCCCGTCTCACCTGCTTTTGTATCCTTCAAATCAGCAAACCGTAAACAAATGACCAGTATGTGGGTTTTTTTTCTCAGAAAGGTGGCAACCCTGCTGCCCTCGAATATTTGGGCATTTTCAGAAGCATGGAAACCCGGTTACTTCCGGGAGGCGCGGTTGGACGTACAGAGGAGCTTCAGAAGTTAGAACCACGGCTGAGGCGGGAATCCGGGTAGGCGCGTGGCTCGGGGCGTCAGCACTGACTTCCGCGCACTTTAAAACACTGTGACAGGTCTGCGACATCAGAGACATGCCTGTGCTCAAAGTGACAAGGCACCGGGGTGAAAGATCTGGGGAAGGCTTTTTCTGGAAAAAGGGCCCGAGGCTATGGGTTCAGCCGCACACCATGTCAGAGCGGTTCTTAGGGAAGTGGGTCTCAGGGGCTTGAGGGATGCCTGCCAAGCGACCTCATGTCATGAGCAGCACCTCCAGCCAGTCCAGGGATTTCAGCCAACAGCACTTTGGATCATGGGGCTTGGAGTTTTCTCATTTTAAACATAGATTTACAAATCCCATATCAGGCAAGATGGTGCAGAAAGAACCAAGATAACCAAGAGAGTAAAAAGCCAATTTATTAGCAGTGGCGGCTCCTATGCTAAGGCAGAGGAGCGTCGCCCTACTGACTTCAATAGGAAAAATAAAATGATTATAACGTATCGTTATTTTCATTTTATTTTTCCTGCTGAAGTGAGTGGCTCTCAGGGCGGGGCGGGGCTGGCCAGAGCAGGGAGAGGAGTGGTTTTCCACCCTTAAGTACGCATGACTGCTTGGCTAGCCCTCTCGGGCAGGCCAAATAGTCCTGCACTCTTTGCATCTTCCCCACCAGGCTTGCTTTACACAATCTGGTGAGGAACATGCAAAGCCTCCCAGTCCCCATCTGAGAGATGTGGTTCGGCGCTCAGACCAATCACAACGCTTCATTGCAGCGTTGGGATTGGCTATGGGGAGCCTGGAAGCCCAGGTGCTTCCTGCTCCTTCCTGCAGCCGGCGGAGACAGGAAGAAGAGGACGGAGAAGAGGCGGCAGCCGGCCGGCCTAGGTAAGTGTTTTTTAAATTTATTTAGTTCCGTCCCGCATCCCCCCCTCTCCAACACTCCAGATCGGTAGCAGCCGCTACTGTTTATTAGGACAGGCCAGCACAAGCCTTCAACATTACAAACAATCCACACCTCACTAATACATTTTCACAAACCTATCCCCTCTTAAACCTCCCTCAGTTTATGAACTCCCCTAACCAAACAACCACATTATCCACTACCATCCTGCTGCCTCACCTGACAACCATCCTTTCAAAGCTGACCGAGCGTTGTCTTCCATGTGTTAAGAAAGCCAGCCCCAAACCTGCATTGCAAACAAAGTGACCACAAAAAACATATCTCCATCTCGACCTCGCTGAAATAAGCACTGGCAGAGCCAATCGGTCTCACCTTTGGGACCTATTGGGTTTGCAAATAGGTTTTAGCCAAGCTGTACACTAGCCCCGATGCTGTGCAGCCCACACAAAAAAATGTTTAAAAAATGCACAATATTGTGGCAGTCTCATCATTTTATAGGTGCACATTACTGCATATATGCACTCCTACAAAGTGGTGCAATCACTTTTTTAAATGTAAAATATACTGGGTTGGGGAAGAAGCAGAGGGCGCAAGTGGGGGTTAACAATGTGTGATGGACGGCAGCAGGTGGGGCGGGGAAGAGAGGCAATAGACGAGAAAGAAGTAGGACACGTATGGGGGAGGAGAAGCAGTGGGTGAGGAGAATAGGTATTGTTAGGTTGTAGGGATACAGCTTTTAGGAAAGAGAGCTTGTGGTCAGGTTCAGACTGGCCTTAGCTGGCACCGGGCATTTTCCCGGTGGGCCAGAAGGGTGGGGGCCGGTTTTGGACCGGTGGGGGCTGGTTTTGTTACTGGGGGCCGGTGGAGCAGCAGTGCTGCAATATAGGCCCCCTATAACAAAAGCAGCAGCAGTGTTTCCCAACCAGCACCAACCCCCGGGACCGGTCCAATTTAATTGCCAGGGCTGGTTTGCGTTTTCAGTCCGGCCCTGGTTGTGATCTATGAAATAAGGTGTGGGGAATTTGCAGAAATACACTAAAAGAGAATAGGAGAGGCAGGCATGCAACTTAGAGCAGGCTATACTCAGAGAGAGGAGGCATGCAGAAGATGGAGATATGGAGGAGGGGTCACTGGAAAGAAAGAAGGGAGAGGGAACAGCTATCACTGCACAATTATTGAGTCATGAACTGTTGCTTGCAATGCTTCGAGGAATGCTGCTGCTGCATATACTTGTACTTCTCTTGGTGGTCCATCCTCAATCACACTGGATAGAGGTAAGGGAGGGTTTTATGTTCATTTTGCCGAGTTCTTTCTTTATGGACATCAAAGCCTTTTGGGAACTAAAGACTCGAGGCTCAAGTCTGGGGAGAAAAGGATATGGGGTCCTTCGTACGCGCAGTCTTCTGGCTGATGGCATCACACAGAATCATGTACCTCACTTTAGATGATCTTAGCACAATCATGATTGTGTCCTCCAACAGTTGTCCCCCGACTTTGACCTCTCCTTAGGGAGTCTGGGGCCCTCATCATCAAAGGGCAGTCCCGCTTCTACCCACCTTTACATGGAGTAGCCAGAAAGCTCTCTACACCAGTTTGCAATTTGTATGCTGGAATCACTGACAGTACAATTTGGCCTAAAAGCCTTCCAGACCCTCATCACTCGATTTGCCAAACCATGCAGTTTCTTCTCAATGGGGTTAACAGACACAATGATAGTTTCAGTTTTGGGAATGAGGTCTCCAATTTAAGGGGGGGGGGAGGCTCTCTCCCTGTCGAGATGGAAAAGGTCCCTGCAATGTCTAGAGAGCATGCGCTAGGCCTTGAACTCACTATAACAGATTATGTAGGTTTTGTGAGTTTTTCACCGCAACACAGATGACAATCATGTACGCATGTTGAGGGCTTCCTGTAACATGGAATGCAACCCAGAACAGGGCTATGTGACTGGTAGGGGACACCATGTACACCGTCCTTTTTCTGAACATGACTGCCATCAGCTCACCAGGCTGCTGGGGACTGACAGTGGTGGCAGCGACATATTATAGCAGCAACTCAAGCACTTTTACCTGTCACCTGCCAATGAAAGTTGCCTACTAGCATTTTCTGTATTTTTTATTTGGTCTGCCAGTCCCCCTGCTGTTGGGTCCTTTGCTCCACCCAGGTGGGACATGGATGCCGAAGATGTATGTTAAACTTCTGTGTGTAGTGGTTGTGCATGCTGCCTAATAGCCTCTCCCGTATTTTTAAATTAGTTTGCCAGTCCCCTGCAGCCAGGTCCTTCCCTCCATCCATGTAATCTGTGTGTAGAGTTAATGCATGTTTGATCTATTCCATGTGCCTGTGACAACACAGGAGTCCATTTTGATTTCCTGAAACCCAAAAGGAGGTTGGAGAGAGCCCCAGAGAGCACTGTGAATTGTCGAGCTCCTCCAGGACATCCCTCAGGTCCTTCGTGGTCCACCAGAGTCTAGGCTGTGGAGGAAAAGAGACAGAGGGTCCTTTTGAAATACTCTGTGCTTTGTGGCTCCATTGTTCCCTGCATGGGCTGCCCCCACCACACAGCTTAACAGGTTGGCAGATCATGTTAATCATTATATGGGAAGCAGCGCATGAGGGGGGCTTAAGGGCCAATGGAAAGGGAATGGAGTGGGGGTTGTGAGGGGTACTTAAAACACAGTATTTTGTAAAATACCCATGTTTTAAGACCTTCAAAGCAGAGACAAGAATGTGTGTTTGTGTTTTTGTCTGAGTGAGTGTTTAAAAATACCAGGTGAAATCGAACAGACATCTTACTATACCCGTCTGAAAGCTCCTGTACACAACTATTTATTAAATATGACATTTATTAAGGGGGTGTAACACCCCAAACACCCCCCTGAAGCTACGCCCCTGATTGAGGCTTTGAGGTGCTCACAAGAATTGACTGGGTACTTTGTGGGCTTTCCCATGAAAGAACCCAAGACACTAGCAGTGAAAAGCACTAAAAGCATTGTGACCATATTAAGTGGTCTCAACTGAAGAACCTCAGTGCCTGAGGAAGTGCTATGCCAGGAACAGAGCCGTGCTCCCCTTCTGGAGAAGACATTAAACAATGCCTCACCACTGCGAAACGGGGTGGGCTTCTAGCTTGGGGGGTGGGGAAGGGCAAGCAAAATCTAGGCCCAAGAAAAATCTAACAAAGAAGAGATCCACTGGACCACAAGTAGTGCACCCTGAGTGTGGCTAGCTACAGGCACTGTCGGCTCTCAGCTGACCAGGAAGAGTGTACATGCAAGACAGCTGGACCGAGACAGTGTCAAGGTGAACCCTACTCAGTGGGCCAAGCAAGGACTCCCACTACACTGAGTGGCAATGCCCCACTGCCTACAGCAACTGCAGGCCTAGCCTTGACCACACTGACAGCCAAGAAGGACAGAAAAATACTGTGTAAATGCAACACCGAGAGCGAGGGGAACTATTACTTTGTTTGAGACTAACAATTCCACAACTCTTGGAAAGAGGTCAGCCGTGCCTACAGGAGTCCCTGCAAACACTACCCACAAAATCCTACCGAAGGGCTATTGTCCGCTTGCACTTAACTACTACTTGATACATGCCCTATAGGAACAGCCTAGGCTGTCTCCCAAGTCACTGTAATTGTTAGTTAAGGTATTAATTTACCAACTGTAGTGCCCTCTGATGATTATGTACAGTATTGCATTATATGTTAGGAGTAAAATACTTTTTCTTTTAGAATTAAAAGCAAAGGCTGAACATTGATTTAGAGATTTATGTTATTTCAAAATTATTTATTAGAATATCTGGCATATTTGTAATAGTTTTTATTAACTATATAATAAACTTTACTTACTTATGAGTTAGCGATTGGAAGTAGATTGTACTATTGCGTTCTTCAGGACTGAATTTAAATCGTGGCGGAGAGGGAACTTCATCACAAGCGAGATGGAGTTCCCTACCTGCCAAGGCTATGGTCCATGGACCATAGTTTGACGATGGTGGAGACTACTCCATCTCCGCCGTGGTCAAACTTCTCCGACGGCCTTATAGAGTAAGGGCCGTCAGAGAATTGCTCATATGTCCGCCAACCTAATGTAGATGGGCGGACATATAGTTGTTTTACAATGCTCGTCGCCGCCAGGAAGATCCTGGCAGTAAGGGGCACTGAAAAGTGCTCAGTCCCCCCTCGCCATGGGAGGAAACCACCATGGTGCGGGAGACATGTTTTTTTTTAAAATTTATTTTGATATAAAAAAAATTATAACTTTGCCATATGGCTCCGTCATGTTTGATGGAGCAGTACAGCAAAGTTACAATACATTAGCAGGAACCACCGTGACAGCAGTTCCTGTCAATGCTTGAAATGTCTGCTGTCTAGACTGACATTTCATAATTTGGAGGTTGGAACCTACATCAGAGCGATGGAGTAATTTACTCCAGCGCCCTAGAGGAGGACAGCCCGACCACTAAATAATTAATCGAACCTAAGTCTCTAACCTCGCTGAATAGGCTTCGGACTGCTCAACTTCGCTACCCCAATGGTCAAATGGTAAAGTGGTGCTTTTGGTGCTCAGTTTAGGGTCAATAGTAGCATAAAGCTCCAGGACAGCCCTGGTAAAAGGTTCTGATTGCTACCATCTCATTCCAATAAGCTCTATCTGCCCTGGGACGCCTGTAAATGTTCCCCAGATGTGAATTCACTGTTCTCCATTTATGAGATGTCCCCTTTTGGTTTCTTGTAGTGAGCGTTGTTTTGAAGTTTCAAAAACTCCCCCATGCTGTCTTTCTTCCTCGTGTCAGCCCATGTATCCTTTGTTTAAAAAAAAAAATCAAAATTTTGGCAGCAGTTTTGGAGACCCAGGCAGAAAGTTCTCCCTCAGAACTGTATGGGGCATGATCACAGGCTCAGTACCCTTGCACTGTAGGCTAACTCAGAGGAGGTCCTGAGGAGGATGTGGCAAGACACGGAGTCAAGGGGCAGAATCAGCCAACCTACCAATATGCCGTTAGCGTTCTCCGGCAATTCCTGATGGGCATGCTTGTAACAGGGCCCGTTCACCGTGGGCTCTGCTTACCTACAGGACTTCACTGCCACTGCTGGGTCTCTCACCCTCAGCCCCTCCACTACACAAATACTATACGTTCCGAGAAAGATTACCTTCTTTCTACAAGAGGTAGAAACTAGCCCTCCACCATCAGCATAAAGATCATCCTCCGATGTTGTAGCAGAAGGGACACTGGCATACCTTTGAATGTCTCCTGGAGACCGCCAAGGTGTAGTCATTAGCAGGAGTCCTCAAGAAGTGCAGCCATTTTGGTCCCCAGTCAACTTCACACCCCAAATAGTGTCTTTTAGGACACACTGGGCCACATTGCCAAACCACAGAGCACTAAAATGCCACTCTAAGCTGTTTTCCAAAGCATATTAGGGAAAAGAGTGACAATAGGTGCCATCTGAAATACATTGGATAAAAAACAACTGTACTTAATCCCACTTTAGAAGACTTTGCATGTTTCCCAGGTTCGTGCATGAGTAGTTTGTCTACTCCAGTTGTTTTCTATGCATTCTGGTACGTGTAGTTCTGTTTTAGTAATGTTGGTGTCTTCCTTCATCAAATTCATGGCTGCTCTTGATCCTCAAATTAATTTTTCGAAATCATACATTATGGCTTGTGGCGCCCAACTGTAATCAGATTTCTACCCTTGCTGTAGGCCCACACTGTCTTGAAAGCACCAGCACTTTTTCCAATTTAGGGGTCGCTTTTTTTCAACTGGCTCCTGGGCACCTAACATAACACACTGAAGGCTCAAGTTATCTAGGGAAGTTGGTTCCCTCTTTAGTCTACCTCAGCCCCCTGGTGGGAGGGCACTTTCACTGTTTTTGAAGTTGTATACAACTGAGTGTATCCCTGTCACAACATAAGGGCCGAAATATGGGGTATTGCAAACTGCGAAGCTATTCAGGTGGAGGAAAACCGCTTTTGCAGAAAAGCTCTCTCTGCCCCTTTATCCTCCTCCCATTTCATTTGCCATGAGGAGCTGGGTTTGACTTATACGAGCGACTGTATTAGAGCTCGCCCTCTACTCCTGTGGTTATCTATTTGGAGAACTGAGGAGGCGGTCCTTACGAGAGACATTATCAAGGACTGCGTAACATGTAATCAGGAAATTGGGCTGCCTCACGCTTTTTTGGAGCCTTGTTCCAGTGGTAGTCTAAATAAAAACCTTGTGAAAATGTTATTCCCAAATCGAGCTCCATCCCATAGACTTACTGTGGAAATTGCTAACATCCACTGTCACAGCCTGTTTACACCTGGGTCTTGACAGACAGCCGACTAATTATCTGTTAAGTGCACGCGGGCACTGGGAGCGATGTTTATTATTTTGCTTTAGGGCGGACACCATTAAATATTTATTTTGTTTTCCACTGAGCTATCAGAAAATCCTTGGCACCTGCCTATGTCCTTGCGATGGTAGATCTGGGCAAACAATGTTACATTTTATCTTTTTTTGTGAATTTTATAAAAAATACGCTCAACAATTTTCAATCCCACTTATGAGGTCCTGGAACTTTAGACAGTGTAGCTCAGCTTTTTATTTCTTACAGCAGTTGACAAATGATGAGTCTTGTTCACATGTTGGCTCTTTATTGGAGAGCTGCTGTGCTGCCGCTAGGCATGATGCACTTTGAGTAAAGTATCAATTCTCCACCCTACAATGTTTTTATATGCACTGCCCTAGAGCACTTTACTGTATTTTAATGTGATTTTTATTAATACTATTTTAAACTGTACTTAAATGAGTATTTTATATATTTCATGGTTTTTTTAAACTTGGATTGTGCACTTTTATTTTTGCACCCTAATAAAGTTATTTTGACGTTGACTTAGTAATGTGATAACAGGACTATCCCAGAATACAAAATACATGGACTGGATGAAATAAACATGCATGGACCTGGGAAACTTGAAAGCTCTGTTTAATAAAAAGTTTTGGAGATTCTACTACACCATCAATAATTTGGAAAGATATTATTACCAGTGCATTTTAAAGCTCAATGGGCAAATAAAATGTGTAAAACATGATATTTCAAAGATCACACAATAGAAGGATTAGGGAATGCTCCCCCAAGGAATGTTTGGGAAAAATATTTCCAAACGGTTATTTTAAAACACATTTGGCCAGTAACATTGGCAAACATAACATTGTTAAAAACACACTCTTTAAGGCATGGTGGTTATTCTCCCCCAAGAACACTTATGGACAAATAATACAGACATAGATCACTTTAAAGGAGGTTTACGTTTTTGCCACTAAAGGCACGTTGGCAAAAATAGTGCATATTGGAGCATATCGAGCTAGTAACATTGATAAGTAGTAACATGAGATTATTTTTCAGACCACCTGATAGGGCCATTCACTGTTCTACCATGACAAATTTTCAAGAAGGTTACCGCTAAATTGTAAATTTGAAAAACAGTTTTAGTCTGTTAAACCAACCTACACCTAATGGAACTGAAAAAAAAGAAGAATTTACTCAAATTTATTTAGAAAGCAATTATAAATTTGTGCATTTTAAAGCACGTGGGACGAGTGATGTTGTTTGAGATATGAAAAGTTTTTAAGATTCCATCCTACGCCTAAATAAAGAAGATATTTCCACATACCTAGAACAGGTAAACATATAATGCAACTCACCACATGCCCCGCAACATGGAAGCCTCCATGTGCGATGTAACAGGTATAACAGGTATGTAACCAGATAGCTCGAGCTTATTTGTCAGGTAGATAGGGGTATTGAAGTGTAGTGCTCTATGGGTCATACACGCAATTTTTAACTGGATCCTTGCCTCAAATGGGAGCCAGTTGAGCGCTTTAAGGTCAGGAGAGATGTGATTGGTCGGCATCCACGCCCCAGGATCAGGTGTGTCGATCGATCATCCACATGTCTAGCAGCATGGAACAATAGTGCAAAGTTTAGTAGATCTAGTTAATGCTAGTTTTAACATTCTCACCGACAGATATAGTTGGTTCCAAGTTTTAGGCTTTCAATTTGTGCTTTTCCTTAACCCATCCCTAGAGACTCTCTCGCTCGCTCTATCTCACTTGTTCTGTTTCACTCTCTTTGTCTCTCTGTGGCTCTTTCACTCTCAGTTTTTCTTTTGATATTCCAGTCTCCCTCACTCACCTGCTCATAGTCTTTCTCAGCCGCTCCACTTATCCCTCTCTGCCAGTCTCGCTCTCTCTGTCTTACTCTCCCTCTTGCTCTCAGGCTGTCGCTGTCTCTCCCCTCTTCTTCTTTTCTCTCTGTCAGTCTCTTTAACTCCCAGCATGCCACGCTCTGTCTCTTTCTCACTTCTACGTCAAACTCTCTCCCCCGCTCTGACTTTCTCTATCTGTTCTCTGCCTCCCTCTCTATTATTTATTTATTTTATTTATTCATTTATTTAAAGTTTTGTATAGCGCGAACATGACCCAAGCGGGTATCAGAGCGCTTTACATGACGGTTGGGAAGACATAACTGAAAGCTGTGGGAGAAATTTAAGTCAGTATACATCAGTAACAACAGTGACATAGTGGACTGGACCGTGACATTGGCCAGTTAGCAATTACGACAAGATAAATAAGGAATAACAGTGGACTGGTGGCGGGCGACAATGGGCCGTAGCAGAGGCCAGGTGATAACAAAGACAGTTAAAAACAGGCAGGGCGACAAAAGGAGCAAAGCTTCTAGCTCATGTTATTGTTCATCAGTAGAGCTTTCACTTCCGTTTTGAAGTTGAGGGAATTAGTCTTGTTTCCACAGGTAGGGAGTTCCATATTCTCGGTGCAATGCCAGAGAAAGTATGTTTGTAGGTTTTCAGTTTTTTGAATTTCTTTGGCTTGAGGAGCAGAGTGCTGGTGCTCCTTGAGGGTCTGGCGCTACCAGATAGCTCGAGCTTATTTGTCAGGTAGATAGGGGTATTGAAGTGTAGTGCTCTATGGGTCATACACGCAATTTTTAACTGGATCCTTGCCTCAAATGGGAGCCAGTTGAGCGCTTTAAGGTCAGGAGAGATGTGATTGGATTTCCTGGAACCAGTGACAAGTCTAGTCGCAGCATTGAGAGATGCTCTGAGTGGAGCTAAACTGAGTTTCGGGAGACCGCATAGAGTAGCACTGCCGTATTCAAGTCTTGAGATGACTAGTGCTTGCACCGCTGATTTGAAGTCATCTTGTGGGAGGTAAGGTTTAAGTTTTCTAAGGATGCTTAATTGGAAGTTTTGCTCCTTTAGTAGATGCTCTGATGTGATCTTGCATGTTTAGGTTCTTGTCTAGTACAACTCCCAGTGATTTGGTGGAGTCAATGATGTGTGGTGTGCAGTTGAGAGCGGTGAGGTTTGTTAGGAATTGCCCCACAGTGGGGGAAATCCTAGTCGGTGAAATGAGGAGGAATTCAGTTTTAAGGGCGTTTAGTTTGAGGTGGTTGGAGGTTAGCCAGTTTAAGGTTTTGTGCAGGGTTCCGTTGAGTGACTGGATGTCTTCAGGTGAAGATAATTTCATGTACAGTTGGGTATCATCCGCATTACAGTCAGTGGTTCAATGAAAAGGTTGAAGAGCGTGGGGGAAGAGTGAGGACCCTTGAGGGACACCAAGAGTGCAGGGACTGGAGTTGGATAGAGTTTGATTGGTTTTGACTCTTTGCGTTCTGTTGTTGAGAAAAGAGGCAAACCATTTTAGGACAGTGCCTGAGAGCCCATCCTACATTCCAAGAGGTTAAGTAGGTTGTCATGTTTGACCGTATCAAATGCAGAAGAGAGATCGAGTAGTATCAATAGGCAAGCTTCATTCTGATCAAGCAAAGAGAGGGCATTGTCCACTATATGTGTAATGGCCGTCTCAGTGCTGTGTCCTGCGCGGAAGCCCGATTGGAATTGGTCGAGGAGTTGGAATTGCTCAATGTGTTTGCGCAGTTGTTCATGTACACATTTCTCGAGGAGTTTTGCCAGGGTAGGAATGTTTGTAATTGGTCGATAGTTATTCAGGTCTTCAGGATCAGCCGTGGTTTTTTTTAGAATAGGTTGGACTAGGCCTGCCTTCAGGCAGTCCGGGATCTCCCCTTGGAGAAGCGAAGCGTTGATGATCTTGGACCAGAGCGGGGCTAGGGTTCCTACCATTTCTTTGAAGAAGTTGGGGGGAGGGGGTCATTGAAGTGATTGGAGGGTTTCAGGGTCAATAGTATGCTGAGGATGGCAGCGTCATTGCCGGGCGTGAATTGGCTCCAAGAGGCATAGGTTTTGGGGGAAGGACAGCACGACGTAGGAGGGGAGGCAGGTAATGAGGATTCAGGCGAGGGTGAAAGATTGATTAGAGCCGACTTGAGGTCCGATTCGATCTTATTCGCCTTTTCCAGGAAGAAGTCAGCGACGGCATCACAGCTCGGCTGAGGGCCGGAGATGTGAGGTGATTGGCCGGAAGTGTTATTAGATTGTGACTTAATCAACTCAAAGAGTTTTTTCGGGCGATTTTTGGCTTTATCAAGTTGGGATTTGAAGAAGGTTGCTTTTGCCGTTCTGATGAGTTTATTGTATCTGCTCCTTTTTAGTCTAAGAGTTTTGAGTAGATCGGTGGATGGAGCTGCTCTCCAGGTGCGTTCTGCTAGTCTTAGGCTGCGTTTGTCCGAATTTAGGCTGTCATTGAACCATGGTTTGGAGTCTTTGATGGGCTTTCTTTTTAGTTGAAGGGGGACAGTTCCATTCAGGGCGGAGAGCATGGCGTTGTTATAGTGATCAGTGAGGTCGTGAACGTTGGCCATGTTAGCAGGGGGCAGTAGGGAGGTAGTGCAGTGAGATTTGAGCTCATTAATGTTGGTATGATGGCAGGATCTTTTTCAATGCTTTTGTTTTAGTGGTTGTGATCTATTGGAGTTCCAGCTTTCAAGGATACGGAAGGTGATATAGTGATGGTCCGACCAGTCACAGGGGAGAATAGAATCGAGTTGGATGGAGTTGGGATTAGCGATGATTAGATCGAGGGTCGCGCCTAGGTTGTGCGTGGGACTATCACAGTATTGGGTCAGGGAGAGATCATTAAGGAAGTTTTTGAGAGTATTAACCGCCTGATCATGTGGGTCATTCCAGTGGAGGTTGAAGTCTCCAAGGAAGATCTGGGGGCAGTGTCGTCCCAGGTTGGAGGAGATGGTTTCCATAGTATGTTCAATAAAGGGGGGGTTGTCTCCCGGCGGGTGGTAGAATATGTGCAGGCTACAAATGGGTCTATGCCTGCTAGTGATATCTATGCAAAGATATTCGCAGGATGAGAGAGTAGCTGAGGGTGACTGTTTAGCTGAGAGAGAGCTGTGGTAGATGCAGGCTATGCCTCCACCCGTTTTCTTAACTCGATCGAGTCTGATAATGTTGTGGCTAGGTGGGACTAGAATGTCAAGGATGGGGCCTGAGGAGTCAGTGAGCAAGGTTTCGGTGAGGATAAGGAGGTCAAGTTCCTGAACCAGGATGAGATCAGCAAGGTCTGTGGCATGTTTCACCGCTGATCTACAGTTAAGTAGCAGGCATTTCAGGTGTGCTTTGTGTTCAATGGGGGATGGCTGCGTGATAGGTATTTGCATGAGGTTGTTGAAGTTTAGGGTATTGGCGTTGAGTCTGGGGGCTCTATGGGGGTTAGGTGTGATGCATTGAATAACCTCCGTGTTGTCTTGTTTGGGATTTTCCGTTTCAAGGGGATTTATAGGGGTGGATTGTGAGGATCCAGAGGGGGCTGATATGGTCGAGTGGGGGGCATTGTACGCTCTGAGGAGGGAGAGAATATCTGGTTCTGATAGTTGATTGTTGGATCTGGCTGGTCTGGATGGGGCGTTGGGGTAGGGGGTGGTAATCTTCCAGTTCTTGCCTGGGGGTTTTAGCCGGGGGTAGGTCGGTAGCATTGTGGGGGGGGGATAGAGGGATATGGTGGTGCTGGAATGGATGCAGGAGCTCCTGCGATGACTTGTTGGAAGCGAGGTCAAGGGCCAGGTCAGCGGTGGTGTTAATGAGATTTTGAATGGCAGTTTTGAGATTAAGAAGTTCCTGGTTTATTTCCTTGAGCTTAGCAGCTGGATCTGCTGGTGGTTCGTGGTTTGTGTGGATGGGAGGAGGGGTGAGGTTCACTATGGTGGACGTAGGTGAGTTCACATAGGGGGGACTAGGGGGAGGGGGGACAGCTTCAGAGGAGGATTTCCGACTCAGATGGAGAGGAGAAAATTGTGAGCGGACGTTAGGGTTAGGGGGCATTGCTTTCCTGGAGGAGAGAGGGCCAGCCAACTGTGGGGAAAGGGAATTAAGTGGGAGAGAGTTTGGAGGAAAGGGGGAGTGGGGGGTGTGGGAGATGTGGTCGGGGCTAGGGATAGCAGCTTCCTCAACAATGCGGGAATGGAGTTGGGTAGTTCTGGGTGGTCGGGGCACGGTGGGTGAGTATGTGGTGCCTAGGCATGATGGAACTGAGGTCCTATGCAAGTTGTTCGAAGTCTGTGGAGCAGTTGACCGGTGGTGGTGGGACAGTAGCGCGTGCTCAGGTTGGCCCTGAGTTGGAGTTAGTGGAAGGTCGTTCATCTGGTGAGAAGGGGTGTCATTATGGTCAAGAGATTTTTTAATGCAGTCGAATCTTTCATCAAAGATGGCCAGGTTGCGGTCGGTGGCCTGAATTAGTATAGTTCCATTGTTATAGATGGAGATAGTAGCATTTGCTCTGAATGAGGGTGAGGTCACAGCCAATAGTCTAAGACCGTGGGGAAATTTCTTAGCCGAGGCGATCCTGAGTAAAGAGTGGAACGCAATCGTCCACTGAGCTCTTCTTTTGGTATGAAAGATCAGGTCGCTAGTAATCGGACCTTTTTTTTGACAGAAATAGGGGTCAGAGAATAGGGTTTCTGGGTTAGCTTTGAGTAGTCTATGTTTTAGAGATTTAATAGCGTTTTTGGAGAGGTTGGGCGGGTAATTAATTGTGTGGCTATTCGGACCAAATTTCTTGAGTCTGGAGTCCAGTCTAAGCTGAGCGGGGGGGGCATGTTGGGGAGGGGTTATGTCGTGAGTAATATATGAGAGGAGGGAGAATACTGGTTCCTAGTATATGATCCTCGGTGACAGTGAGTCTTGCAAATTATGGTGTTAAGGTGTGGGGTATAAGGAAAGGCGAAGAAGTGCGCCTTTCTAGTCAGTTTGCTAGAGACCGTGTGACCATGGTCTGTGGGCGCAGGGTTGAGCTGAGGTCATGTGTGTTTAGAGGGAGCATAGGTAAAAGATGCTTTGAGTGTGGGAGAGGGTTATGGTAGTGTCATTGCTTAGGCAACTGTTAGAGGGAGCCATGGGGAGTGAACCTATTTGAGGGGAGTGGGGACAGTCCATTTGAAGCTCCTGGAGCGCATGAAAAGTAAACCCCATCAGCAGTTAGGGGCGGCCATTTTTAGACAATTCAAGTATAGATAATAGGAGAAATCAGGGTAGTTAACGTCAGCTTAATGTGTGTGAGACGGTTAGGTTAGAGGTATTGCCTTGCACTAATCGAGGGAGCCAGGGAGAGTGGATCTTTTTGAGGAGAGTGATATCAGGACGCTTGATGGGCCGGGAGTGATCTTACATTACGCTCCCACCGCAATCAGGAGCCAAAATGCAATCAGGAGCGGCTGTTTTTGACAAATTCCCAAGAATTTTAGGAAAGCGCCAGCCGTAAACAGGAGCCCAACAGCAAACAGGAGCGCCCGATTTTGATAGATTCACAGCACATTTTTGGAGAGATCAGCCATGGAGAGTGGGACTTTCTGAGGAGGGAGGACATGACCATTGAGGCGCCGGGGGCGAGCGTATGGTAAACACCCTTAGCAAGCGGCCATTATAGCCAGTTCCAATTCAGATTGTGATCGCTAGGTGCGGGAGCGAGCGTAGAGTAGTTAGCCTCCACAAAGAGGGAGCGGCCATTTTAGGCCAGTTGCGGGAGCGAGCGTGGAGTGAAAACCCTCGACAAGAAGGGAGCGGCCATTATAGACAGTTCAGAATCACTAGTAAACTAGTTTGTGGTTATGCAATCTGCCCTGTGTGTGCCCTTATTCCATGTGCGATCGTCCTGCTTGAGTCGAGCGGGATTTGAGGCGCCGTGAGCGCGCACTCGGTAAAAAACCATCGGGAGGAGGGCGGAGTGGCAGCGGGCACGGACGCTGTCCCTCTCAGCTTCGGAGGGTTAACGGGGGCAGGAGGGGTCAGAGAATGCTTAACAGAAATAGAAAAAGAGAGCCAGGCCCCTGGCGATGCATGCAGGGAGGTCCGGTCAACAGCCCTCGCTATTAGCACAGAAGTCGTCAAAGTACTTCTTGGGGGCAAGTGGACGTAGAGGCACAGAAGCAGAGCACGGGGTCGGATCGGTCAAGGCGCCAGTGCGGAGTCGAGCAGACGCAACTGCATAGGAGTAGAGTCCAAACACGTTGCCTCGACGGAGGTCCGGCCGGCGGACATCAGCATAAGCGCAGAGCATGTCGGAGACCAACTCTGTGCGACGTGGGGCGATCAGGATTTTGCTAGTCTCATGCTCATGGAAGTTGGGAGAGGGGCAAGGCGCCAAGTCAAGACTGAATGGCTGCCATCATCCCTAATCGTAGGGAGCGCTTTTGGAGCCATATCGTGGTGGTGTGTGGAGGGGACACCAATCCGGTGGGAGAGCCGATGCTATGGCTCTGTGGCGTGGAGCCGATGCGATGGTTCAGTGAGGAAGAGTCACCGCCCCAAGGAAGGCCCGCGTCCCGTTCCGAGGGATGAGCGGTGCAACCTCTCTCAGCGGAGCCAGGTCCGTGGTGGGTGGGAGGGCGACCAGGAGTCCAAGCAAGATGGAGGGTAGGCAGCCTCACTAATCACACGGAAGGCAGCCAGGTGCCTGATAAGCACTCACCCGATCTGGCAGTGAGCCCCAGTCTCACGGGAGCCAGATCCGGGTCCGATTGTGTAGCTGCGGACGAGGCACGGAGGTCTGCTCCAGGTTGGCACCGCGTTCAGTGAGCGGTTCGAAGGCAAGGGTCGGCGGCGACAGGGGGAAGCGTCTGTGGCCGGATTCGGGTCTGTTTGTGGGCCGCTGTGTAAGAGGCAAGGAGGTCTGATCCAAGCTGGCCCCCAGTTCAGTCAGTGGCTCGAAGGCGGGAGTCAGCAGCGCCCGGAGGAAGCATCTGTGTAAGGGGGGGTCAGCTCCGACCATGCAGGGGCCGACTCACCCACAGGTCCGATTCCTGACGGGACCGTCACAGCACGAGAGCTGGGGATGTGTGGAAGGGGGGCACGGCGGCACCGGAGAGGATTTGCTGAATCGTCGGGAGATCCCTTCTGTATAGCTCGGATCCATTCTGTAGAGGTCAGCGAGGGGCCGAGAGTCATCGATCCCGTGGGCCCAATCCTGCCGAGAGCGTCGATGGATCTTGGGAGATCGTTTCTTGCGGTGAGAGGCGCCAAAATCTCAGTTGCCAAGGATTGCGTGATGGGTGATGTAAAGGGGGTGATCTTTGAAGTTGGATGGCTGGTTATTACGGGGATATCAACCGATAAGGTAATCCCCAACCAGGAGCTCTGGGGAAGAGCTCCTACTCGGCGGCCATCTTGATTTGATTTTAGACTTCCTCAGTCTCTCTGCCCGTCTCTCAAAGTTTCTTTCACTTCTCACTCTTGTTCTTTCTCACTGTCTCTCTCTCTCTCTCTTTCTCTCACTCTATCACGCTCTTCACTCGGTCTTGCGCTTAGTCTAGTAGTCTCTCTTTCAGTATCACCCCCAGCTTTTTTCCCTGGCAGCATTTTACTCTGAGTCTCTCTCTTAACCTCTCTCACTCTCAGCCACTGTGTCACATTCTGCCTGCCTCAATTTATGTAATTCTCTCTTTCTCAGCCTCTTTTCCCTTTCCATCGCTTCTCAGTCCTCTTTCTCATCCTTCGCTCTCCGGCATCTCCCATCCCAACCAGGGGCGTATTGCAGATCCCGGCAGCCCCTGCGTGCAGGGACAGGCACGAACCCTTCAGAGGGACTCCTATTCAGCTGAAGACCAATGAATATCTGTAAACCTGGGACCTATCATCCCATTCAGCAGTGGTGGCCTCATCATTTGTGTTATGACATGCTCCCCATTAGCGGGGGCGAGCTGGGCCCAGGCCCGGGCGCCAATATTACAAAGGGCACAGCAGGGAGCTGCCTGGCTTAATGTCATGCAAACAGCAGCTTGTCCATCCCACTTGGTCCCAATCTGGTCCCGTTAAGGACTTTGTAATCAGCTCTTGATGTACCTCAGTGTAATTGTTAGCACCGCATCAACCCCCTGCCCTCCTCCCATCTTCCTCACACCTCCTGCCATTACACCGCAATGCCCCTCCCTCCCACCCCCACAACACACACCGAATTTTCTTTCCGCCCAGGGCGCTGTCCCGGTCAATTCGATTTAGGGCCAGCCATGAGCGGGGAGGCAGGAGGAGAAGTGGTGACAGGGTTTGTAGGTGTAGCCCACCCACAGCAGGCAGTGTCTGCTGGCAGCGAGGAGGGACCAGGCGGACCTTCAACCGCAGAAACCTGAGCCACAGGCTAGATGGTGTCTGTAGTGGTAAGGAGCCCTCGAGGGGCGCTACAGAAAATGATCTATCAGACTGCAAGCAGCTTGTCGGCCATGTATTGAGAGTTACTGAATCAGAAAGTGGCAAAAGCAGGGAATTGCCACCTGAATAGGATAGAAAACCCTTTCCTGTTTGCACAACATGCACCGGAATTGTGCTAATAGAATGTAACACTGCCTCTGAGGCTAAGTTATTGTTCATTTCTGATTAACACTGAGTGGTCCATGAGGTTCCTATGCTGTTACAGTATATAAGGCCATGCTTTACTAAAGGTAATTTTAATTGCATTTGTATATCACTTCATACCTGATACGAGGCATCAAAGTTCATTATTGAACGCTAGACACTTGGTTGGTAGCGTGTTGTATTTGCAGTGAGGTCTATGTGGGAAGTGTTTTGGTGTGTAAGTGGCTAGAGTGCTGCCTTTATTCTTTTTTTGAGGTTCAGCGCTTAATATGTGATGGAGGAGGGGTAAGTGAGAGGTAGGGCGCACACAGCTTACATCAATCTGCTGCTGTGAGCTACTCTGCTGATCCCTTATTGAGTTTTGGGTGAGAGCCAAACCATCAAACCGCATCCTCTGTGGGATACTACAGTCAGAATGGCGGTTCTATAAGAGAGATCTGCTAGTATGGTCAATGTTAAATCTTCACAGATGCAGTTCTTAATTTGAGCCGGTGGTTTCCTGTGCTGAGCACCAGGACTTAATCATCAACATCGGTGCTTTTCATGAGCACCAGTTAAGGACACATTCATTTATAGTAGGTATGGGGGATTAAGTGATTGGCCCAGAATCACAGGATGCTGAGCCGAGGTCGAGACTCAAACCTGGTTCCCCAGCTCCAAAGTCGACAGCTCTGGCCATTACGCCACATCCTCTCCCCACTTTCATGGTTAGTAGTTGGTTCCTGTTTTAGGCAGCACTAACAGGAGAAATGGGCTAGTGCAAGCTGCCTCCTGACGAGAGCCTCAGCGCTTATTTTTTTTTTACAAATTAACCCCTGCTCAGATGTAAGTTGTTCATTCAACCGAGGGAGTTTTATGTGCTAAGTGTTTAATTGGAGATTGGTAGGGATGATAACTGGATGCGCAGGTATAGATTACAGTAAGATCACCCAATATACCCACCATTTGTGTACAGCAAGGGGTTATAAATGCTTTCCAGTATCCTGCCATAGTGACAGGTGGCGGATCTCTTTATGGAGTAGTTGCGTGACCTCTGAGTAATGAGTGCATTGCTTTAGGAAGGTTGATGGTGGCTGTCAGGATGTGTTTACATGTCCTAAAACTTTTAAGAATTGATGTAAATGTTCCAGGAATCCAATGTGGGATGAAGAAGCAAACCCCAGTCCACACCGGTCACCACTATCCGGGCATGTTTTATCAGACAGCTAGGAAACATATGATAAAAATAAGTCCAGTCGAAGGCCTAAAATTAATAGTCAGTAATCCATGTGTCTTATTTTAGTGCTTCCTTTGGTTTTTGCGATAACTGACATTGTTCCTCTGTCTCTCTTGGAGCCCTCTCTAATGGAGTGTCCTGTTCTGACTTCGTTTATTCAGATTTATGATGCTTTTTTGCTAATGTGCATCTGCATCCTTAATTTAAAAAAAACAAGTTTTCATTTCTTTCCTGATCTTCGGATGAGATTGTATGCTCCGTATCTTGGCTGGTAGAATGTTCGTCGTTTTATTTTAAGTACTTATAACAAGGGTCCACCAATGGATTTTTTCTTCTAGGGAATGGTTAAACAAGGTGCTAGGACTAAGTGGAACATTCTGTTCTGGGAGTCCCTTCGGAATTTTGCTGGTAGGAATCGTGGACTTTTTCACTGAATGTATATATGGATGGTGCAGAGTGCCTTAAAGGCACAGTGTCTAGCGATAGCTAGCCAGTGGAGTGCATGAAGCACCATTGTGATGTGTTCCCTTTGATGAACGTGAAGTAACAGCCTGGGTGCAGTGTTTTGAGTCCTTTGCAGTTTGTGAAGTAAGAACAAGGGAGCCCCTAAGTATAGGCCATTACCATAGCTTATAGTGATGTCACAAGTGTGAGCAAGGCCTTTAATGACTGTGAGCATCCTAGGTGAGGGACTATGCGTCAGTGTTCACATTGTATAAGAATGTACTTCGTGCCACTTGATTCAAATGTGGGATCAAGGATAGTTTGCAGTCCATGGTTACTCTGAGGTTTCTCACCTTCTTTGACATCACGTGCAGTGTTTCAAATTCCTTGAGCCAGATCATTACAGGCTGGTAGTTAATCCATTGTCCAAATGTCATGATCTTGGTTTTGGAGGTAGCTCTTGGAGAAACTAATACGGCTGTCAACAAATGACTGAAATAAAATACAGTTCATAAAATAACTCCTGTGGTCACAAATGTGGTGAAATTAGTTTTCTAAACACAACTAGCTTTCTGAAGACTCTGAAAGTGCAGTAAATAGTGCACATGCGCATATATGGAGAAATACGAATGTTCAAAAAAGGAGCATTTATTTCTTGTTTTCCAAGGTTTGATATCACAAGGAACATGCCCTTATGGACACCTGAGCACTAAGCAAGAAAGGTATCAGGTGATTGGCTATTTAGAGGGAACAGAGACTGCAATCAGCACAAGCATTCTAATGATACGCTCATAATGACAAATTCAAAATAGGTGTAGTTCAAAAGTCCGCTACAGTAGTTATGTGCAGTCCTACTCCTTGTCTTATCGTTCTGACAGTTGCTCCCCGGTAGAGTTCTAGACTCCGCTGTGTTATAGGGGTCCCTCAAGGTTGAATGCTTCTAACATGGATGACTAGCATCCTAATGACAAGGGCATGGCTGACTAACAGTTGGAAGCAGCCTATTGATAGCCATGGAGCACAGGCCCTTCTTACCCGCACCTCAGGGGGAGAGCTAGCCTACTGGTTCACCCCAATATCAGCAACATCTGTCATTACTGGGCTCCCTCTTTTTGAGTGATAGAGGTGTGTTCTGATTTCACCCACCTCAACTGAGCCAGGACACTTCTTTTTGTACGTCTTAACTCGATCAAGCCAGTTCAAGTGTGTCAACATGTGGCTTAAGAGAAGGAACATCCGAACAAAGGAATGAAGACAATGGCAGGTGACTAGCTACTACAAAACATCTTAGAAAGGAGATGGGTTGCTTGTCCTTTGACTCCCCTGGCCAGCTCTTGCAAGGACAGATGAGACCAGCAAGAATCACTCATTGACACTAGTTGTGTCTGAATCAGCTCAACAATGTTACCGTCTACTACCAAGAGACCCAGAGGGACTGTTTGCACGCTGGTTTAAATGGGACAGAACTGTGTCTATGGGTACATGCACTTGGCAATGATTAGATCTCCCAAATTTCAAATGTATCTTTAAATGTAAGTGGTTGGTTAGCTTATCAAGGTCTACTCTGATATTGCATGTTTGATTTTTAATAAAGAATAACATAATCAGCCAACAATTCAATACAAGTAGAAGCAATTATTCATAAAGCAGTCTTTAAATCACTCATTTAAGCAATGCTTGAGGAAGGATGAAACTATGGTGAATCGCATGTGCACGACCACCCTCTTTAGTCATTCATCTGCTCCAAGTCAATATAATCCTCACACAGGTAAATGTGTACCAACCAAAAGCTGTGTTGTGCAGTTCTTAGGTCTTGCTTGTGACAGTGCTTGCTCTGCAAGCACTCTCGCTTGCGAGACATATTCATATGATAAGGGGCTTGCAGCCTGCCTATTCCTTAACATTCGTTGGCTTTATTGTCACTCTTATTTGCTGCCTTTTAATTGGCCATCGCATGCTGGCTTCACTTCTTCTATTTCAGCTGTAACATGGACCAAGTACTGAATGCTTTTGCTTGATTGCTGTCTTTCCCAGGATCGCGCTGTGATTGAGGAAGTACTTTTAGGTTTTTTTCTTCCCTGTCGTCTTTGTTGAACCTCTTGCCATTTGTAGCTATGTTTTACTAAGCCACACACAATTCAAAGAAGCCCTTTTCTCCTTTGAAAAATGAATGTTTATTGTTACAACAGATGTTATCTGCTTTTATTGTGACAAAAGATGTTATCCGTTTACAAATGTATTTTCACTAAGACATGAGGGCAATTTCTTTCTTTCCGTGATAGGATTTTTTGTCGAATGTCACATTTGTTTTCCTTTTCACGTATGGGGAGATTAACTGATTAGCACAGAATACCAGCAGTGTTGTGTCGAGACCTAACAAGCATTGGCAAAACACAATAGGTCTCGCCTTTGAAACTATTGGCACTGCCATTGCCTTTTGTTCATGCTGTACAGCATGGACATTACTGACGTTGGCAATGTTTTATTGCCATGCTGTATAGCTGTGTGACTGCTGTGCAGCCTGGCTAATAATAATAATAATAATAATAATAATAAAAAAGACTATGATGCATCCAGCGCTTTAAAAAAAAAAGTGCATAAGCCCTGGCTGCATCATAGCGCTTTAGTAAATTTGTTTTGGTTACACTGCAAAGCATCCGCGCAGCTGTACAACTGGCTACAAAACATTGCCAAAGCCAATAGCTCTCAGAGGCAAGACGTATTGGCTTTGCCAGTGCTTGTTGTCCATGTCACTACTCGCAGCTCCGAAACACAAGTGCCCTTTAATGCAGAGGCTGGTCTGGTTCTCCTCTCAACTTCAATAGTTTACAGCAGATGTTTGTAGGAATTGTAAATCAATCTGCCACAGGGAGTCAAACCATACTTAATCTATTTCAATTTCTGATGCTGTGGCTTACATCTGTATTTTGCATAAACTGCACCTAATCAGAGGCTGCCCAGCCCGACAACAAAGAATGCATTGCACCAACAGCCACAATGATTATGTTCTCTTCCCATCATTCTCGTTGCAATCAAGCATGACAGTCAGTGGTGTAACACGAAATGATGGAGCTATTCATAGACCTTGGGCTGAATGGGCCCCTGAAGGTGGGGGGCTGCCCCGCAGGGGCTCATAGGCCTGTGTTATGTCCCTGATCAGTGTGGTAAGGAGAGAAAAGTTAAAGAGGCCATTCAGGGAGGACTGCTTCCTTTCTGTAGGTCTTTCTATCAGAGGTGCTTTTTTTCCTCCACAGGCACCACCTCCCTGCATCTCTAGTCCAGTGCAACTTGTGGTTCTTGAACTCCAGCCAAGCTGCCTGCCAGTGTCCGAGCACAGGGCCATTTAGGAGACAGCAGGTTTTCTCTAAATTGTTCCTTACCAGTTTGCAACCCGTCCAAACACTCATCGACACACTTGAATCTTCCACACTAGCGCAACTTCGCACTGGAGCGTCAATAGAGTATGAGGCAGAGATGAGATCTACTGTCTCTCTTGCCTAGACAAGAACTAAGGATTTGTTTATTATTTACGATAATCCTCAATACTCCCAATACCCTTTTCTCATCCCAGTGCTTACTAAATGAGGTGTCCCATCTGCCATCCAGGCACTATGTGAACCAGCCTAAACCAATCAAAACGCAACAGTTTTAATCGTCCCTCTCTTTTCCTCCCAATTGCTCCTCCTCATCACACTTCCTGTCATCCCGAAGATTTTCTGTTTTAAGGAATTGAGGTTGTGTATGGGATCGGTAGAGAGGGTAGACCGTATTGGTACAAGAAAAGTGTATTCAGAGTACTGAGGATTACCGGTAAGTAACCAATTCATTACCTTCTCAACCCTACTCTCGTACCACTCCTTACTACATAATGATATACCAGAGCAATTCATAGCAACTCGATTCCAAGAACGACACAACTCCCATATTGATGCAAGATTTTCTCTGAATAGAGATTCTTGAAAAATAGGAAACAAAGGTAGTAGATGACTATACAAGGACACACCTACCTGGAAACAAACTCCAAAGAGTCACATTTCCCACATTTAACCTGCATTAACAGGCAAAAGTAGATGAAGTCGTTCAAGTGACTGCTTTACAAATATCTGCAATTGAAGCGCCACATGCTTCTACCCAGAAGATGGCCATGCTCAGAGTGGATCGAATCTGAATAATGTTTTGTACATTTTAGGCCAAATAAATTAGGTTCGTAATCCTTTGCTCAAAGGGGCCAGAAATGCGTTTTGACCATGACGAAAGACACCAAAATTAACAAACAAATTCTCACGTTGTCTAAAGGTCTGGGCCCTCGAAAGTTACATTTTGACTGCCCTTAAAACATCCAGTGTGTGCAAGGATTCTTCCTTAGGAGTAGAGTGCACTGGGAAAAAAGAAGGTAAAGTTATGTTCTGCTCCCTGGTCCTAATTTAAGAATTAACCCTTCAGTAAAGATTGTTAAATTAGAAGGTCTACTAGAGAGTGATCTTAAATCTACTAACCAGCAAACAGACGTTATGGCACACCCGAAAGAATACCTTCGAGGTTAGGTGTTTCAACTCCACATCAGAAACAGGGTCAAAGGGATGTGACTGAATAAGTTTGAGGACTAAATGAAGGTCCCAAACTGGAGTTGTTGATTTAAACAAAAGTCTAATTAAAGAAAATCCTTTCATGAGTCTACTACTTAGTGCATCCATTGCAAGGGCACCCCAGGAAGCTCTAACTACACTTATTTCTGCCCATTGAATCTTCAGTATTGCAACAGCGAAACTCTTGTGAAACCCTCTTGTAGAAACAAAAGAACCCATTATGATTCACAGCTTTAAAGGTTCAAAGCTCTCTCAGTACACAAAGAAGAAAACGTAGCCCAATGGTAGTCATAGGATCTTCTAGTGGATAAACATCTTGAATTCTACACTGCAAAGGCTACTGGAGATGATACCCAGACTCTTCAAACCCCTCCTTTCAATAGCCATGCCGTTAACCTCATTTTTCTGGAATACTGATTGAGGGAACGAAGAAGGCATTGCTCCAGCAGAAAAATCCATCCTGGCAGCCTGACCATTATTCTGAGTAATGGGAGCGAACCATCCTTGGCCAAAAAGGACCTGCTAGTATGATATACCGTCTCCTGCTGAAGGCGTGCCAACAGTCCAGAGATTAATGGGAAGGGAGGAAAGGCATACATGAGAGCAGAAGGCTGTGGGCATACTATTGAACTGTTCCCCAACATCCCTCCTCCTGAAATCTGGAGAGAAAGTTGGCTAACAGGTTGTGTTTTCTGGACTGGCAAAGAGGTCTACCTAAAGGGTACTAAACCTTTGACAAACTCTCCTGAAAACATGATTGGACAGACAAAAGTCACGGGAAGGAAGGACCCCCCTTCTTAGTGATGCCTTTCTCTCGAATGGTTTGCACCCTGAATATTGACCCCAGAATATCAATGCAACACAATATCAGGGACAAAATATTGAAAGACAAATATCGACAGGTTAGTCTAGATTTTCTATAACTAACTTTGCATATATGTACCTATGTTGTACATATATCTTCAACGTATGTAGATGTGGAGTGAGGAATAGTAAATCTATACCTCTCCATATGCACTTATCAATAGATGTTTTGCCCCTGAATATTCTGGCGTTGATATTCTTGTACCACAATATTCTGGGGGTCAATAATCAGTAGTGCAACCCCTAAAATATGTGTTACAGTGAGAGAAATTAGGTGATCCTCTGCCCAACCTATTATCTGAAGGGTCAATGCTGGTTGTGATTGAGAACCCTTCCCTGTCTTTTTATTTAGGTAAGTCTTTATAACAGAGTTGTCTGTCTTGACTAATAATCACTGATTCTGAAGATGATGAGAGAAGTGAAGGAGAGCAAAAATAACACCTTCATTTCCTTCCAATTCAAAGAGTGAATTCTCTCTTCTGGGAGCCATATCCCTTGAACTGACATCTGACCCAATGTGACATGACCGCCCTGTTGGCATCTGTTGTCAAAACTAATGGAGGGGGCATACTCAAAACTTTGCCTATGGTCAAATTTGCAATTTCGTATTAGAGGCAAACCCCCCAACCCCAGATGAGTCTGAAACTGGGCACCAAAAAACTCCAAGTCCAGACTTGGAGAAGACAGGATTTTTTGTGGTTGATGAGTAACTGTGGTGTTTCAGAATTTGACAAACGTCCGGCGTATGTTCCTGAACTATGGCCTTGATGACGAATTAATCAACTACTTGTCTAAGTAAGGATGCACTAGGATGCCATGGAGAAGGGCTACAATTGGCTCATTGTGTGATGTGGAGAAAAAATCAGAACATGGAGGTATGCGTTCTTGAGATCCAAGTATATCCAAGTAAGTCATCCACTCTTTTGGGTTTATCAAAGGAATTATTTGCTGTGATGCCTTCAATATTGAACTTTGTCTTCTTCAAAAACAGGTTCAACCTTTTCAGATTGGTTATTAATCTGTAATCTACCAATGATTTTTGTACCAAAAATACATTTAAATAGAAGCCTTGTCTTTTCTGATACTTTGGTACTGGACAGGTCAACTTTTTTGCTAAAAGAATTTAAATTTCCTGAGTCAGGGCTGACTAACTTAATCAATGTAAGACAATCATTGAATGTACCAGACCTGAATCTGGCAGAGTAGCCTGAAACTCCAGAGCATAGCCCCTTTTATTATTTCTAATATTTGTAGCACCCAAGCATCCAAGGCATTTCTTTGCCATATCTGAAGAAATAATTACAGCCGTCATCCAATTGGAACCTCGGCATAGTCAGGACTGCTTTTTAGGTTTTGGTGGAGAAGGTCTTGAATTCTGCACTCTCAGCTGGAAAAATTTATTACATTTGCCTTTTGCTGCTTGAAAGAGAACATCTTGCTGACATCTCTTCTTGGATGGTGTACGAGGAGATTCGGCCTTGATCTGTGCCTTAAAAAATCGAGCATGTTTCTGGTTCTTAAAGACTCTACACAACTAATCTTCAAGCTGATCCACAAACAATCTATTGTGATAAAAACGGATATGAAGAAGATCTGATGTTTGGGAACCTTTTGCCTTCCAAACCCTGAGATAAATATGCCTTAGAACTGCAATTTTGGATGTTGTAGAGAAGGCTATGGCTTTCAGAATGTCACAAGAAAGATCAGGCAGGAATATAGCCTACATCTCCATGTTTGAGAATAATTCTGGACATTCCACTCCCTCCTGGATTCCTGCTGTTCTGGCTTGAAAATCTTTTTCTAGAGATTGAGATGCATAGACACCATACATCACAGTCCTTACTTCCAAATTTAATCAAGAAAAAACTTTTTCAAAGAGGCTTCAATTCTACAATTTGCCACATCTTTAGCAGAAACCTCCTCAGAAATAACCAACGAATGTCCACTGAATTGGACAGCAATGGATCAATTTTGACTCAGTAGGGAAAATCCATATTACCCTATGCAAGGGGGTAAAGACATAAAAGAAGACATTTCAGAAGATCTGCTTTCTCATGTTCTTTCATTCTCACAGAAACAAATCCATAATTTTTTTATTAAATCAAGAGAAAGAGGAGGATGGAATTGCAAATATCGGAACATGCCTGTACTTGTATATGGCAGTTCATTCTCCATAGACACCTATAAATTCTCATCAAGATATCTAAAAAGAGTAACCAGTTCAGATTTTTTAAATAAACTTGCCTTTTAATATAGTTTTAGGGATTTGGGAATTCTCTTCATCATATTGCAAAGAAGGCCACTGGAGAAGTAAAATTCAATGAAGAAACAGAAGAAGTAGGAGAGGTGGCAGGGTAACGACAACTGGCAGTCTCCTTAGATTTCACTGAGGCTTCAAATGAAGAAAATGTTAGATAATGCATTTTCTCTTCAGAGATCTCCCAACCAGCAGAAGCAAGAGGTGGAGGAAAAATCATTTTACCCTCCTTGTGTTTCTTACTGTCTCCTTCATTACTATTACAATGGCACCTCTTTGCAGAGTGCTTTCTGTGTTCCATGTTGTAGAAACAAAGGACCAAAGTTGTCAACAATGATGCCTGTGGTTGTCCCTTCTTCTGGGCTAGCAAATATTCCTGGAGCTATCGCTATAATGTTGAAAGCCAATAACGATTATTTCAAAGCATCCACCTCTCCTTTTTTTTTTTTTTTAGAGGGGAAGAGATGCGTGACTCCTCCCCATAGAAGTAATGCACAACCAGTAGGCTGTGTCATTCCTTTTTCACATGATCTGGGCCACCCAACTGAATATATCACTGCCATGCCACCAACACACCCAGCACTCTGACATGCTGTCGGTTTCTCTGAAGAAAAAAGGGTTGTGGAGCTTCATGCAATGTCTGATTAGAGCTTATGGTGCCACCGCTTTGGAAGACACACTCCTGCTCAGGTGGCGTCTCCAAAGGTGAAAACAATGTAGCCGTGGAGCTTCATGTGCAGACCCGACAGTCGCCATTAAACACAGCTATTGATGACCAAGATGGCAGCTGTGATATGCCCGACGTGACCCCTCAGCTCACCTACTGCTGACATCAGCACCTGGAACTGGCTCCGGAACCCAGAGAAGTAGCACAGCGGATGAGATCCTCACTGAGAACAGCCTCAGCTGTGTGGGACAGTCGAGTGCTCCCCTTACCCTCCTCTGCATGTGGAAGCGATCATGGCTGCCGAGCCGCGAGACACAAGATGGCGGTGACGGTGGCACCTGCAGCAACCGGACTTGCTCGGAGCCCTTAGCTGAGCACCCTGCAGGCAGCCTCTCGATATACTTGCCGGCCTGCAGCTGCCGGGGCACTGGCGGCGACATGACCTGAGGCCGACAACGCCTGCTGCTGGGAACCACGATGCCCCTGCGGACCGTGGCGCAGCCACTGTGGCAGAGGTGGCCAGACGAGAATAGAGATGAGTGGCTGCCTCCCTGCTTGAACATACCTGAGCCTGCTGCCCTGTATTGCCATACCCACATAGCAGAAGGCCCCAGTGTAAGGACATTTTGTATTGAAACCTAGTGGCCCGGGCTCCACAATCAGGACAGAGATGTCATTATCAGGCCCAGGTACCTGATCTCCCACGGAACAACCTCTCAGCTGCCCAGGTCTCTGCAATTCACAGCCCGAGGCCCACGTGGTCAGAAGACCCAAAGGACTGTCAGAGCGCCCCCTCCTCGGATGAACACTTGAAGAAGACAGACGCATGCATCCAAGAGTGCTGAGCCTCATCCCCTGGCCGAGGGCCGTACCGTCCATCAGCGACCTAGCCCTGAGCTCTGCTGCGACTTAGATTGGCACCCACATCCTGGACATCTGGTCTGGTGACCTACAATGGCAGTGGTACGGGGCAAGAAAGACTGCTCCCTGAAGGACATGCTCACACGGTCCGCTGGGGAAACAGCGGGGGATGATCAGCAAGCACAGCAACATCCAGCCTCGCCAGAGCGGGGAGATGCTGAGGCTTCACTATCGAACAACTGCCACCAAGAGCTTGAATTACAACACGGACAAAACGGAAGTGCTGATCTTTGGCAACAACACCACCCCTTAGAATTATTCCTAGTGGCCCTCGGAACTAGGACCATCACCCAAACCGACCGACCACGCCAGAAACCTTGGCATAATCCTGGACAGCAAACTGACAATTAAGTCCCAGATTAACGCAGTCACCTCTGCCTTTTTTCCGAACACTTCGCATTTACAAAAAATCTTTGAATGGCTCCTCCTGAATACCAGGCATACCGTCACTCAGGCCCTAATCATAAGCTGATTAGACTACAGCAACACACTCTGCGCAGAGATCACCATACACCTTCTGCAAAGACTCCAGACCATACAGAACTCTGCTGCCAGACTCATCCTCGAACTCCCCAGACGGAGTCACATCACCTCCCACCTCAGAAAATTCCTCTGGTTCCCCATACAGAAGAGATGCCAATTCAAGTTGATGATCCAAGCCTACAAAGCCCTGCCAACCAAGGACCAGCCTACATCAACCATCACCTGAATTTCCATCACTCTACCAGACAACTACGTTCCGCCTCCCTCTCACTCACCCACACGCCCCGTATCCACCAAATCAACAGCGGAGGACTCTCCTTCTACCTCGCGGCAAAAACCTGGAATGACCTCCCTCTGCAGCTACATACCTCCACATCTCTACTGGAATTCCAGCGAGCACTCAAGACCTGACTGTTCGACTGAGTCACCTGAACCATCATGACCCTCAAGTGCCTAGATACCCTCCCGGGTGATTAGCCGCGCTATACATCCACTTGATTGACTGATGACATTCATGAAGGCTCTCTTTCCTTCTCCACAAGTGGACATTCAGTCAGTCAAGTGCAATCTCTTGCAGGACCTCAAGGACATCAAGCACAACCTGGTGGAAGTGTGCGACAGAGTGTCCTCCCTCGAGGACAACAAGGAAGTTGAACAGGTGCGACAAAAAGTCCTGCACGTACAGGAATGACAGGTGATGCTGCAGGTCCATGCAGAAGGTCTGGAGTCCGCTCCCGCAGAAACAATATCTGTATCCAAGGAGCACCACACGGGGCTGAATGCACGGAAATTATGGAATATGTACAAGCCCTCTTCCTACATCTGCTGGACCCAGTAAATGAGACCATGATACAGCTGGACAGGGTGCACTGAGCAGGACCAAATGGTACTGGGGGAGGGGTGATGGGGCAAGGGGGATGCCCTTTAGATATCCTGGCCTGTGTCCACAGCTTTCAACTTAAAGAAAGCATCCTACGCAAAGTGAGAGCTGCCCATCCTGAGCAATTTCTTGGCCATAGCACTGTACAAAGACCTTTTAGTCATGATGCTACAGAAACGCAGAACTTTCCGCCCAGTCACAGAGTTCCTCCATAGTGAAGGAGTCTCCTACAACTGAGGCCACCCGTTCTATCTCATATTCTGCTGGGAGGAACCCCTACACCAACCCAAAACTCTGTCCGAGGCCTGCCGATTCCTGAATATTCCAGATGAAACTGACAGCGCTGCCTTTCTCCGAACCCGCGTGCTGGGGGAGGGACTCTTACGATATTGGTGGCAAGTGGGTAGGTCCCCTTCAAGCCTCCACCCAGACCCCAAAACTATGGCCCAAAAGAGACAAGCAATACTCGACAGCCTGACGGGTGACACTGAGCGCCCGGGTGACATTTGAGGAGGGGACTAGGGGACTCAGGCAGCAAGGCTTACCAGTGCTGTGGAGGCATGACACACATGCTACTGCGGCGGGGAATGGAGGAGCAGGACTGGCTGCTGCAGAACGTTGAAAGCTGTTTCATTGTTGTTATGTTTTTGTTATTGTTGGGGGCTCGTATTGCGACAACACTCACTCCACTGAGCAACTCTCTCCACACACCCAGACCCTCTTATGCTTGTATGAACCTTGACTTCTACACAGGCAGGGCCCCCTTTGGGGCCCCCAGACTTTCTTCTGGAGGATGATGCCAGCACACGTTCACACACAGACTCACACAAGCTACCCTACAGAAGAGATACAAGTTCAAGATCCTCGCACATGCATACAAGGCCTTACACAACCAAGGACCATCCTATATCAACCATTATATGACCTTGCACCTGCCCGCAAGATGCCTGTTCTCCACCTCACTCACCCTCGTACATATCCCCCGCATCCATCGGAGCTGCAGCGGGGACCGCTCCTTCTCCTACATCGCTGCCAAGACCTGGAACGACCTCCTCCTCCACCTCTGAACGGCACCCTCCCTGGCGGATTTCAGAAAGCACCTCCAAAACCTGGCTATTCAACACAGAAGTGGCAACCTCAGCGCCCAGATACCCCTAGGGGAGATAGTGTTGCGCTATATAAATACTGATTGATTGATTGATTCAGGCTCAGATGAAGATTCTCTCCCTCAATGTCAGAGGGCTCAATAACCCCATTAAATGGAGAGCTGTGTTACCCTACCTGTAGCACAGCAGAGGAGACATATCCCTCCTTCAGGAAAAAACTTGGCCCAAGACTGGCATTGATTGAAATCTCCCAGCTTTCTAAGCCAGTATGATTGCAAGTGGCCCACAAAAACAGGAGGCGTAGCCATCCTGTTATCATGTTTGTTTCGGAGCACTGTAGGGGACAAAGTAGCCGAAATACGGAGAAGACTGCTTGCATATTGCATACACATAGGGGGACAGGTCGTTACCATCACATCCATTTACGCCCCAAATGGTAATCAGAAGACATTCTTGAAACAAGCAATATTGGAAACCCTGGGCTCCCCCGAGCAGGCGGCCCTGATTGGAGGCAACCTGAACCTTGTAATGAATAACAAGTGGGACATATCAGGGCAGCGCTACAACCAGACTGCAGCTGTTTCCGGGAGGGGCATGGCATGGCTACTGGAGATAGGACTGAAGGACCTATGGAGTGGAGGGAGGCCCACCCACAGACTTGCAACTATACTTAATACTCCTCAGCTCCCAAAACTTACACCAGGATAGACTATTTTCTAGGGACATCTGCGATGCAAACATGACTTCAGGATGTAGAGGTCGAACCGGGAGTAGCACCTGACTACACCTCCATTATGCTTACACTTTGAATTAACACACCTGAGATGAGGACTAATGCCTGGAGACTTTGGGATATTCTGCTTCTTTGACAGGACATAGTCCTGAAACTCACATGCAGCATCACCGGCTTCCTAGAGACCAATGGCACAGCAAATACTCATGTAGCCACACTGTAGGAGACCCTAAAGGCGGTGGCTAGAGGGGAGCTCATTGCTAGTTCTGCAGGCGAAAGCAAGCTGAACAGAAAGAAAAAGAAGGACTTGAATGGGCAAGTGGAGGTACGTGAGGCCTTGCATAGAAGGACAGGAGTCCTGAGGGTCTGGAGGCAGCTAGAAGCGGCCTGGTCTCAGATACATAGTCTCGATTTAGACAGGGCATAATACGCCAATGCTTCGTCTCTTACACATCTTCTACAGTGGGGGAGACAAAGGTGGCAGACTACTGGCCCATAAACTCCAGGCTAAATGTCAAGTTGAAAGGGTCAAAGCAACACCTGATGGCACCCAAACCACAGACGACGCCAGCATAATGCTGACCTTTAAGGAATTCCGTGCCTCCCTCTATGCAGCCCAGAACCAGAAGCAGGTGATGCCCACTACCTCCGAGGCACCAGCACTTCCCGGCTGACCTCACAACAGGCTGAATCCCTTGACGCACCAATTCAAATTGAAGAGCCGATTTCTGCTATTTCTCGGCTCAAGCCGCTCAAATCCCCCGACCCAGACCGTTTCTCGGTTCTTTTTTACAAAACCTTCTGGCAAGTTCTTGCACTGATTCTAAACAGACTCTTCAATTCCTTTGCAGACATTGGGATGCTTTCTTGCACAAAGCTAGAAGCCTCTAACATGGTCATCTCCAAACCTGGGTAGGATGCATGTAGCTGCGGCTTCTACCGTCCCATCTCACTCATAAATGTAGACACTACACTCTTCCCTAGCATCCTGGTGGCATGTCTCAATCCCCTTAGGCCAGGTCTAGTGGATGCAGACCAATCTGGGTTTATCCCCCACCGACAGAGCGGAGTCAATACTAAAAGGATTCTGCACCTAGTCGATAAGGCCAAACACTCTCACAGAAAGGTGATGCTCCTGTAGGTGGGCATGGAGAAAGCATTTGATAAAGTTAATTGGCCCTACTTAGAGGCCACCCTGGCCCCACTTTAGCCTCAGTACCAGGTTTCGCAGATACATTCTCAGCTGCTACAGCAATCCTATGGCAGCGATCTGGGTTAATGGGGAGCTATTCGACCCTTGTCTCCATATGCAGAGGGACACGCCAGGATTGCCCACAGTCCCCACTGGGGTGCAGTTCAGGGGGGATATGCACACCATTAGTCTCTAGGCAGACAATGTCTTAGTAGTGCTAGACGACCCACTGCACTCCCTCCTGGCCTTTCTAGAGGAGTTAGAGCAGTTTGGGAAGGTGTCTGGTTTTAGCATTAACATGCAGGGGCCTCAACCTCTCGGTGCCCCCTCCTTACAGGAGCAGCTGGCTGCTAAATACCCTTTGGCGTGGGCTACATTCTCGGTCTCCTATCTCAGAATGCAGATTTCCACCACAATCCGGGATGCGGTCTTTCACAATTACAGTACTTAACTACCCCAGATTAAGACAGATCTTGCCAAATAGAGACATTATTGCCTCTCCTGGCTTGGTCGTATAGCAACCCTCAAAATGACAATACTCCCCAGGGCCCTATTTTTCTTCCAAGCCCTCCCAGTGACACCACCTGCAGGAATACTCAAGTCCATGCAGATGGAGCAGGATCACTTAGTACAGGACAGCAAATGCGAACGTATGTGCCGTGAGCAGAGATACCGTCCCTCAGGCGAGGAGGGACTGGGGGTCCCTAATCTTATACCCTACTATCAGGCGGCACAACTTCGCTTCCTGGAGGAATGGAGCCACCTGGAGACTGGGAAGCACTGGTGCTTTATGGACTGCACAATAGTGGGAGGGCACCTGTGGAAGATACCCTGTTTCCACCAGAAACATAGGACGCAGGCACTATAATCTTCACCGATTACTAGAGCCACCCTTGTGGTGAAATGAAATGAAATGAAATTCGTACTTGTAAAGCGCACTGCTGCCCCCAACAGAGGCGTCCTGGCGCTATACGCATACCGCTGTGGAACCCTTCCTGGCTATTCCCTGTGAGATGTCCACTCCTGGGCACCCCCAAGGTGAAGCCAGGCATCCCAGCGCTGGTGGGGCCGTTGTGGAGATTAAGCAAGCTATTGCCCAGAGTTGCAGAGTGGGACCCATGATTAGAATAGGCACCGAGGCGAGAATTATCAGGTCCGAGGAAATTGAGCCCAAGACCCGCCGAGGCGGGAATTGAACCCTGGTCCTGGGCCAGATCTCTGCATCAGGGCCTGCCGCTCTAACCATTGAGCCACCCGAAAGGAATTAACGTCGTATCCCTCACCACTTACTCCCTTCTTGGGTAACCCAGAATTTGGCCCGCAATTTCACCCCACAGCCTTTTTGACATGGCAGCACACTGGTTGTAGGTCATCAGACATTTTTTTGACACTGATGGTCCCATCCCCTTGAGCAACTGAAAACCGATTACGGTATCCCTGAAACAGAACGCCTCCATTACCTCCAGATCAGGCACTGGTTCACGCACCCAGAGGTACGAGAGAAGGGAATGGAGACCACTCACTGCCTTCAAGAAATGGCTGCTACTCAAAGATGGTGACAGACGTATTATCACTGAATTTTATGCCCTTCTGACCCACCCACACACGGACAAGAAAACTGCGGGCCAAAGGTGATGGAAACAACATAACATAACATGTATTTGTAAAGCGCACGTTCACCCAGTTGGGTATCTTGGCACTGAATAACAGATGTTTATCATCACCCATCTCAAAGGTTCTCAACAAGAGTTGGGACGCTCACTCACATACAAGGAATGAGACGATATACACTATCGGGCCCGCCACACAGCCTGTAATACCTCAAGCGTAGAAAACGCCACCAAGATAGTGACCTATTGGTACCTTAAGCCAGTTAGATTGCATCGGGGTAATCCTACCCTGGGTGAGGATTGTTGGAGGGGTTGTGGGGCAAAGGGAACACTCCTCCACATGGGCATGCCTAAAACTGATGCCGTATTGGGGCATGGTTTTAACTGAAATAGATACATACTTCGATACACACCTCTCATGCTTTCCTGCCTACACTCTCTTAGGACTCCCCAATGCTCCGATCTTTCCCTGAGATGAAGATGAGGTAGGCACATCAGCCTGGCACTTGGTGAAGCCTTGCAGGTGATTGTTTCATAGTGGGACACCGATAAAGTACCTACACATACTACCTGGCTGCATAGATTATGGTACACCCTAGGCATGGAGAAGATGACCCTTGTCGCGAACCATCAATCATGCATGTACAAAGGGCTGTGGGCTCCATACATAGCGCTGCTTTCGGCAGGGTTCCATGAACTGACCTGCCCCAAATACCTCCGACTGCTATACCCGACAGCGCCCAAAAAAAAACACACACAACGGAAGGTGACACATCCACGGGGGCCGTTACCTAATACTAAAGTGGTTCGACTGGGAGACACTGCAGCATGAGTGAGAGGAAGTGGGGTGAGGGGTGAAAGGGGGATGATGGGACAAGTTTGTTTTGTTGTTTTATCATTCGCACTCTTTGCTACACAGGGCTACCCCGCTGAGTTGACCCTTAATACAAGCATGGTGTTTGTACTTTTAACATGTTAACTCTATCAAATAGATTGGAACCATATACACAGCTCTCCGGGAAATCCAAACTTTTTCAGTAAGAGCAAGCAAATACTTTGATACCATGCCAAAATCAACACAGACCCTGCCTCCATACCTAAAAAAGGCACAGCACCCTATAAGGGTAAAAGAAAGAAGAGCCCAGCCCCTTCTAAAATTCCATTAGGATGGGACCCTGGACATTATGCCCAGCACACTTCTCTAATTACCCTGGGGTTAATGGAACTGAAACCTATCCCAGGGAGCCCAGCAACCCCATGACTTACTTTAGGTTTCTAGGTCTCTGGATATGGATCACACAGGTCTGTGATGGCTCTCTGTGGAAGTAGACAAAAGAAACAGGACGTGTGATGGGTGCATTGCCTATTTATTACATTGAAGAAGTGCAGATGGGAGGAAAAGAGAGGGAGCATTACAACTGTTGCTCTTTTATTGGCACAGGCTGCGTCAATTTGTGCCTGGATGGGAGGTGGGACACCTCATATAGTAAGTAGTTGTACGAGAACGGGGTTGAGGAGGTGATTAATGTCAATCAGGACCCTCGCTGTGACAGCAGGAGGTTCTGGCATTATCTGGAGATGGAAAGGCATAGCAGACCAGATAATCTCATCACAAGACTGATGACACCGGTAAATGAACTCTTGGCAGAGAGCAGCAGGGAGTGGGGATCAGTGGGAGTTTTCTGTGGCCTTTTTCATCCTCTTTTCCATGAGGAACAACTACAAAAGGGCTTTTAGTGTGGCTGAGTATTACAAGAACTCTCTTGAGGCACTTTCTTTACCTGGAACAAGCTCTTGGGTGTTCCCCGGCAGCCTGACTTTGCTGCATAAATGATCAAGGCATTACAGACCCTTTAGGGTGGTAGGTGATGTTCCCAAAGAGGGGCTGCCGGTGACCTTGTGCATATAATGGAAAAGATGCTGTATGAGTAGCACATTTGACCCTAGAAGGTGACTCTGAAACAAAAAAAAAGGAACTAACCCCTGCAGAGCAGTTTTTTCAACGCATCTTCTGTGACTGGGCAATAAATAGAGGAGGAAGAGGGACTAGCCATTAGGCTCCTAGTGGCATCACTGGCGAGGATCCTTGACAGACTGGCTCTGAGAGCAGACAGTGCTGGCCTAAGCTGGACAATGCCAAAAAAATGCCGGAGAGAAGAGAGTCAGTTTAACCAAGAAAAAGATGGAGAATTCGGAATGAGTTATGCATGTCACATTCTAGTCCTGCGCCTGGGCCTCTGTTGCGTTTTTGGAGGACCTAGTGGAGTGGATGGGGAACTCACGTTGTTCAGATAGCATCGGAATCATGGGATGGCCTCCCGCAGAAGACGAATCAGATCTGCCAACAGCATCAGAAACATTTCTACGACAAGAGTTTCTCTGGTTCTGCAGTGGTACATACTGAAAATCTGTAGAGGAATTGGAACATTGGCAAGGAACATCAAGAAAAGAGATGGGAATGCAGGGACCTTTCTAATAATGCAAGTGATGAGGCTATCCAAGGGATGGTTTTGAGAGCAGTGGCAGTAAACAAATTGTTCCACCATCAGAGCAACAAGGAATGCTCCAGTTTCCAGATCTATTTCCCAGGACCATTAAAAGGAGACAAAAGATGCAGGGACTGTGGAAGGAAGTTGTAAACAAGCATTAAAAATGCAACAGGTCTCGCAATTGTTTCAGTTAGAGCTATTGCCATTGTAAATGACAATGTCTTTTACCCATGTGTTAACAGGAACATTTTGAGAAACTGAGTGGATACTTAGAGGTAAATTTGCCAGAGAAATTTACAAGATGCTTCCTTAGAAACTAAAGTAAGAAAAAGCTTTGGTACAATCATCAAAATTATGTATTCTGAACTCTGCTTCTGAAGGTCACCTGCGTGGCACAAGAGAAGAACTGGTACACTCCACTGCATTTTTCTTTCCGATACAGGGCCGGCTTCAGCTTTTATCAAGTTCAGGGAAAACTAGTTGCACCTTTACTATTGAAGCTTCTGGTTACTTAGTGACAAGTTACTGTGTGTGTATGATGTAGGGAATGGATAGTGCAGTGCTAGGGCAGCCAAAAGGATTGCCTGCCCTAACCCCATCACAAAACCTGTACAAAGTAGCAGTGGTATCCCACTCCAGATGAGATAACCCTGGCTTGGATCCTCACCACCACCAGAACCATATTGTAATTTACCACAAATGTGCTTAAAAGGAGAGCGGGGGTGCTGGCCTCACTCCAGACACGCCTATTTTTTACCAACGTACATCCAAAGTCACACTGAAGTGAACTGCAAAATGGAAATGTACAAAATAATGCGAGTTAAGGTCCACTGTCCTACCCGACACCCCCATACAGACTGCAAGGGGATGGAATATGCTGTGTGCCGGACACCTTCTTGCTGCACGTCAATGAAAGACCTGTCAAATGTAACCACTGAAGACTGAACAGGGAAGGCTGGATTCGAACCTGTGACCTGCCGGCCGACCACAGAGCGAAGCTGCAGAAGCTGAGCGCTGCCAGCGGTAGAATCTATATGCTCAGGGCGCTACGCACAAAACCCACAAACGGCTGCAAAAAGAAAAAATAGGTTTCGCATTTACGTGAGACCTATTGCATTACAAATGGGAGGCATCACGGAAACGGGAGGCATCACGGAAACGGGAGGCATCACGGAAACGGGAGGGAGGGCGGGGAGGCATCACGGAAACGGGAGGGAGGGCGGGATAGGGGGCATCACGGAAACGGGAGGGAGGGCATCACGGAAACGGGAGGGAGGGGGAGTGAAAGGCACGGACAACGCGCAGGGACAGGGGGAGTGAAAGGCAGGGACAACGCGCAGGGACAGGGGGTGGGGGAGTGAAAGGCAAGGACAATGGGAGGGAGGTAGGGCGGGCGGGGGAAAGAAGGCACCAAAGCAATGGAAAGGAACATAGCCCAGAATGTTCTTTCTCGAGCACGAACCGCGATGTTTGGAGGAGCCGAGCGTTAAACGGCCGCAATGTTAAACGGCCATTATGCGAATGGTAAAAAAATAGTGCTTACCTAGTAATTCAAAGACACTGTGTAACGCCGCAAGTAAACGATCCAGTCCGGGTGGGCGGGGCCAAAAGGAGACAGGGCGGTAACAAGGAGGGACTAAAAAGCCTCACTTACAATCGGAGGCCAGCGTTTAACATGGACGATGACGCACGCCAATGAAAACAAGGGGCGGAGCCTACAGTTCACTTCTGAAATGAAATCGATTACAAGAAGCCTCGCAGTGCGAGCAGCGCATGCGCGCTGCAACGCAGGTCTGCGAGACCTAAAAAGGGGGCATTGGGTTCTGTTTCCTTCTTGGCTTCAGATGAACGTAGGTGAGAGAACCTTTTCGTTTGCCCAGGAGGACAGTTTTTGTGGATTCTTTAGGTGGTTCAAGTGATAAAAAATAATGACTGAGATAATCAACCTCTAACAGACATGCGGAGAACATGTTAAGACGTGAACTAGATTAGGAGAACCATTGAGACTGATGTTGTGTCTTCCCTGGTCCCCCTTCTGAGTCTGGCACTTTGCTTCACTTTCAGCCCTCCCTCTTGCACCTCCAGCCGAAGTGACCTACAGGGAGCTACTCACATTCATGGAGGATGTCGATCCCCACTCTCCCTTCTTTCTTCGCTGTACACGCACTGTTGTAGCTCAATGCCTACCACCCCCATTCGGTTATTTATCCGTGCCCTCTTTTTCTAAACACTCCACCCTTTCGTTTTTACCTTTTTCTTACAGATGGGTCCTCTGTACCATCCACGCTGAGCACATATAGCGCCCCACCTCTTTGGGTGTTGCAATGCTCAGTGATGACAGGGGTGTGCTATATCCCCCTCGTGTAAATACCGATGGGTATCCTGTGTGCTTTTGTGGTGCACAAAACCATTGCTAACTTGCTATTGTGGTTATTTTTTCTTACCTCACAGTCAACTGCTGTTCTTGTGCTACGTGCCCTGTACATCTTAGTTACATTGCTGAGAAGCAGGGCACTGTGGTTGCAGATTGTCCACGCGTCTTGTGTTTTCTTTGTACATTCAATGACATCTAATAACGTTACAAAAACACACACTCACACAAGCATACAGTAACATTTGTAGAACCACTAAAGTTTTTGAAACAAGGAGTAGATACCCAGCACCTAGGCTGGACTGATCCTTGAATGTTGTTTTTTTCTTTTGATATGAGCTAGTCGCTACCATTAAAAAAAATCAATACCAATAAGGAAGGTTCACGTTGTTGATAAACTCTCTTTAATATGCTATTGAGCTTAAAGGGAATATGGTCCTTTACTCTATAAAAGTCGTAATACTGACTGGACAAATCATTACGTGTTATGTATGTGCACTATTTGAGTTTATACTGTACACCATCCTTGAAGAACGCATGTTCACACTTTACAGACTTTAACATCACTGCTCTTGAAAGTCAAAACTAAATAGTAAGTAGTAGATTCTTGGCAATTCAATAAGCTTGCAGTAGTATATGGTTCCAGCCGTACGGAGGACAAGAGGCAATACTCATTTCTATAGGAAATTGAGAACCAGTCTCACAATGAGCCATTTGCACTTCTTGTACAAGATAACATACACATAGTATCAAAGATTTAATAGATGATCCAATTGTAATACATTTATAATATAGATAACAAAACAGGCATACAACGTAATCCAGCTCTGGTGAAATACACTTCAGCTTTTATAAAGAACTGTTGGGTGGGAGGAAGAGAGCGGGAGCGGGGGCATCCCAAATGGGGTGCAGTAGATGGAAAACAAGAAAGCCGGTGATTAAGTCATAATAGTGAATAATGCAATAATAGACCACAAAACTCAACCATACATGATCAAATAAAGGGACTTTCTGGAACCCTTATTATTGATAGTACAGTGTTAGGTATAGAGGCTAATTTCACTTTTCACTAAAAGGCCCCTTTAAATATTGCAAGTTGTCTTTAAATGACTCCTTTTAAGATACTTAGTAGCAAGATAGGGCTAGGAAACGTGCTACAATGAGGTCTATGAAAGATATACAAAAATGTGGAGGAGGTCTTATATCCTAAAAGGAGATTAATGGCTTTGGGAGGGACAAGGAACTGATAAATTTAAAAAAGAAGGAAACGAGCCAACAAAACAAAGATTCCGGATCCTTTCCTCTATGATGCAGGTAAGTTTACAAGAGCAATAGAGAGGAAAGGCAGTGAACTTTTTGTTTAAAAATGTTACATTGTAAAACATACACAGATATAATGGAAAGAAAAAACATTTAAAGAATATGTATGTTTGCTTTTAGGCTCCAAATAACACATCATACAAATTAACAACCAAATACATAAACAGACCATAAAACTAAAAATCGGAGTCAAAAATCAGGATAGCTTAACAAAGATCCATATTAGCTGAAGAATACTGTAAATAATGTCAGTCTAGAGCATGTTTCAAGATCACGTTAAAACTGGGAGCTAGAGGGGAGTGGAGAGTTCCCTACACATTTTGGGCCAAAGCAGCTAGTAAGTTCTTTAGCCATAGTGAACAAGGTTCTCCATACAATGATGGCCTTTCAGCTCCTCTCTGATGTGGAGTAATGAATGAGCAAGTCTGTGGTGGGATGCAGTGACAGATATTGGGTGTTAAGCTTGAGCAGACTTGTGTGCATGGACGTGTTTCACAAAAAAAGTCCGTGGTACCGAAAATGCTGCTTTTACGCAGCCTTTGGCACCAACAGCATCATATGTCCTAGCTCCACTCTTATGCACTCATCAACACAATTATGAGCAGCTGAGGCCAGGGGGAGAGTATGGTGTGTACATTTTAGAAAACAAACAGGGTTCAGGCATCCTTTTTTACATTCTGTTCCTGGTGCTACCTTTGTGTCTCCTGAGACCAAGGGTAGCCAATGCTAGGGGTACCAAAGGGCAAGCATGGCGTAGCAGCTGATACCCCTTGCTGTGCCTACTTGGTCTCCATACTTGTCTGACATCTGGTTATTTCTGGCAATTTATAGCGTTCTGTGTAGCTCTGGCCTCTTGGGATGGTAAAAGGTTTCTTCCTCATGGGGTGGTGGTATGTTGGTTATCACAGTCTCATATCAACTGGTCTTGAGTATGAAGCAGGCTGGCAGGGGCTGCCATTGCAGATCCATCAGAGTGGGTAAACATTTAGTCATCTGATGAGTTATGTGGCAGCATGCAGGGCATTCCTCATTTTTGGACAGGTGGAATGGAGTCTTTGGCCTTTTTACTGCCCAGGTAGCAAAAGACTAGGGCACGGACTGCGGTTTGAAGTTGGCCTTGTGAAGGTATTGTTTTCATCTGCACACCAGAGATAGATAAAAGCAGGAGGCTTGGCTTTTTGTGATCTAGAGTGATCCCTTTCTAGGAGTAATTAAAATATCGTCCTTGTAATCAACTGAAGTGTGAAATTCCTCCATTTCCATATCAAAGATTCACTCCTTGACACATGTAAAATAAATGCATTCAGCAGCGCAGCACCCATTAGAATACATCATAATGCGAAAAAATTAACTCATTGCCATGCTTCGTTATTGTAAATACATGAAAAACAAGCAAAGGCAATTGGTCGGGCCCTGGCCAGTTGGTGAGATGTTTATTAATAAAACAGTATGGGTCCTTCCTAGCTGGCAAGTGTACTTAGAACAGGTATAGCAACCCTTCTTAGTTTTGATGCATCAAGCAGGAATATATGATGGTTATTGGCACAAAGAAAAGTTACTATTAGCTCTGAATTACTATAATAAGAAGACATGATTAAATACACAAGAATGACTAAAAAATAAAAAAGGATGACGAATGGAAGGGAAAAAGCACAGGGAAAGTAAAGTACTGGCCCACCATCCGTGGCCCTGACGTGCACTTTTTTTTACGATATGCTTATATGTGATCGAGCAAAATGCCACCACTCACAGCGCAAGGCAGCCAATGGATGTAGTGGACTGACCCACTGCGACACGCAGTATGCTGCAGTGGGCAGAAGCAAAATGTGAATGACCTTTGAAAGAACCAGTGGATGAAGAAAGCTGACCCAAAGCCCCTCTACATAAGAATATATTTGTGTTTTTTATTAGTTATATTTTTCATTATGAGGGTGATGAAGCAACAAAAAAAGACATTTCAGGCCATACATAATGGTGTGTTTGAACAAAACAGTCACTTTTGTACTTCACAAGTTTGATAGTTCCTTACAATGATAACAAGGAGAAGGAGTAAATCAAGCCAATAACATAGTCCATATTCAATATATGGCCCATGTAGATTAATACTTGTGGGCATGACCACTATTGTTTTTTAAATCTCCTTTTTTGTGAATCTCCCTGTGATTTATCAATACATCTCTTATTGAGATGTATTGTAGGCTTCAGTGACACCTGTTATTGTGATATGGTCATGATCAAGATCACGTGGCATCATTTACTGGGATTCAAAGGTTACATGATATTACTTCCTGTGATATCACTTAGGTCAAAGGTTGTGCGATGTCACTTCTGCTACCCCTGCCATTTTGGTGAAACGGCATCCATGTGTACCCATCTGGACCTGATGAAATAATTGTCACTACATGTGCTTATCATAATAGTACAAATGCATGGCTTTTACGGAAGAGAGTTCCTCTTGGTCACAGTGAAGAGGAAGAGCTCTACAGAGGTCAGACACTTCAGAGGTCAGAGAGTAGAACAGATGGCAGGGAATCTTTACACTGGGTTTAAGGCACTACATACTGCATGCGTTAGGCATTCCCAACAGCCACGCACAACATGTGACGGTATGTTGACAATATGGCTGTTTGGGGCGTGTTCTACTTCCCCGTCAGCCCAGAAGCAAGAGTTTGCTGACAGCTGAATGCTATGATATTTTTCACACAAGCTCAGGAAAGCGGATTACATTTAATTTATGTTGCATGCAGTCTTCTGTGTCCAATCCTCTTTTCTGCTTAGGACTGACTTGGTGATTATCAGGCCAGAGATCTGTGAGATTTATGTTATTCTTTTAATCCCTGGAGCAGTACTGGGGCGTTTTTTTCCCACCCTAGTATTAACTGCAATCACAGACATAGTTTATTATTCCACATAAGGCGCAAAGGAAGGGAAACAGAGGGAAAATTGCCTTTGAGTTAATTGAGGATACTGGTGACTAGCCAGCAAGTGTGCTCAAGCCCAGAATATTCAAATATGCTAATGGACTTCGCCTATCGCCTCCACCCCCAATGCCTTTGAAGGGGGAAGTTCCTCTCACCATATTTTTGGGACATTGAACGGCCCCATAATACAAAATCCTAGAAACATCCAGCCATTTTATTTTTCTAAGTTAACTTTTGTCACTTGTTTCAACTTTAACAGCTGAAAGTTAACACTTGGCCAACAATAATAATAATTTATTCATAGTTAATTAAGACCATTCAATATAAAATCATAATTCTATACATAAAGTACCATTAATAAAACAATTCAATTACGTCACAATAAAATTACAGTAGCACATTTTTGGTAAAGTGCAATTAGTGTTTTGTTCCTTCTCAGGAGCACAAATATACGGGTAAGTTTCGTTTCATGGGTAAATATACTACACATTTTCTGTGCGTTTTAAACCAACTTGGCTACCACCTTTCCCTCTTCTTGCTCTTCAGGTGAATAAGAGGCACATGATAGTTCATCACTTTTTGTCGATGCACTGGGCTGAGTGCTGCACCAAAAGTAACAGAGTGACATGTGCCTCTTCTCCACTAGGAATGTGAACAGAATAGGGAGGGAGAAAGAGGTAGGCGCCAAATGTTAACTTTCAGCATGTTCCGCCTTTTGAAATTCCTTGGTGATATCAATGGCATTGATGTCCCATCGTTCGTGAGGTACTGGAAGTGGCCGCAAAAGAATGCAAGTTTTCTTCTACAAATGTTTGCGATTCGCTATTTGGTAATCGCAAACGCTCATGTACAAATGTGTGTTTAACACAGTTTGCGATTCCCCTGTGTCGCAAATAGACCTACCTCATTAATATTCATGAGGTAGGTCTCGGTTTGTGACCCATTGGGAGTCACAAAAATCACAGGGATGGTGGCCTGCTGGGGTCCTCAGACCACCATGTTTGTGATTGCTTTTCAATAAAGCAATGTTATTTTTTTTAATGCAGCCCGTTTTCCTTAAAGGAAATCAGGATGCGTTTCAAAAAGAAAAATGAAAAGTTTTCTTTTTTCATTTTTTAAGAGTAGGCAGTGGTCCGTGGGACCACTGCCTGCTCTTAAAAATGTTTTTACGAACATTCACATAGGGGAAGGGGTCCTAAGGGACCCCTCCCCATTTGTGAATGGGTTACCACCTACTAGTAGGTGGTAAAATGAATGGGTTACCACCTACTAGTAGGTGGTAAAATGCGAATGTTTTGTGACCGTATTTCGGTCACAATACACACATACACATACCATTGCGATTCGGTATTAGGAAGGGACGTCCTACACACGCCCCTTCCAAATACCATATCGCAATCCCGATTTGCAATTCGGTCATAGGTTACCGAATCGCAAATTGGGCCTTTGTACGCTAAAAAATGCTTCTTTGCAGTCGCAAACGGCCCGATTCTGCAAATCAGGCCGTTTGCTATCTCAAAATAGCTTTGTACATATGCCCCTTAGTTCCCACTGTTGTGGAAATACATTGCCAGTAGTTTGTGGGTCTGAGGTTGTGTGAGTCTGATTGTTCAGGTACATTGCTAGTCATAGTATTTTTTTTTTTTTTTACACAGGATGATGTTTCCCAGGCTAGTGGTTTCTTTCTGGGGGAATCTAGTTACTCATATTTTGTCTTAAACTTACACCTAGGCTTCTGGAAGGCATTGCCCTTACCTCAGCCTTTCTAAAAAGTAGTATGGGAGCCTTCATTGTAGCTATCCATTGACACAAGGCTCAGCCGTTAACTTTTGAAGTAAGGGCACTGCTTTCCAGAAGCCACACTTCTAAGCCTACAGTAACACAAGTCACAGATGGACGACCCTACAGAGTAGTGTCAAATAGTACCAGAAAGAAAAGGCCTCAAAAACATAAACACATGGTTAGAGTTCAAGTCCGGATGGTAGGACCAGCTTACATCAAAGCCATCATGCATGGAACTGACCTCGAGTTGCAGGATAGAAGCTTGCAGTGCAGGAGTAGTCTGGGCTGAAACTGAAGAATCTAGAGTCAGCGAATATTGGAACAGCATAAACATGAAGTCTACCACTAGAATCAAACAAAGGCACGAAGCCGAGCAAGAACCTTTGAGAAAAGAACCCAGCACCAGAATGTAAAGGAATCCACAATGGATGGATCACAATCTCAGCCTAAGAATAGGTTCACTGAGCAGTGGACGTCTGGGTGCCTGCAGTATGGGCCCTGAGAAAGGTGTGAGTAGAAGGATCCAGAAACGCAGAAAGTTTCTCCTGCGCAGACGCACGGAGCAGGGCACAGAGCACAGACTCACGTTCAGGAGTATCATGTTGAAGTGCAAAAGCAAGTAAAACAAGTTTTCAACTATTCTGAAGAACCAAGGCACAGTGGGGTACACAGGTAGGACTGACAAAGCACATTATTTAGTTTGATGTACACAACTCGTTGTTTTTTTAATGATCCAACACATTTTGTCCCTCTCTTCCTCAAAGAACTGGAGAAATTCAGGAAAGTCTCCGGAGTAAAAACAAACTGGGGCTAATCTCAACTATTTCCCTGGGGTAGGTTGAGAGAGATTGAAGGCCACTGTCTCCCAATTCTGGGAACAGATTGGGAAACCAAATACTTTAGACACCTGGGTATACAGAATACAAACCATAAAATAGCCCAGTGCACGCTTAATATGGATAATTTTGGAACACGCTACCTTTATCGAGCATGGGGAGAATATCAATAACTAACATGATCTTCCTCCTGGGGGGCCTTTATGTGTTGCAGAATCCTAGGTTTCCTGAGCCATTTGGATTGTTTCAGGAGTAGGACAGCCTGATGTGCTCCTTGGTCTGGGTAGGGGAACCTAGACATATTCATGTAGAAACGCTGAAGCTCCCATGGTTAAACGGGGGGCTGGACTGCCCTGATTTATTTTTGTATTATGCGGTAACACAGCTGCAGCACACAGTGGATTGGTTTCATGGCAGTAATATTTAGGTGAAGGATCTCCTGGCTGCATCCCACTTGCCCAATGCCCTGTCCGAGGCCTTCATGATGGGGAAATGTACAGAAGGATTATCAGTATCTAGTCCGGCAGGTGGGAAGGGCCTGGAAAAAACCAGTCATTTCGATACTTAAGAAGCCTTATTCCCTCCTGATATCCTCTTATGGTCTCCTAAGTCTGTCAAAGATACAACTCTAGGTATGTCAGTGGTTAGGTGGAGTGGGCTGTAGGACACTGGGAGATATGTGAATGAACTGTAGATTCTTGAAGTTCGGTCAAGCACACAATACCTCTGAGGTGGGTCCAGGCCAATTGTTTCAGTACACGAGGTTGGCGCGTACCACCGGAGAGGTTTGAAACTCATTCCTGGAAGCACCTCCAGATACGAACACAGTGTCAGTAATATTACATCTGGTGGATGGTAGAAGATGAATCACAAACCTCTAGTCCGCGCTGATACAGGATAGGGAAGGTGACACAGAACAGACGCGAAAGATGATCATGTAAATGACCAGAACCCCTGAATGATTCTGACTAGAAGAAAGCCTGTGAACAGGGTAAATAAATCCCTCCTACTGCACGTTTAAAACAAATCCAATGTCATTACATACATAAAACTTATATCACCGCTCACAAACTACAACTGATCTATCCAGTTAACGTCTGTCTGTGGTAGGTGTGGGACGTTAGTCGCTGACTTCCTATACATGATATGGGACTGCCCAAGTGTAGGCGAGTTCTGGGACAGTAGCAGGTTTACCTACAGCAATAGGTACCCTATCTATAAAGTGTATGAAGCAATGCTTATTAGGGAGATTCCCTACTAAGATAAACTACGAAATGAAAATAAGATTGGTATCTCTGGGCACGGTCCTAGCAAAAGATGAACAGCTATAAATTGGGCGAGCACCAGTGACCAGAAAATCGAACAGTGGAAAAAGGACCTGGTAAAATGGGATAAGAAGTAATAAAATGTATAGAACTCTAAACAATAAGCAACCCTGAGAAAGAAACATACAGCACAGTGCTAACTTCTACTAATTTAGAATATAGAAATAAAGCACGAGAATACAGGCTGGAACAAAGGTAAATCGGGACAGAAATACTTTATGATTCTTTATAAACAATATATTGTGGATTGAAATGTACTTATGCTGTTGAAAAGCATTAAAACATGTTTTAAAAAAACTATTTGGGAGAAAAAGAATGCAGAATGAGATCATGCCAAACCGGAGTTGCCCAACACCAGTAGGAAAGATCTGAACCAAGCACCAAATACGACTCAAAACGGGCAACTAAACATATATTTCACCAAGCCAAACACATCACAGACTCTAGCACCATTATTCCTTAACAGTACTGAATGACTACTTTACAACTGCCGTTACTAAGCAAGAATCAAAAGAAGTTGTGCAAAAACCTCAGCAGAACACCATTTACCTCTGCTAATCGCAAAGCTGTGTGCAAATATCACAGAATGTTCCAACTATCCACCACCCATGCATGCGAAAACTAGCAAACGTCAGAAAAACACATTTTTGCACCTTTTTAACTCCAATGCAAATTTAACAAGCATTTGCAATGCAATAGGTCTCGCATTACTGAAAGTTTGAGCTATCGGCGTTGCATTATTATTTGCAACACCAATAGCTCAAACTTTCAGTGATGCAAGACCTATTGCAATGCAATTTTTTTTTTTTTGCAATGAAGTGATAACACGAGACAATCGGTAGAGCACATAACAACAGACGTAAGAGGGCCAGTCCTCATGGGAGGCTACAAAAGGAGAAAAGGCGGTACTTAGGATGGACTACTAAGGCTATTCACAAATCAAAAGTAACCATTTAGAAAGGGCAGTAACTGGAGCCAATTGATAAGATGTGTGGAAAATGGGCGGAGGCTCAAGTCCATACCTGAATACAGCATGCCTGTAAGAGACAGTGCAAGCGTGGCATAGGCAAGACCTAAAAATGGTGGTGCTAGAAGGAGAGACTAAAAAACAGAAATCAATTTTAACTGTACAACACAAAAGACAAGTATCCTTTAGGTTAAAATTGCACTTAGCACTAAGGTTCTCAATTTATGAAAGTATGTGGCAGAACTAGGAGTAACAGTAGATTTCGCACTCATGGGGCCTGTGCCAAGGGGTCGACCGGACCTAAGTCCTTCAGAGATGGTATTGCTACAAATGGCCATACTGTGATATTCAGCTAGACAGCCTGGGCTTACCGGGGTGGGTGGTAGCGCATGGCAGTGACATGAGGCACCTAGGAAAAGAAAGTGGATTAAATAGAGTTAAAACTCCACAAGGGCTCCTGTTCAGTTGTTATCACGTTATATTTATGTATGAAATACGTAGCACAAGGGAAAAGGGCAGACACTTTCCCAGAGCCTTTATTACACATTTGGGCTGGTGTGTCATTTCTCTAACACCAGTGTCATTGCTGTTCCTGATTTCAGTATATAGTGATGGCATATTGGCAAATGCTTGGGGGTTACCCCGCTTACCCAGTATGGTCGATGAAGTAGCCGACCAGAATGGACTCATGAGATATTCATAGAAAGAGAGACACGATAGGCGACACAGAAGATGGTGAGGGCCAATATATCAGGGCCGAATTTGATGAGGGGTCGCCATGGAGGCAAACCGTGTAGGTAGAGCTCTCGCAGGGTCACATAAATTGCTGGGAGACCTGACAAAACGCAAGAAAAAACCCCATACGTAAGACAATGCACCTGAATAGGGGTTAAACAGACCCAAAAAGGAATATACATCAACATATGAAAAGATAAAAAAGGGGGTCTAGGCGTAAGTGGACACATCGAGGAACACTTGAATTGAAAACATAAAGTCAGGGATGATCTGGCACAATGATAAAAAGCCTGTAACGTGTGGATGCAACATTAGGGAGATTTAGGGGCTAATTAGGCATAATGTGTGCCCTCTGAAGCACGAGGGTGTGAGGGCAACACATAAACGGCAAGCATAGGGGGGTGGTGGGCTAATGGACTTAAATGGAAGAACAGGTCAGGACCTAAGGGATACATACCCGAAATAACTGGCTGTATAGAGGTCAGAGAGATAGCAACATCAAGGCTATGCTACATAAAAACCTGAGATCACTAAGACTAAATGGTCGCCAAGCAAGGCAAGATATCATCACGGCCGGATTCCTCGGTGAGGTAACCAGCACAACTCGGCACCGCAGCACACTTACCTCAGGTAGAACTCTGGCGCTGAGTGCGTGGACCAGGGTACAGAGTGTGTATGGATCCTCCCGCCAGTGATGACCGGCGGCCTGGAATGATAGTATAATTTCAGAAGGGGGTTTAAATGTAAAAAACCGCGTGAGAACGCCGAACCCGGAGGGGGTGGCATGATCAAGAAGACGTCCTATTCCATGCGTGAAAAACATAAAGAAAGGACTACAGAATCGTCTCACGGGCTGAAAGGATGGGCGACATGTTGGAAAAGGAATATATAGCGAGAATAACAAAACTAAACTAATCTGGAGAAATGGAGAAGATAAGTCAGGGGACAGAAGCCTTCTATGCCACCTAATAAAACGAAAATATCGCATACAGCCCAAGAAATGAAAAAAAGACATTAAAGAAAATGCCCAACCAAACGGTAGGAGAGATCAAGCCAGAGTCAAAAGAGAAAATACGGGTGCACAGCTTGCTTGATGGGGCTCTGGCGACGAGAAGCCAAAGTGCTGCTGCACTGTAATAATCTGCAAAGGCAGAGCGCTGCCAGCGCACCCAGGGCCTGGGACGTCTGGCAGCCTGACGGGCGGCAGGAAATATGATTAATGAGCAAGGTATAATGATAGCAGGTATAATGATTAGCACCACAAAAAGGTCACAGATCAAAGTAGTATGCATTTCATGAGTCCGCAATCACTGCATGCAATCTGCGGACTGGGAGAGGTAAACTGGAAGTCAGGAGGAAAAAAGGTGCATGAATGAACAAGCACGCGAGTGGTGCGTGCGTGTGCGCGTGCCCATGATGAGAGAGGAAAGCCAGATGGCGCCTCTGCTTGTAACTGTGCACGTAACCGCACGCTCTAGGCCAGACAAAAAGCTGTGGTTGGCTTTTTAAAGCCCACTCACTAAATGTCTCGCCAGAGTAGCGCATGCGCTGTCTCTGGCGAGACCTAAAAATGACCTAAATCGGGCCGTATGACAGTATATTGAGGCTGTTAATGTCACCTACAGAAATACTGCATGCACTACATCTCCTGCCACTACATCGTAAGGATAAATATAGCATTCCTGTGCTTAACCCTGCATCTACTTACCTAGTCTTGACTTGCGATGTAGTGTTCAGGTCTAATTAGTACTTTGTTTAGCACAAATGGGGCCACTCCCAGTTAAGAGACCAAGGCGCTAAAGTGTTAGTTTGTGAGTGCAGGCATCTCACTAAAAGTGAAAGACTGGTCTCACACACCACCTGGTGTCATGCTTCATCATTGACCAGTCCTCGCCCTCTAAAAACTTGGTTTGATAGAGGGCAGGCATACACCTGACGACAGGGATGCACTTCTAAACTAAGTGGGGGCCCTTTAAAGAAAAATGTGAGGTTAAAAAGCCATTGCAAATTTGGTTCCCTCCCCCAGGCCTCTCCCGGGGCAATCGTGGTTATATATCTAATTAGTACTTTAACTGATATAGAAAACTCTCAAATAAATGTGGAATGACAACTTGGTATATTATGTATGTTACTTTTCAGATCCAGGCCCTCAATCAAACACATTTAAGAGACTCTTATAATTAAAGAAGTCAGAAGATTCCAAAAGTGACACTGTTTATTACTAGGCCTCGGCTCATTTGCCCTTTAGCTAAAGGAAAATAATTAGTCAAAAAAATCACAAGCATGGCATTGTTAGATAGGTAAACAAATACTGAGCTAGGCTGCTGACTAATGAGCTAAATGCTGTATGTACAGTCATGCCGGCAATCAGCATCTGCAATTCATTGCCTTTTTGCTGAGTGTGAAAGCAGTCATGTACTCTGAATGCACATGCACACCCATATATCATTCGTTGCTCGTCGTGTGATGCTACTTGTAGCTATATATATGGCTGGCCCAAAAATGGCAGCTATTCTTCAATATATTCTGCTATTACTTGCTGTATAGAGAATGGATGTAAATGTATATTTGAATTGTTTATAATTATAAGGAAACAAAAATAGTGATGGATGGATTGCTTGCAAAAGTCTCCGCCATTGGCATTCATTGGGGACCTCTTTCCAGTCCACGTTATTTTGTCCGCTGCACCACTCCAGAAGGGAAGCCTAACTATATGTCAGTCTTTTTTTAACATATCTTTTTATTAGCAACAAAATTACATATAAAACATAAATAAGCACTGTAAAGTACCTTATATTCATTATCCTAGACACTTCAGACCACCCCCTTTCCAGCTCCCCTCATCCCTCCCCAGCATCCGTATCATGGCCCAAAGAAATTGCTTTAGACTACCAATCCCCTGGGGCGTTGGGAGCTGGACCTTCACAAATGTTGCCTCTGTATTCATTCCAGTGTCCCCAAAGTTTTACCAATTTGTGGGGGGAACCTCGGCCTCCATACACCATTCTCTCAGCTTGCATGCACCAGTCCATGTCACATTTCCACTCACCCCAAACGTAGCCACATATCTCTTCGCCACCGCCTCGCCCCAGAGTAATCCATATCGGCTGCATACGGAACAAGTCTGTTTACTCCCAGACATTCAAGAGACACCATTTTGCCGAGACTGTGAGGGGGGCCCCACACACTTCACTAAGACAGGCAATCACCGCCACACAGAAGCCCTGTAACTTTGGGCAGTCCCAAATCATATGAAAAAAGGTACTGGTATGGCCACAGCCTTTTCGGCAGTCAGCAGTCAGTGCCCTGTCCATTTTATTCAGCCTGGTCTGAGCGTAGTAGGTTCGGTGGAGGATCTTCAATTGGAGTAATCAAAACCCTGACCGCATGGCCACTTCCCTAGGGAATGCCAGGGCCTCTGCCCAATCATCGTCATCTAGGTCACCCAAGTCTCCAAAACAATGCTCCCAAAGTAGTGTCAGTGCGTCCGATACGCTGTTGAGTAACTTCCAGTATGTGAGTGATGTGGCTTTGCACGACATGTATTCATCAAGCAACCTGTCATTTAAGGGCGAAGACTCTGAGAGCATGGTTCCCCTTGGCAGCGCCGCCCTCAGGGCGTGACGGACCTGTATGTAGCGGTATGTTTCGGTTGGTGCTAGTTGGTAATCACGTTGTAGATCGGCAAGGGGATAACATCACCCTGATTCTATAAGTCACCCACCAGGGAGAGTGTAATAAGGTCCCATTTATCAAAGCCTGGCAAACGTCCTAGTGTGCTGAGTGCTGCTGTGTCCCATGGGTGGTAGCCTGTGTGATCCTCCCCTTCCAGCCCAGGGCCCGAGTGGCTGTGTGCCAAAGGTTTACCACTGTCGCAGTGGGACCATGAAGTTTGAGGCATCGAGGCGTACCAGAGAAAGCCCTAAGGTGTCCCCTGGGTTTCATCACCAGCCTATCCATCCGGAACGCCAGTTCTTTGGCGGAGCGAAAAACCCACTCATTAATGGTGGTCAGCTGCGCTGCCCAATAATACTTCTGGATGTCTAGTAGTGCCACTACCCCGTCATACCACCCCCTCGTTAATTTGTGTTGCGCAATTCACGCAGGGCCCCCGTCCCAGAGCAAAGCCCTGATCTCGCTCTCAATTTTGTTAAAATATTAAATATGGATCAGGTATGGGGAATTTTGTGGGACATAAAGAAAATGGGGCAGGGACATCATTTTAAACAGTGCCGCTCTGCCCAGGAGTGACAGCGGGAGAAACCTCCAGTGTTGGACATCGTTTATGTAAGTCAGTCTTCGTCCTGCTTCAAGTTCCCACTCTGAACAGGAACAGAAGAAACCACAGACCAGTTCCAGCCTTCATGGGCTCTTCACTTAGGTGCTGCTTGTATTCTTGATGCAGCAAGGACCGGTACCACGTCTGGGCATTCTTAATTCGGGGTGAAACGGGTCTTAGGTTTAAGGGTAAAGCAGGGGGACTACAGATGCTAGATTGGGGCCAGCCTCTGTAGTCAAAGTGCATCTCAATGGGAGTACCAAAGGTTCTAGGCCTGTATCCTGGTAGTGACCAGTTGCAACTGAGAGTTTCAGTTTGCAGGATTAGCAACAGGAATGGGGGCCCAAAGGATCCAGTGGTTCAACTGTTGTAGCTAGTAAGCTGGACTTTAGGGCCAGCGTCTGACTACAACACCTCCAGAAGCATAAACAGTAGTGGCATGTTTCCAGTGGTTCCATAATCGAAAAAGTGGCCTCAACCAATGAGACACTAACCTAAGATCCTTAAGAAGGAAAAATCTCTGAATCTCTCTCAGGCTGGAAATGGGCAGATACATCTCCTGTAAAGCTTTTGATTGTCTGGGATGGGAGTGGGACAATTTAGGCTCACCACACTCACAGTGATCGAATTCTCACTGGATACGTTCTTGGGTCATTTCTGGCCAGTTAGCCTGTAAATTCCTCATTTTTCCTAGGCGAATTCTGTCCTCAAGACAACCCCTATACAGGCCAACTCCTCTGTCAATTGCTTTTTGGTCTTCCTAATCAGGATCCTTGTTCCTCTCACACTGGGCATTGAGTACAACGACTCACTGTCCTGCCCATTTCAAATATCTCTCTGTGGCACTACAACAAAGTTACATCTTAAAGTCCTACTAAATTAAAATCACTGACTCAAGGGAAAGGAGAAGCCATTGGAGGTTCAAATGGTCAGTGATCTACCCAACCACTCCTCCAATCCAGATAGAGTGCATCTTCCTAGACTTCATTCCCAGGGTGCCTTTACAGAGAAGAAAGGGCTGTCGCAAAACAGTCACTGAAAAGTGAACAGTCTGAGACATGCCAGTCTCTCTCAGCCAAGACCTTGTACTGCCAGTTCACCAACATATCTTCAGATTCCCTGAGATGAATTCCGTACGCATAGCTTACAGGATGCCACAGTCATAAGGAGGGGCAAAGAAAACCTGAAGGTGGACCACCATTTCATACACCAATCATCACATATTCCTTAGCACACCTTACATCCATCACATGCCTCTCAGTAACCCAAATGACCAGAAAAAAGTCGCACACATCATACAGCACACTCACCATGCGGGGAAGGAAAGGCCCAGGTTATGGGAACTGCAGGGTTTTTCCATGGCAGAGCTGATATGCCTTCACCTTCAACTGTGCAAGTAAAACGTCCTGTGCCTCCACCTGAACACCACATATCTGTGCTTCTTTCTGTTTGAGTGTGACAATGGGTAAGTTATGGTTTCAGTGGTAATTCTAACCATAACTGGTCATTTTCAGTGGTTTCTGTTTTTTATGGCTCAGCCATAAAGTCCCTCACCATATGATTTTTTTCACTAAATGATTTCAATTTTGTAATAATAAACATAATTAAATAATTGAAAATAATAATTTTTAAAGTATGCTAAAGAGGACATGTGTTTACATGCCACGAGTGATCAGGATTACTATAATGGGAGAAACAGTTTAAAAAACGTAAATGTTGATTTGCAGACCATTGTCATTCGAGATCATTATTTTCATCTCCTATGTCTACAAACCATACTCAAGTACATTCTGGTTGAATAGCGGCATTTGTCTTTGGGGGCGAGCCTCATCCTCTCTGGGGCTCAGATATTCACAACCCAGCCCCACATTGCGTCATTAAACTTTTAGTACAATAGACTTTGGGAACCCTACTCCGTACTTTTTCGACCCTCTAACGGAGGCTGAAACAGAAAACTTTAGCCGTTACCTTAGCCGATCAGATACGGAATGGTTCGCAAATTTCATATCACCTTAACCCATCAGATTTCCTTGGTGTTTGCAAATAGTGTTTTCAAACCTGTTTATAAACTCTAAAGGTAAAGGTAAAGGCATGTTGTTTTTGCTGAGTTAACACCTTATGCCTGATTCACAAAGGTAACTTACATTTTTTAATAATTTCCACTTTTGAGTAAGTTTACTACTTTTGACTATTCACAAAATCTGAGTGTAAGTTAACACTAAAAAACACAGTAGCAAGCCCAGCATCACACAGCCTCCCATTGAAAATAATGGAGGTAGGGAATTAAAATAAAACCACATACAAAATAATATAAAATTAAATTACATTTTCAAAATATTTAAAAATATAAAAAATACAATTTAAAATTAATGTTTATTGTAGGAAACTGGAATTTTGTTGCAGTTGTGTCCCCACATTTTGGCCCTTTAGAACTACTAGATGCTGGATTTCGACTCTGACAGTGACCTGAAGCCTGCTAACCAGGCTCCAGTGCCAGTGCTCTTTCCCCTAAAATAAGTAAAGTCTAATTATAACCCAATTGGCATGGACTTTAGTGCCCCTGTAAGTCCCTAGTAAATGCTACCTCTGGTACCTAGGGCATGGGCACTAAAGAGGGTCATTAAGGGCTGCAGCATGTCTTATGCCACCCTAAGGGACCCACATAAAAATTGCAAGCAGGGTGCCATTGTAGACTGCGTGTCTTGGTGCAAACCATGAGTGAAAATACGACATGGCACCCTCACTGTGTGCCATGCCAAAGTCACTGAATGTAATATATATAAAACACCCCTACACCAGGCCTTGTAACCCTAAGGCAGGGTGCATTATATTATATGCGAGGACACAGCTGCATGAGCAGATATGCCCCTGTGGTGTCTAGTTCAATTGCTAGATAGTACAAGTGAACAGGGAAGCCATCTTTAAGTATATGTGCTGGGTACTCGTCAATACGAGTTCCCCAGCTACATGCTGGATTCACTGTAATCTATGGTGTTTGGTATCAAACACCTTGTCTTAATAAATCTGTATTGACACCAGTACTAGATTTATTATGACATGCACCCAGAGGGCACCTTAGAGGTGACCCCTGAAACCTAACTAGTCTTCTAGTGTGCTGGCTGACTCGATCTTTCCAGCCTGCCACAACAGACGCATTTTTGACCCCCTGCAGGTGAGAGCCCATACTCTCAGGAGGTCAGGAACAATGCCTGCTTTGGCAGGAGGTGATATCATCTCCTCCAGCAGGATGGTTAATAAATCTGCATAGCAAGGCCAGGGTCTTCACAGCACCTGACACCTTTGATATGCAATTCCGGCTTCCCCCAGACCTGGGACATGCCACCCCCTCCCCTGAGGCCCATTTGGCACCAGGACAGGTGGGAAATTAGCTATGCTAGGAGGCGTGGTGCACTACCAGGCCAGTCACACCCCTAAGGTGAGCTGCCTGATGTGCTCCACAAAAGAAGGGTTCCACCATCATGTTTTTGGTGGAATTAGGAACTCTGGGACATGGTTATGACCACTCCCCATAGGAAGTGGTCATATAGGGGGTGTAGTAACCCCAAGGGTAAGTGGCCCATTGGTTACTACCCTTCCCTCCCCTTTAATGCCCCTAAATTGAGTATTGAGGTGGCTCCATGACACCAGGAACTCAGATACACCTGACAAAAAAAGAAGAAGAACCAAGAAGAGCCGAAGAAGCAAGAACTCCAGACTGCTGGTGGACATTGCCACCAAACCCTACCTGCCTACTTGCTTCTGTCCTGACAATCGCGACAATTCGACTTGTCCTGCAGATGTGCATCCTCCAAAAGCCTTGGAGGGCCTCCAGCACTTTGCCAAGCCATCAGTATCTTCCTTGAAGTGGAAGAGCCACTTCCCTGCATCCTGCAGGCACCAACCGCTATGTCCGGATTACCATTCTGATGACCATTGGGTCCACCGATGAAGCAGCTTCCCAGGAGGAGGTCACCATGCTCCAAGAGGTTAAATCCATCTCCCCGCTAAGTGAGGAGATGCCAGGACCAGCCGGTGCCACCCTGCACGAATACCCGGGGTACCGGACCCCTTGCAGCAACCAAAGCTGGTTTGAATCCAATCCAGACTCCAACACCGCAAAGACCGAGCAGCCGATGAGGGATATCAGCACTACAGAGGCCAGCACCGAGAGGTGCCCAGCTGTACTTTTTTGTCCCCCTTTGCAGGTCTGACCGAGAACCGTGGGTGCCTTTGACGCAAGGGTGCCAGCCGACCGAAACCCTCTGCACCCGAGCTCCCAGGCCTGGATCCACGACAATCAACAGTGCTCCCCTGCTCCCAGGACCCCCACAAACCGAGCCCCCCCCATTGGGAGCTCCAGGACTTGTACCTAAGTCCCCCTGTGCAGCCTGTTTCTAGGTGCCCTCCCTCTTTTCCTACGGTGTAACAAGCAAGGCTTCCAACCGGTCCAGCACCTCTGCACCCGGACACTCCAGGGCAGGTAAACTTGAACTGCTGATGGTTCTTTTGACCTTGGCCCCCTAGCAACTTAAGTTCTAAAGGGGACCACTGAGATTCATTTGCAAATACCTGTATGTAGTATATGTTTCTTTCTCCATAGGAAAGCATTACTGTGTAAAAACGCATTTGAGTGACATTTTTACTTACCTGCAAAAATTGGTAAACCAAAAAGTACTTACCCAATTACGAAGTTCTTGGTGTTGAAATAAATTTAAAAATACCTGTTATTTTTCTAAATTGGTATTGAGTTTCTTTTGAGTGTGTGTCTCGTTTATTGACTCTGCGTGTCTACCCTCTGATAAGCCTAAACTGCTCGGCCACACAACCATAAAAGAGAGCATTTGGGATGATTAATTTAAGCCGTGTAAGCCAATAAGGGTCATCTGGACTTTCTACATAGTGTACCTCGTTTTGCTACACTACATAAAAAGCCAGCTTCCTACATTTATTATTTATAAAATATTTTAATGGCCTATTTTGAATAAAAAATTCATGTTAACTATAATTGTTAATAAAATATAACTACATTCATTTTCATTAATTCTATACATCAGTTTTAATAATTATTAATGCATTATAAAAAATAGTTTTTCCTTAGGTGGAATAATTTTTTTTAATTTAAAGTCAGGATTTTTTTAAATTTAATGTAATAGAAATTTCCAACAATGAAACATGTATTTCAAAATTAGGTTAATAGTTCTGTAGCATATTTTTGTTCCACATTTAAAATAAATACATACAATTATTTTACATTAATATTTAATATAATATATTCAATTTTTATTTTCAAGTTAAATAAACTTTTTAATTTTCCCTATAGTTTACCATGCTATGGTAAAGTATAGGGAACATTTAAGAAACAGAAAAAAAAATTCAACATTATTTCCTATGGGGTTTTATTTTAAGCTCATTGCTCCATTTTCTAAAGATGGTGTTGTAGTACCAGTGGTTGGCCATGTGTGGTGCTAGACTTACTACTACTTTGGCAGTAATAACTTACACTCCTACATTTGACATGTAAGTTACACTTTTGAGTAACTTTACACTCTGATTTTGTAAATAGTGAAAAGATTTGGGAGTATTGTGATTGAAGCCTTGTTGCCATGTTTAGTTTGGTATAAATTTGGCACACATACACACTAGGTGTTTATTCATTGTAGAGCCTAGATGTGGTACAGCAGTGGTGGGAGTACCCCTACTCTAGTGATGTTTATTGCTTCTGGGGAATTATGCTACGTCTTGACAAGGTGCTGTTTCAGACTCATGACACTCTTCAGTGCTCAAACAGTGTTCCATATCAGTGGTTAATTTCTGCTGACCATGTGCACATTTTGGTTTATCTGTTCTTTTAACCTGTTGCTTTCAGGACGGCATGCACTGACAACCTCCATCTTGGTAGGATTTAAAAGCGCACCGCGGTAGGTGCAACAGGTTATTTCTCCCTTTCACCCTTCTTGATCAGGTATCAATAAATTGTCAGTTTCTGGGACAGAATCGCTGTGTGAAATGTGAAATCCTGTCTCATAGGCCATTTTCTTCAGAGGCGTACAAATCGCTAGACCAAAAATGTTCTATTTATTTTAAGTTACATTTAGTGAAAGATGGAAACGTCTAGAAGTAAGTTTGTTAATGTCTCCTTTGTGAATAGGGGAGTACCAAACTCTGTGATTCATCAAGAATTTCAGATCCAACTGATACTAAATATCAGCAAATTCCCTTCCCAGTCTTGCCAGATTATGATATTGTCTTTTGCATATCTCTTGAAAGTGTGTGTATATCTTCATATACTGTGTAATGCAGTGGAGGGTCTGGCCCCGGGGTAAATTTGTGAAACTTCAAAGTTACTCAGGAATACATTTATTGACAAATGAATACTCTTTTTCTCCTGTACCTAATTGTATCCTGAGTGGAGGTGGGAGGGAGTTCCATAAATTGGTTGCAGCATTAATGAATGTCATTGACGTCATTTAGGGGTCGCCAGGGGTGGCAGCTGCGACCCCTGGCACTGCATTTACGACCTCAAGCGTCAGAGGTGGCAAAACCAGTGCCACAAACACTGGGGCAGCTCGTCCTTATGGACATCGGTTGGGGCTCAAATCGCCTTGGTTTTTATCATTTTTTTAAACTACACTAATAGTGAATAATAGTATATTATTTTATATTAATGTGATAAAATATGGAGTACAATTAGCTGGAATATGACCCTTCCTGGCACCAGAGGTAAGTAAAAAAAACTTTTAAATGTCTGCATGCGTGCAAGAGAGTGTGTGTATGTGTGATTGTGTGTAAGCATGTGTGTGTGTAATTGAACATAAAGGTCAAATGGCATGTGATGTCACTTCCGATACCCCTGGCCTTTTGGTGAATTAACGTTCATGGTGAAGGCTTTGTTTTAGTGAGAGTTGTTCCTAGCTCCTGTGTTTCCAGTTGAACATTTTCTTTTCTCTGTAGTGTGTTCAGTCCTCCGGAGAAGGTGAACAGTGTTGCCAGATTAGGTGGAGTACCCAGGTTCAGAGCCTTGGCCGTTAGACAGCAAATATTACATTTCATTCTGGCTTGGATCCGGAGGCAATGTTATTTCTTCCACACTGTGTAGAGATAGGTTGTGCTTTTGACTGGACGTATTTGGGGGAAACATGTTATTCTGACTAGTACCCTTGATTTGTTCATAATTACTTTCCTTAAAAAAATTGTTCTTTGTTAGAGCCAGTTTACCAGCCCTATTGTAAAGGACATTGCTACCCCGAGAGCAACTAGCAGGTTTCCATTGCTCTTTCTTGCACCGCAAAGAACTCCAGTGGCCTTATAATGCCTAGTGCTCCAGAAGGGTGGCCCGGGCTTGTGCCCCACTTTGTGTTCCCCGGGGTACTATAGTACTACAGAAAGGGCGGTAGTCATTTGTGCAACCTTCTGTAATACTGATCGAGCTGGCGCATATGTAATGTAATGTAATGGGGTTATTTATATAGCGCACGCTGCCACTCCGAAAGGAGCATCCTGGCGCTGGTTAGAGGTGAGAGGAGATTCCCATAGAGATTAAATGAGGGAGAGGCAAAGTTCGTCTGTGGAGCTGAATATCCATGTTTTCAACAATTTCCTGAATTGAGTTTCATTTTTTTGCAGTCTCAGATGAGTTGGCAACTTGTTCCAAGCTTTGGTTCCCAGAACTGCTACTGTCTTTCCCCCTTTAGTTTTACACCTAAATGTAGGTGGTTTAAGGAGGTTAGCTGACGAGGACCTGAGAGTTCTGGATGTAATGTAAGGAGTAAATCTCTCCGAAAGATACTTGGGTCCCTAACTTGAGCGAGGCTCTGAAAGTAATTAAAAGAATTTTAAAAAGTATTCTTTTGTGGAGTGGAAGCCAATGAAGAGCTTTCAACGCTGCCGATGCCGAGGACCTACGAGGCAGCTTTAGCACTAAACGCGCTGCCGCATGTTGGACTATTTGTAGTCTTTTCAAGATTGATTTTTTTGTTCCAGCTAGGAGGCTGTTGCAATAATCCAAACGTGAGAGGATTAAAGCAACTGTCACTGATTTCCTAGCAGAGAGTGGTATTAAATCAAAGAATTTTTTCAGAGATTTAATAAGGCTGAAGCAGGTCCCTGCTACTGCCGTTACATGTGGATGAAAGGATAGGGCAGTGTCAAAATGCACTCCTAAATTTTTAGCTACCTTCACCATGTCAGGTGGCGGTGTCGTCCCCTCTGGCCACCACTCATGTGGCTGGAATAGGACATCTTTTCCTACTGGCAAAATCTCCGTTTTGTCAGTATTACATCTAAGGTGATTATCCTTCATCCACTGAATGACCTTGGATAGACAATGTTTAAAATTGAGTTCGGCATTTGTGGAATTATTGTCCAGCGAAAGAATCATTTGGGTATCATCTGCGTAGGAGGTAATTTTAATTCCAAAAGATGATACCAAAGAGATAAGTGGGGTCATGTAAATGTTGAACAGTAACGGGCTCAGCGACGAGCCCTGTGGTACTCCTGTTGTGATGTACCGTTCAACAGAAAGAAAAGATCCCAGGGTCACTACTTGTCTACGATTGGTAAGAAAAGACTTTGTCCACTGAATCACAGTACCTGAAATACCACAAGATTCCAGCCTTTGCATGAGGATGGAGTGTGAGATGGTATCAAAGGCGGCCGGTAGATCGAGTAAAATCAGGCCCGCCTTTTGTCCTTTATCAGCTAACATTTTTAAGGTGTCTGTTAATTCTAAGAGTGCCGATTCCGTGGAATGCTTTGGGCGGAAACCAGATTGTTGGGGGTGAAGAATGTTAGCGGCCTCAATGAATTTAGTAAGTTCTTTATGAACTAACTTTTCAGTGATTTTACCCAATAATGGGAGTAAAGATATAGGCCGGAGATTTGAAAGCACCGAAGGATCAATGTTTAGCTTTTTTGTAAAGGTTTTACCAGTGCCAACTTCCATTCGTCAGGCACTATGCCTGAGCTTAATGAGGAGTTAACTATGTTGTTTATAATTGGGTTAACTATATCTATGATTTTATGGAGAATTCTAGGAGGGCAGGCATCTAAAGGGGAACCTGATTTGCATGCCATGATAACTTCACGGGTTTGTTCTATTGGTACTGATTCAAAAGTTCGTAAGGAAAAGGCAGTGGTGACAGAATCATACTTCTGGGCAGCATCTGGGACAGGAGAGGTTCTAAAATCCTTTTGAATTTTTTGAATTTTGTCTTCAAAGTAGACTGAAATTTTATCACACAATTCTTGAGAGGGTGGAATCTCTTTCTGTAGTGCTTTCGGGTTAGTAAAGGATTTTACAACCAGAAAGATGGCTTTTTGGTCTTGGTTTGCTTCCTGAATTTTATTAGCGAAGTACTCTTTTTAGCTGATTTGATCTGAGCATGATAGAGTTTCCTACTGATTTTGAAAGCTAGTCTATCTCCTGTATCATAAGATCTTCTCCACTTACGCTCATATTGCTTACATTGGAGATGTGTTTGAGCCAGAGCGGACGAAAACCAAGGTGTTTTTGCGTTTTGATTTAGTAGTCTCGTCAAGTTTATCTAATGGCATAATTTCATTACTTGTAATAGTTAACCAAGTGTGAAAGAGATGTGAGTCAATTACAGTATTCCCTGTTAATACAGGGAGATGATCCTGGGCAATGTTTGCCAACCTAGGGTCTGCAGCTAATTGTGCCCATTTGCGCCTAGGCTGGGAGTGAACAGATGTCTTCTCTTGTTGACTCCTAGAATGGAGTTTGAGTGACAGGGGATAAAATAATGGTCTGACCATATCTGTGGGATGGGAGTGCCTGCAGAGAGCACAGTAAAGCTAGAGCAGACTCCATCTAAAATGTGGCCCGCCCGGTGGGTTGGGGCCTCTACCAACTGGCACAGTTTGAATAATTCATTTATTTGAAAAAAGTTATCCACTCCTGGCTCAGTTCTGTCTTCCAGGTGGAGATTAAAATCGCCCAACAAGGTGAAATTAGCATATCTGAGAAGGAGGTGGCTTAGAGTTTCACCTAATGATTCTATAAAAGCTGTGCTCGGACCCGGCGGCCGATAAATCAAAGCACCCATAAAGACAGAGAGGCATTGAGGGAGATGCAGAAGCCAAGGCTTTCAGCTCCCCTAAGTGTGTCCAGCTCAAAATTAGCACAATGCAAAGTATCACGAAGGATAATAGCCAGCCCCCCTCCTCTACCATCCATTCTATCTTTCCTATGGATAGTATAGTTGGCTGGGAGTGCAATAGCAATGTCGGGGTTACACCAGTCTTTCAGCCATGTTTCGGTAATGAATACAAAGTCTAGCTGTAGATCAATGATTAGATCTCTGACATCTTGACAGTGCTTGCTTAGGGATCTGGCATTTATTAAACCTCCTTTTAGATGGGTGATATGCATTTCCGTGATAGACCTAGGGCCATTATTTATAAAAGGGAGTTCTAATCTGCAATATGCGCAGCTGACTGCCCCCATTAAGTTATGTGGAGATATTGTGCATCTACAAGCTTGTTTAGCATTGAGCTGAATTAAAGCCTCAGACGTATATACTATGGGTGAGTACGGTTGGGCAGAATCTCCCGTCCTTGTCGCGGACGGGCGCAGACGGGCTTGCCTTTGGCGCGCCGGCGGCGCGCCCGCTGCGCGCGTCCGGCCCAGCATGAAACTAAATAGCTGGCCGGGCGCGGGAAATGACTGTGTTCTGCCTTCACTGCCGGAAGTCAGGCGGGCCAGGCAGAGGAGAGTGTCCGATTCCCTCCAATCAATCGGCAAAGTGCCGTGTCGGACCGGGGAATCAGAGACCGAGCTAACAGTGAGTACAATGTGCAAAATACAAAGGCGATATTTTAAAAATACTGTTTTAAAATATTTAAAATCCACATTCAGGTTAACAAAGTTAAAAGCATAGAATGGCAGCTTAAAACTTAGAGTGCTCAAAAGGGCTGCTCACCCCTCACGCTCACCTGCACTATCATGACATGGTGTTCCCTCAATCAGGGCCGGACTGGGAACCAAAACCGGCCCTGGCAAAGTGCTCGGCTGGCCCCCCCACCCCCGGGGGTTGGGGGTGTGGCCGAGCACTTTGCCAGGGCCAGTTTCGGCCGATTTTGTTACAGGGGCCGATATTGCAGCTATGCTGCAAAAACGGCCCTGTAACAAAAACGGCCCCCCAGGGGCCCAAAACCGGCCCCCACCCTGGCAGCCCACCGGGGAAACGCCTGGTGCCCGCTACGGCCAGTCCGGCCCTGCCCTCAATGAGGGAATCACTTTGCCTCTGCATCAGTGCAGAGGCAAACAGGCCCTTAGGAGGTGCACTGATCGTGTGCCACAAAGAAGCGAGGCACTGTCAGTGCGCCCCCTGAGGGCAGCCGTCTGGAAGGGGGAAAAGTGGGACCTCATAGACCACAAGGCATCCCACTGCAGGTGGGTGCAGTCACTGACTGCACCTCCTGCGAGGGGATCTCTATCCCCTCTTTAAAGTGCAGGCTGGTTGCCGCCTGCACAGTGAAACACACAGCAGCTTCAAAGCGGCCACTCTGTATCTCACTGAATGCACTGCCCAGGGGGCTGTGCGAGTTTTGCGGCTGCCCTTGGGGCAGTGCATTCATGATAATAGGGAGCACTATCCCAATCTGCTCCAGGTGCACCTTTTGAAACGTGGGCTGTGGCCCAGGTTTCAAAAGGCCCAGGTTTGTTCCAGGTTTGGGAACAGTTGCTCAATGTCAAGGGCCCCCAATAATTTGCTTCTTTTTTCAAAATCAATGTTCCCTATTATCCTGTTGATTTCTGTGATAGGTTAACCATCTGTAGACATTAGTTCAAAGAAAGGCTTTAAAAAAAAATCTACATAGATAGAAAGGAGTTGAGGAGTGTAGTTGAGAGCGAAGACATTTGGGCCAGTCCTCAGGATATAGGGTATTTTTATATATTTTAGTTAATACATAAATGCCAGGATCAAGTGATATGGCTTCGTCAGAAAATGGTTCTCCATTTCTCCACCATGGCCTGTGCGACAAGAGGGGAGATTAAATCTACTCTGTCTGTTGAAGGGTTATGCCACATGACTTCATAATGGGCACCCTTGCTCAATAAATATTTGATTTCTGTTTCATATTTAGCAGTGCCCTTAACGACTATTATTCCACCTTTGCTGATGTATTGTGTACATCATGCAAGCCACATGACTCCAACACTTCCACTGCAGACCAGATCCATGATGACATGTTTATGCTGATATGGTCCCATTGTGGAGGCACTTGCTTAGTGAGAGCCTTTTCCTATTAAGAACCAGCTATGTACCAATATCGGCCATCAGGGACCCCAGAGACGCCTTGCCCTGACTTCAAGCACGATTTGGTGATGCATTCACACTGGAGGTTCAGGCACTCCTGTCTAAAATCCGACTATTTAAAGTGTTACATTTTCTATGTACTTAACCGAACTTAGTAAACCAGAAAACAAACTGTATGGAACTCAACGAAATTCATCTGCATCCACCGCCTCGAAAGAACCCTGGCCTGTTATCAATTCGTTCTGCTGCTGAGTAATTTTTGATCACTTTAAGTCAAGACATTCTTATTTTTTAAATCCTGAGAATTGTGGTTTATGCAGTGCCAGTGTAATTTTTGCATGCTTTTTTCGTTCTTAATGTATAATTTACTTTTGACTGTTACAGGGTTGGATCAAACTATCAAAGCTGGAAATCAGACTGACAAGTGTCACTTCCTTCGATGAGCTTTCAACCCCGTCTTAGAACCCATCGTTCTACTGTAACTCCTGCACTATATTGCCAATGGCATCAGAGTACGCAAAGGAAGTAAATCAAATGTGTAGAGCGTGGAAACGTCAAGCGGGATAAGAGACGCGTATGGGCATTGTGGGCAGCGGCACCCATCCCTCCAGAGACAACACATTTGCGGGTCGTTTGGGCACCTTGAGACAATCCTCACTGAAGCATGTTTGGCCAGTGAGATTACTAGCCCAAAACAGAGGCACCGTGCCCAATAATAATTTGTAATGTCTTTCTGTGTCCACAATCTAACTCAGGAGGCCTATCATACAACCCCAGAGAGGTCTCTTAATGCGACGGCGGCCTCTAGGAGTTTTCATGATGAGACCTTCAACCCAGATGATAGCGATTTTGCCTCAATGTGTACCTTCTGCTGCTGCAGTCTACTCTGTTGGGCCACTGTGGTGCTGCTAATGGTCTCCCTGGCTTTTGCTATTGTCGTTGGAAACGCCATTACGCTCATCATCTTTCTACGGACACGTCAGTTCCGTACACCACAGGTGTACCTGAAAGGTAAGAGTCTTGACGGCATCACTAGAGAGAATCTTGGGGTTATTCACTGGGCTACTCAAAAACAAGCACAACTCTGTTTACAGAAAGATTATCAGAACCATGTTTGGAATGAAGCGAAGAAGTCGCAAGTGAAGGCTCAGTATTAGCAACTGTTGATTTGCATGCAGCACATGGCCAGACAGAGTCATTAGTAATTGCAAACACACTGGTACATTAAAGCTACAGGGTACCACAGAGGGTAATGAAGAATAGCCAAGACCCTGGTGGTGGAACCTTGTTAATAACGACATACATCTGCCCCATTTCTTTTAGTAAGCAATAATGATGGATACAAAGTTACAGAGGTGGAGACACGGATGCCAAAGCTCAGAGGGGAGACGGGGAGGGGCCGCCTCATACAGAATAAGGGTTACAAAGTAACTGTTGGTAATGTGGGAAAGCAGCTAGGCAAGGTAACCCGAAAACAGCGATGGAGAAGATTTTGCTGTGACTTCCTCTTGCACCCCTGGATTACTTCTGAATTCTAAGAGTTAGTCTGGAGTAGTACAGGAGTAAGTCTCACCTTTTCATAGCAACATCTTTATGAATTGGCTCCAATATGTTCATAAATTACATACAATCTTTGTACTACTGTAGGGTTGTGAATGGAGGAGCAGGCTGGCCATCTGCTTTGAAGTGTAACCTTGCTGATTAATTATGTACTATGGAAGAACAGGCTAGTCATCTTCCAGGCTACCGTACTTTGTGTATGTAGGGCATGCCTTAGAGGAACCGCTTTGCTATGTGATGTGGTGTGGAAGTTCACCAAAGAATTGTATAGCCTGAGCTGAGGGAATAGAGGAGTCACCTGCTGGGCTAGAATACATTATTTATGAATAGTTTGCAAGGGAGCATGCCTTGGAGAAACAAACTGGCTATTCAATGGAGTGTGCAGTAAATTGTGTAATCTGGGAGGGCAGGCTAGTCCTCTGCTGCGTGCCTTACTTTACCTATGTGAATGAAGGGAGCCTTGGGGGAACAGTCTAGTGATCCGCTGGGATGGGTCACTTCACTTAGTGCTTGCACACCTGAGAGAAATATATTGATTGCTCATTAGCATTGGTGACAGTGAACAGATGGCGTCATTCTGCTTGTAGCAGGGGTATAACAGATTCAGTCAGGCCCGGGCTGGAGCAGCAACCAGCCCTGGCAGGTTGCTGTCCGACCGGTCCTGGGAGCCGGGGGACAGGGAGGGGTGGGTAGCCACAAAGCACCGCTCCCTCTTTTCTTACAGGGAGCCGATATTGCAGCACTGCAGCAAAACCGGCCCCATGTAAAAGAAGCGCCCCCTGCGGCCACAAAACCAGCCCCCACCCCTCCGGCCCACTGGGGAAATGCCCGGTGCCTGCTACAGCCAGTCCAGCCCTGAAGTCAGCATATTAGTATCATTATTATTTTGAGTTTTATACAGCGCTAGCTAGACCACGGCCGGACTGGCCATAGTGGGCACCGGGCGTTTCCCCGGTAGGCCGCCAGGGTAGGGCCCGGTTATAGGCCCTGGGGGGCCGTTTTTGTTATTGGGGGCCGTCAATATCAGCCCCCTGTAACAAAATCGGCAGAAATCGGCTGTACCAAACAGCTTGGCTGCACCCCCCTCCTCACCCCCAGGGGGGCCGGCCGAGCAGTTTGCCAAGGCCGGTTTCGGGTCCCAGTCCGGCCCTGAGCTAGACCCAAAGGTATCAGAGCGCTTTACATGTTATGTGATAATGTTTAAAAGAGGTACATGAGGGGATTCAGAAGAGTCATAGTTGAACAATATAGCATTAAGCAGTTATAAAGTCACACAAGTATAACACAAGGACGCGTTGAGGAAAGGCATCGGGGACAGAATAGGAGACTGAAAGCGTCATGTTTCCGTCTTGAAGGAACTCATCAAAGAGGGAAATGTAGAATAGCTTGTGCGCATGTTGAAGTAGTTGTTAAGGAGTAGAAATGTAAGGTCCCGTTGACATCGCCTGTTAAAAAACAGCAAGAATACAGCAGACACATCTTCGTAGCATGCAGCAAGGGCATTCTGGCATGAACTGTGTTAGCATTCCCCTACAAACACATTTAAAAACAAAAATGATTAAAAAACATTTTGTCAGCCTTAAAGCACCTTCTTCCATGCCCAGTCTCCCATTCTGACTCATAAGTGTCTTATTAGTCTACTAAACAAAAAACAAGAGGTTTTTGTACACTATTGTCTATCTACATAAGAACACAGGTTTAGGACAGGGATGCAGAGAACAGATAGAGATGCACACTGACAGCTACCAATAAAGAGCAAAGAAATGTAAGTCTATCAACATGTGGATTAAGGAGAGGGAATGTACAAGGACCTACCTATGGACAGATGATGGAGGCATAAGGGACTTTGGATGGGGAGAGAGACGAGGCATGCCCGAGAATGCATGTATGGCCAGATTATGGAATGTGCAAAGATCGACACAGAGATGGACAGACAAAGGATGCGTAAGGATCTACAGATGATGGATATTACTAATATTATGGCTGGTACCTGCCAGTTCTCTATTTTTCATTCAAGGTGGTAAGAGCTCTCCAATTCATTACTATCATTTTGTCATCCAAGCATTAAATATCTGTTTTTGTTCAAAAATCACCATGTTATGATCGGACAGGTGTGATGCTAAGTGATGTGAGATGCATGTTGAGATAGGGGCACTGTAGTTTGATGTGATGATATGAGGCGATGTATGTATCGGAGTAAAGTGGTGTTAAGCGTGTCATAAGCTACTGTGCATGGTGGTATGATCTGCTATGTTACAGCTGTGTCGTCCGGTGTGTCAAGTTAGTCTTAGGGCAACAATGGATCTCACTGGTATCATTTGCTGAAAAATATATAATTGTGAGGCTACGTAACCTCATGCAATAAATGACATATTGACGGAAAATCACATTTATATCTGCAAATTTAAACAAACTGTATGTAAAAACACAATTACAAATTGAAACACAATGCAATGTGTCCCCAGTGCAACAGCCATAACAAGGACAAATACAAAAATCACAAAGTACAAAAGGGTTGAAGTATTGGTAACAAGCAACAACAAAGAGTCGTCAACACGATGAGTAACAAACAAACAAAGGAACTGTTGAAATTGCGACATGGAATAATTTGAGAACTCTATGTTGTTTTTTGCTGAGATCTAGCACGGCAGCTCTTCGACAACACTGACCACTGTGTGGGCCTTCCAAAGTGCAGGCTCTGTACTTGCCTCATCCAAGGGTTGGACTGAGGCAGAAAATAGCCTGGACACCAAAATGAGTGTCCTCATCAGCAAACCAGACAGTTCAACCAGTGGCCCATATTTACACATGGGGCAGTTCTGAACTGGTAAAGACACACTGCACAGATGTTTTGCAAAGTGCTGGAGGCTGCATGCATTTGTGCTTGCTGCAGGCAATGTCTTTGATAATATCAGGGAAATAAATAGAAACCATAAGACAGGCCCACAAACAGCTAAAACCTGGCCCATACACTCATCTGTCAGACCAGCCCTTCGAGCACTGCCCACATGACCTATAAGCCAGTGAGACCCTGGCCCAACCTCAAAAGGTCTCTGTGCAGAACCTGGTTCTAAGCCGTTGGTGAATGAGTGACATTGGTGCCGCACCTATTTAGTGTTTCTGCTGCCGGTGCTTACATTGTGGAACGCTTACTCTACTGGCATCCAACCCCTCACGCAGGGACTCTCTCTAGCAGGTCGTCCTAGAGGTGATTATTCAAAGCCAACATTTCTTACTAACCTTCACCCCTCACCCGCTCCTCTACTTATTTTCTATGGGAAGATATTAAGTAGTGAGGAAAGGGAAAATAATGTTTGCTGAATGATGTGAGAAGTTGGCCTTGTATATGCTGTCCACTAATTATAGTGGGCACCTTGCACCAGTCCAAACAACCCCTTATTGGAGATAGGTTAAAGACAACCTTTATTGAAAGCTATCCTAGTGGTAGCTATGGAGAGCAGCCTTCAGGCTAAGTCTTGAAGGAATGTAAAGCAGCTTGTTTTACCAGTCTATAATCCCTTGAGTGACCAAATGAAAGAGGACCACACCAGGTATATATATAAAATATATGTATTTAGTCTTAAAAACACCCCTCTAGTCCCTTTATGAGGCTAGAGTTCGAAGTACATACTTTACAAGTCAAATATCAACAGTAATAGCACAAATACACGTTTGAGCCCTAGGGGCGTGACAAACCATATACTAAAATAGTGGTATAAGAGCCACGACTGAGCTAGACACAAGGCCTAGAGCCTGTAGAAGTGCTTGGACCACAAGGAACAACCCAAGGTAGTGACACAGGGGACCCACGGGGGACGCGTGCAGTGTGAGAACACAGCCGCGAATCGCCGTTAACTTCTATGGGGAAAGTTGCGGTTCGTATTTTAAAAGGAAAGGACGCTTAGAGGAGGACTTGGAGCAAATCCCTTTAGAACTAGGCAGTTCTAGAGTCAATACCCACGGGAGCACCGGAGTACTCGAGTTACCTCACCCAGGGAAGCCGGGTGCATAGGTGTCTTTTGTCGTCGGGTTTCGTCGTCGTTTTCAATGGCGATCTGCTGCAGCAGGCTGCTGGCGGCCAAGTCGAAAGTGTCCGGGTGGATCCAAGGGTGGATCGAAGATCTGAAGAACCTGAAAGCAGAGGGGACAGAGTCTGGGTCACTAGCCAGTGACCAGGAAGGCGATGAGCAGATGCCCACCGATGTCGGGTGCTTCAGGTAGGTTGACGGTCGTCTTGGCTCTTCAGCCACGAGGTCCAGGAGGTGTCGACGACGACCAGGAGCAGGATTCGAGCTGTCCCACAACGTCTGTCGATTGCCGTGGTGTCAGCGACCGGATTGGACCCAACAAGCCTTGGCAACGGCAAGTCATGGGGAAACAGAGAAAGGACGTTGATGCAGACCAGCCAGGTCTGAGGGACTCACCCAGCGAGGGTAAGTCAGGGCACGTCTGGAGCAACCAGGAAAGCCCAAGCAGAAGAAGAGTTGCCTTCGGGAGGGCCCACTAGCCAACGGACTAGCGACCGCAAAGGAGCCTCAAGTGGACGCACGTGGAGCTGGCTCACAGGACACTCGTGGAGTGGAGGCCAGTGATCTTCGGTGCAGTCGGTACTGGAGGCGGGAGCTACTCGGAGCCCAAAGCACAACTTCGTGGGAGACCAGGAAGAGGATGCACTTGCAAAAGTTCTTGGTGTCCAGGGGTCACGGTTCCACGTTACCCACGACAGCTACGGGCCTCAGCTTCGCTGGGGACTCAGGGCAGCCTCGGGGAAGTCTGGAAATCCACCTCTGATGTTGCAAAGACTTCGGCGTCCGGCGGGAGCTTCAGCGATGCAGACCGGACAATTGCTTCTTAGGTGCCTGCCAAGCAGGGGAGTCACTCCTTGACCCCAAGGGAGATTCTTCAGTCCTCTAATCTTCAAGTAGAGCGTCGAAGGTCCAGGATTCGGCTTCAGAGTTTCGTCCAGGGTAATCTAAAGTCCTAAGGACTGGGGTCCCATACTTATACTAAGTCAGGGGTTGGACATACTCTGGGGACCCACCTATGGGAGGGTCAGGGAAGAGGGGTGGTTACACCCATTCCCTTTGTCCAGTTTCGCGCCAGAGCAGGGGCTGGAAGCCCCTGAACCAGTTTGAACTGGGGTATGCACAGGGACACCAAATGTGCCCCCAGTGCAGGACTTCAAAGCACCAGAGAGTGCTCCCGCTGCCCCAATACACATTATCCTGTCTGGGGAGGTGGTTACACCTCCCTTGGACAGGAAACCTATTGTCCAGGCCTCCCCTGCCGGAGTTTCAGTCAGCAGCAGGAGGCCAGACCCGTGTCTGTGGCAGTGGCATCCATTTTGTGATGCCAGGGCTCTGTAAAGAAGTTACCGGGTAGGCCGGTGTGTACATGTCTCTCCCTCTAGAAGGGTGGAATGCTACCCCCGCCGCCGAACTGGCGGGGGGGGTAGTATTCCAAGATGTTTGACACCAAACACGACATGTTTCCGTGCAGCCATCCCAAAGTTAGCATTTAACGCGAGGTTATAATGAACTTAAGAGTATATGGTCAGGCTGCACTACAAACAGCATCAGAGAAGGGTCTCTCGAACGCTGCAGAGGGCTCTGCTCATGCAGGGGCACCCTCTCACATAAGAACCAAGCACTCTGCCTTCAGGATTGATAAGGCCTGCCATAGGAGTGACTTATAGGTTTATATGTGTGTATATATGTAGTGATATAGGTAACCTATATCACAGTAAGGGGTGCATGCACCACCTTACCCAGGCTGCAGTAGCAGACCTGTGGTGTCATTTTGGCTGGCCTACCAGGGGTGGCATAATACATGCTTCAGCCCCTGGCAGGCCTCTGGGGTACCTATGCCCTGGGTACATAGTATACCATATACTAGGGACTTATAAGGGCACTCCAGATTCCAATCAGAGATGTACCTAAGGTACATAGAAACCATTTTAGAGAGGAAGCAGCTAGGCTGGGGTTCTGATTAGCAGGGCCCCAGCCAGACTAAAGTCGAAAAACAGTGAAGCATCAGCAAAAAGTGGGGGTACCCATGTGAAGCAGATCCTACTCTCCTACACAACCCCCCCAAACGTAGGGACATTAAACTAACCTTGTCCAGTTGAGTCTTCATGTTCTAAGTGGAAGTACCTAGAGAGTCCATCTGCATTGGCATGGTTACTCCCAGGTCTATGTTCCACTGTAAAGTCCATCCCCTGTAGGGAAATGGACCACCTAAGCAGTTTGGGGTTTTCACCCTTCATTTGTTTTAGCCATAAGAGGGGCTTATGGTCTGTTTGAACAAAGAAGTGAGTACCAAACAAGTATGGCCTCAACTTCTTCAGAGCCCAGACCACAGCAAAGGCCTCCCTCTCAATGGCTGACCAACGTTTCTCTCTAGGGATCAGCCTTCTGCTAATGAAAGCTACTGGCTGATCCTGACCTTCTTCATTCAATTGTGACAGTACAGCCCCTACCCCCAATTCAGATGCATCTGTTTGGACAATGAACTTCTTGGAGTAATCAGGACTCTGTAGAATGGGAGCAGTGCACATGGCCTGCTTCAGGTCATCAAATGCCTTTTGACAGCTAACTGTCCACTGAACCTTTTGGGCATTTTCTTGGAAGTTAAGTCATTCAGGGGTGTCACTATTGATCCATACCCCTTGACAAATCTCCTATAGTACCCAGTCAGGCCTAAAAGGCTCTCACCTGAGTCTGGGTAGTTGGAGCAGTCCAGTCCATGATGGTCTGGATCTTGCTCTGTAATGGTTGAACCTGGCCTCCACCCACAAGGTGGCCCAGGTACACAACCTGACTCTGCCCTATCTGGCACTTTGTGGCCTTGATAGTTAGGCCTGCTTTCTGCAGGGCCTGCAAAACATTTCTGAGGTGGACCAGGTGATCCTCCCAGGTGGAGCTAAAGACAGCAATATCATCTAGATATGCTGCACTATAGGCTTCCAGACCTGTAAGGACTGTGTTCACCAACCTCTGAAAAGTGGCAGGTGCATTCTTCAAACCAAAGGGCATTACCACAAATTGATAATGCCCACTAAGGGTTGAGAATGCTGTTTTTGGCTTTGCATCATCAGCTAGCCTGATCTGCCAGTAGCCAGCTGTGAGGTCAAATGTGCTTAGATACTTGGCTGATGCCAAAGTGTCTATTAGCTCATATGCCCTGGGTATTGGATGGGCATCAGTCCTAGTGACTGCATTGAGACCCCTGTAGTCCACACAAAACCTCACCTCTCTTTTCCCACCACTGGTGTGAGGTTTTGGCACAAGGACCACTGGACTAGCCCAAGGGCTATCTGAGGGTTCAATAACTCCCAAATCCAACATCTTCTGGACTTCTGTCCTGATACAGTCCCTGACATGGTCAGGTTGCCTATAAATCTTATTTTTAATAGGCAGACTGTCCCCAGTGTCCACTTCATGAGTGCACCAGGTGGTCTGACTTGGAGTCAGAGAGAACATATGCCTGAACTGATTGAGCACCTGTCTGCAATCAGTTTGCTGCTGGGCAGTGAGGCTGCCTCCCAAGGCTACACCATCCACTGACCCATCATCAGGGTTCTGTGAGAGCAGGTCAGGGAGTGGGTCACTCTCTTCCTCCTGTCCCTCATCAGTAGCCATGAGCAAGCCCATGTCTGCCCTGTCCACATATGGTTTCAATCTGTTGACATCGAGAACCCTGTGGGGACTCCTGGGCGTTCCTAGGTCTACTAAATAGGTAACCTCACCCTTCTGTTCAACAATGGTATGGGGTCCACTCCATCTGTCTTGGAGAGCTGCTGAGGCCACTGGCTCCAACACCCACACCTTCTGCCCTGGCTGGTAAACAGTCAGTACAGCCTTTTGGTCATGCCAGGCTTTTTGGAGTTCCTGGCTAGCCTCAAGGTTTTTAGTTGCCTTTTTCATGTACTCAGCCATCCTGGAGCGGAGACCAAGTACATAGTCCACTATGTCCTGCTTTGGGGGCTTGAGAGGTAACTCCCATCCTTCCTTCACCAGGCACAATGGACCCCTGACAGGGTGACCAAACAAAAGTTCAAAAGGGCTGTAGCCAACCCCCTTTGAGGCACCTCCCTGTATGCAAATAAAAGGCAGGGCAAGAGTATGTCCCATCTTCGCCTAAGCTTCTCTGGGAGCCCTTTAATCATGCCCTTCAAGGTTTTGTTGAATCTCTCAACTAAACCATTGCATTGTGGGTGATAGGGTGTGGTGAACTTGTAAGTCACTCCGCACTCCTTCCACATTGCTTTCAAGTATCCAGACATAAAGTTTGCACCCCTGTCTGATACAACCTCCTTAGGGAAGCCCACTCTTGAGAAAATTCCCAGGAGGGCTCTTGCCACCACAGGTGCTGTAGTGGTCCTAAGGGGAATAGCCTCTGGGTACCTGGTGGCATGGTCCACCACCACCAGGATAAACCTGTGCCCAGATGCTGTTTGGGGATCCATGGGACCAACAATGTCAATCCCCACCCTTTCAAAGGGAACCCCCACCACAGGTAGTGGTATCAGGGGGCCTTTGTAGTGCCACCTGCCTTGCCACTGGCCTGGCAGGTAACACAGGAGCGACAAAACTCCTTGGTGTCTTCAGACATGTGGGGCCAGTGAAAGTGAGGGACAATTCTGTCCCAAGTCTTGTTCTGGCCCAGGTGACCTGCTAAAGGAATGTCATGGGCTAGGGTCAATAGGAAGCCCCTGAACTTCAGAGGTATAACCAACCTCCTGGTGGCACCAGGCTTGGGGTCTCTACACTCTGAGTACAAGAGTCCATCATCCCAATACACTTTATGGGGACCACTAGCTTTCCCAGCAGCCTCAGCAGCAGCTTGCTGTCTGAGGGGTTCAAGAGAGGGGCAGCTCTGCTGCCCCTGACTCAGATCTGCCCTGGAAGGGCCCCCTGTCCCTAAGAACTCAACCTGATCAGGCTCAAGCTCCTCTGGGACAGTTCCTTCCTCAGGACTGAGATCATCTCCCTGAAGAGACTGATCTTCCTTCTGAGCCAAGGGGAAGGCACTGCCTTTACCCTACTACTCCTCCTCTTGGATGGCACTTGGTCCCTTGTTCCAGGATCCAAGGCCTGTTCAGTGTTAGGCATTTTGCTCTGTGACCTGGTCACAGCAAACACATCTGCAGGGATGCCCAGCATTTCTGCATGGGTCCTGAGCTCCACTTCTGCCCAAGCTGAAGTTTCTAGATCATTGCCAAGCAATCATTCAACTGGTAGGTCTGCACTTACCACAACCTTCTTAAGGCCAGTTACCCCTCCCCAGGAGAAGTTAACAACTGCCAGAGTATGGTCTGTTCTGACATTGCTAGCATTGGTCACTTGGTACATCTCACCAAGTATAATCTGCCCAGGATCCACAAGATCTTGTGTCACCATGGTGACACTTGCTCCTGTGTCCCTAAATGCCAAAGCCTCTTTTCCATTTATTAATGGCTGTTGCCTGTACTTGCCCAGATTACTGGGACTCACAGAGGAGGTCACATCCATGCCTCCATCACAGACTAGGACAGCCTGAGTGAGTTCTCTGACTAGGTCAGAGCTCATCTCCTTACCCAGGGTCAACCCTACTAAACCCTTGGCTTGAGTAGTCCCACCACCAATTGTAACTGCACTAGGGGGAACAGGTGCCTTAGGGGCATTGGTGGGGGCTGGAACAGAGTCTTTGGACTTGGTGCAATCACTGGTCCAGTGTGTCTTTTGCTTACAGACTTTGCACCATGGTTTCTTTTGGCCTTTCCCTTTGTTAGACTGTGAATCCCCACCTGAAGAAGCTTTTGGGGGCCTTGTGAAGACTTTTGGTCTTTACCCTTCTCCCCACCCTTGTCAGAGTTCTTAGAATCTTGCTTCTTTGGGTCACCACCTTGGTTCTGTACCTTCTGCCTCACCCTGGTTCTGACCCATTTGTCTGCCTTCTTTCCCAATTCTTGGGGAGAGGTCAGATCAGAGTCCACCAGGTACTGATGCAACAGCTGATTTTGACAGTTATTAAGAATCTGCTCCCTCATGATAAGATTGTACAATCCTTTGAAGTCACATACCTTACTGCCCACCAACCAACCTTCCAGAGCCTTAGCAGAACAATCAACAAAGTCCACCCAGTCTTGATTCTGTGCCTTTTGGGTATCTCTGAACTTTAACCTGTATTGTTCAGTGGTTAGGCCAAACCCATCAATCAATGCACTTTTTAAGACTGGATAATTATCAGCATCCTCTTCTCTAACAGAGAGGAGCTTATCTCTACCTTTGTCTGCAAAGGAGAGGCACAAGATTGCTGCCCACTGCTCCTGAGGGACCCTCTGTACTTTACAGGCCCTCTCCAGTGCAGAAATCCATTTGTGGATGTCATCCCCACTCTGGTAGGGAGGGACAATCTTGCTCAGGTTTCTATGGTCATAAGACCTTTCCCTACCACTAGGGAAGTTGCTGCCACCATGGGACTCTAGTCCCAACTTTTTCCTTTGCCTTTCAAGCTCTAGGGACTCCCTGCCTATAGCCAACTGCTCTCTTCTGAGTCTCAACTGAGCTTCTCCATACTTGAGCAGTCTCTCTTTCCTCTCACTGGAGGATTCCCTCCTATGAGAGGAAACAGAGGTCCCTATTGAGGTGTCAGAATGGTTAGACTCCTGAGAAGGAGATCTGGACCTTCTAGGCACACTCATAACTCTTCCTGGTGGGACAAAGGGGAAGTCATTCTGATCCTCCTCCTCATCTACAGGAGGAGCTGGATTTTCCACGTCAAGGTCATTGTCACCTTCCTGGACAGTTTCAGAGGGGGGGTCCTGGGTTTCTTCACCCCTGACCCCTTCCTCATCTTCTGCCCCACCCTCTCTGCCTACCCCTTCAGACCCTGGGGGTCTTCTGAGATCATCTGACAGAAGCACCTCTATGAGGCGTTGGGTGCTGGCACTTTTGCCTGTCTTCAGCTTCCTAGTACTGCACAATGCTCTCAATTCCAAGAATGGGAGATCATCATACTTGGAGGGAAGAAGCCCACTGGCTTCTGGCAAGGACCCACTGGTTCCTGGCCTTGAAGACATCACTAGTGAGGTGTGGTGTATGCACTACCTACTCTAGTGTGGCCTACTAAACTCTCTTGAGTTGTAGAAAGGGTGTGCTAGCCCTTAACACACAACTCTAAGTTCAGTAGAACTTACTGTATACTAGGGTTGTATTTATATGTACCTAAGGTACCTTTAGTGGTTTTCAGTTGATCAATTCAATTGAGATTATCTGGTAAAACAATAGCAAGCTGGAATCCCACATGCTGCACACCAATGTGAGAAGTTGGCCTTGTATATGCTGTCCACTAATTATAGTGGGCACCTTGCACCAGTCCAAACAACCCCTTATTGGAGATAGGTTAAAGACAACCTTTATTGAAAGCTATCCTAGTGGTAGCTATGGAGAGCAGCCTTCAGGCTAAGTCTTGAAGGAATGTAAAGCAGCTTGTTTTACCAGTCTATAATCCCTTGAGTGACCAAATGAAAGAGGACCACACCAGGTATATATATAAAATATATGTATTTAGTCTTAAACACACCCCTCTAGTCCCTTTATGAGGCTAGAGTTCGAAGTACATACTTTACAAGTCAAATATCAACAGTAATAGCACAAATACACGTTTGAGCCCTAGGGGCGTACCAAACCATATACTAATAATAGTGGTATAAGAACCACGACTGAGCTAGACACAAGGCCTAGAGCCTGTAGAAGTGCTTGGACCACAAGGAACAACCCAAGGTAGTGACACAGGGGACCCACGGGGGACGCGTGCAGTGTGAGAACACAGCCGCGAGTCGCCGTTAACTTCTATGGTGAAAGTCGCGGTTCGTATTTTAAAAGGAAAGGACGCTTAGAGGAGGACTTGGAGCAAATCCCTTTAGAACTAGGCAGTTCTAGAGTCAATACCACGGGAGCACCGGAGTACTCGAGTTACCTCACCCAGGGAAGCCGGGTGCATAGGTGTCTTTTGTCGTCGGGTTTCGTCGTCGTTTTCAATGGCGATCTGCTGCAGCAGGCTGCTGGCGGCCAAGTCGAAAGTGTCCGGGTGGATCCAAGGGTGGATCGAAGATCTGAAGAACCTGAAAGCAGAGGGGACAGAGTCTGGGTCACTAGCCAGTGACCAGGAAGGCGATGAGCAGATGCCCACCGATGTCGGGTGCTTCAGGTAGGTTGACGGTCGTCTTGGCTCTTCAGCCACGAGGTCCAGGAGGTGTCGACGATGACCAGGAGCTGGATTCGAGCTGTCCCACAACGTCTGTCGATTGCTGTGGTGTCAGCGACCGGATTGGACCCAACAAGCCTTGGCAACGGCAAGTCACGGGGAAACAGAGAAAAGACGTTGATGCAGACCAGCCAAGTCTGAGGGACTCACCCAGCGAGGGTAAGTCAGGGCATGTCTGGAGCAACCAGGAAAGCCCAAGCAGAAGAAGAGTTGCCTTCGGGAGGGCCCACTAGCCAACGGACTAGCGACCGCAAAGGAGCCTCAAGTGGACGCATATGGAGCTGGCTCACAGGACACTCGTGGAGTGGAGGCCAGTGATCTTCGGTGCAGTCGGTACTGGAGGCGGGGGATACTCGGAGCCCAAAGCACAACTTCGTGGGAGACCAGGAAGAGGATGCACTTGCAAAAGTTCTTGGTGTCCAGGGGTCACGGTTCCACGTTACCCACGACAGCTACGGGCCTCAGCTTCGCTGGGGACTCAGGGCAGCCTCGGGGAAGTCTGGAAATCCACCTCTGATGTTGCAAAGACTTCGGCGTCCGGCGGGAGCTTCAGCGATGCAGACCGGACAATTGCTTCTTAGGTGCCTGCCAAGCAGGGGAGTCACTCCTTGACCCCAAGGGAGATTCTTCAGTCCTCTAATCTTCAAGTAGAGCGTCGAAGGTCCAGGATTCGGCTTCAGAGTTTCGTCCAGGGTAATCTAAAGTCCTACGGACTGGGGTCCCATACTTATACTAAGTCAGGGGGTTGGACATACTCTGGGGACCCACCTATGGGAGGGTCAGGGAAGAGGGGTGGTTACACCCATTCCCCTTGTCCAGTTTCGCGCCAGAGCAGGGGCTGGAAGCCCCTGAACCGGTTTGAACTGGGGTATGCACAGGGACACCAAATGTGCCCCCAGTGCAGGACTTCAAAGCACCAGAGAGTGCTCCCGCACAGCCCCAATACACATTATCCTGTCTGGGGAGGTGGTTACACCTCCCTTGGACAGGAAACCTATTGTCCAGGCCTCCCCTGCCGGAGTTTCAGTCAGCAGCAGGAGGCCAGACCCGTGTCTGTGGCAGTGGCATCCATTTTGTGATGCCAGGGCTCTGTAAAGAAGTTACCGGGTAGGCCGGTTTGTACATGTCTCTCCCTCTAGAAGGGTGGAATGCTACCCCCGCCGCCAGAACTGGCGGGGGGTAGTATTCCAAGATGTTTGACACCAAACACGACATGTTTCCGTGCAGCCATCCCAAAGTTAGCATTTAACGCAAGGTTATAATGCACTTAAGAGTATATGGTCAGGCTGCACTACAAACAGCATCAGAGAAGGGTCTCCGAACGCTGCAGAGGGGCTCTGCTCATGCAGGGGCACCCTCTCACATAAGAACCAAGCACTCTGTCTTCAGGATTGATAAGGCCTGCCATAGGAGTGACTTATAGGTTTATATGTGTGTATATATGTAGTGATATAGGTAACCTATATCACAGTAAGGGGTGCATGCACCACCTTACCCAGGCTGCAGTAGCAGACCTGTGGTGTCATTTTGGCTGGCCTACCAGGGGTGGCATAATACATGCTTCAGCCCCTGGCAGGCCTCTGGGGTACCTATGCCCTGGGTACATAGTATACCATATACTAGGGACTTATAAGGGCTCTCCAGATTCCAATCAGAGATGTACCTAAGGTACATAGAAACCATTTTAGAGAGGAAGCAGCTAGGCTGGGGTTCTGATTAGCAGGGCCCCAGCCAGACTAAAGTCGAAAAACAGTGAAGCATCAGCAAAAAGTGGGGGTACCCATGTGAAGCAGATCCTACTCTCCTACACAACCCCCCCCCCAAACGTAGGGACATTAAACTAACCTTGTCCAGTTGAGTCTTCATGTTCTAAGTGGAAGTACCTAGAGAGTCTATCTGCATTGGCATGGTTACTCCCAGGTCTATGTTCCACTGTAAAGTCCATCCCCTGTAGGGAAATGGACCACCTAAGCAGTTTGGGGTTTTCACCCTTCATTTGTTTTAGCCATAAGAGGGGCTTATGGTCTGTTTGAACAAGGAAGTGAGTACCAAACAAGTATGGCCTCAACTTCTTCAGAGCCCAGACCACAGCAAAGGCCTCCCTCTCAATGGCTGACCAACGTTTCTCTCTAGGGATCAGCCTTCTGCTAATGAAAGCTACTGGCTGATCCTGACCTTCTTCATTCAATTGTGACAGTACAGCCCCTACCCCCAATTCAGATGCCTCTGTTTGGACAATGAACTTCTTGGAGTAATCAGGACTCTGTAGAATGGGAGCAGTGCACATGGCCTGCTTCAGGTCATCAAATGCCTTTTGACAGCTAACTGTCCACTGAACCTTTTGGGCATTTTCTTGGAAGTTAAGTCATTCAGGGGTGTCACTATTGATCCATATCCCTTGACAAATCTCCTATAGTACCCAGTCAGGCCTAAAAAGGCTCTCACCTGAGTCTGGGTAGTTGGAGCAGTCCAGTCCATGATGGTCTGGATCTTGCTCTGTAATGGTTGAACCTGGCCTCCACCCACAAGGTGGCCCAGGTACACAACCTGACTCTGCCCTATCTGGCACTTTGTGGCCTTGATAGTTAGGCCTGCTTTCTGCAGGGACTGCAAAACATTTCTGAGGTGGACCAGGTGATCCTCCCAGGTGGAGCTAAAGACAGCAATATCATCTAGATATGCTGCACTATAGGCTTCCAGACCTGTAAGGACTGTGTTCACCAACCTCTGAAAAGTGGTAGGTGCATTCTTCAAACCAAAGGGCATTACCACAAATTGATAATGCCCACTAGGGGTTGAGAATGCTGTTTTTGGCTTTGCATCATCAGCTAGCCTGATCTGCCAGTAGCCAGCTGTGAGGTCAAATGTGCTTAGATACTTGGCTGATGCCAAAGTGTCTATTAGCTCATCTGCCCTGGGTATTGGATGGGCATCAGTCCTAGTGACTGCATTGAGACCCCTGTAGTCCACACAAAACCTCATCTCTCTTTTCCCACCACTGGTGTGAGGTTTTGGCACAAGGACCACTGGACTAGCCCAAGGGCTATCTGAGGGTTCAATAACTCCCAAATCCAACATCTTCTGGACTTCTGTCCTGATACAGTCCCTGACATGGTCAGGTTGCCTATAAATCGTATTTTTAATAGGCAGACTGTCCCCAGTGTCCACTTCATGAGTGCACCAGGTGGTCTGACTTGGAGTCAGAGAGAACATATGCCTGAACTGATTGAGCACCTGTCTGCAATCAGTTTGCTGCTGGGCAGTGAGGCTGCCTGCCAAGGCTACACCATCCACTGACCCATCATCAGGGTTCTGTGAGAGCAGGTCAGGGAGTGGGTCACTCTCTTCCTCCTGTCCCTCATCAGTAGCCATGAGCAAGCCCATGTCTGCCCTGTCCACATATGGTTTCATCCTGTTGACATGGAGAACCCTGTGGGGACTCCTGGGCGTTCCTAGGTCTACTAGATAGGTAACCTCACCCTTCTGTTCAACAATGGTATGGGGTCCACTCCATCTGTCTTGGAGAGCTGCTGGGGCCACTGGCTCCAACACCCACACCTTCTGCCCTGGCTGGTAAACAGTCAGTACAGCCTTTTGGTCATGCCAGGCTTTTTGGAGTTCCTGGCTAGCCTCAAGGTTTTTAGTTGCCTTTTTCATGTACTCAGCCACCCTGGAGCGGAGACCAAGTACATAGTCCACTATGTCCTGCTTTGGGGGCTTGAGAGGTAACTCCCATCCTTCCTTCACCAGGCAAAATGGACCCCTGACAGGGTGACCAAACAAAAGTTCAAAAGGGCTGTAGCCAACCCCCTTTTGAGGCACCTCCCTGTATGCAAATAAAAGGCAGGGCAAGAGTATGTCCCATCTTCGCCTAAGCTTCTCTGGGAGCCCTTTAATCATGCCCTTCAAGGTTTTGTTGAATCTCTCAACTAAACCATTGCAATGTGGGTGATAGGGTGTGGTGAACTTGTAAGTCACTCCACACTCCTTCCACATTGCTTTCAAGTATCCAGACATAAAGTTTGCACCCCTGTCTGATACAACCTCCTTAGGGAAGCCCACTCTTGAGAAAATTCCCAGGAGGGCTCTTGCCACCACAGGTGCTGTAGTGGTCCTAAGGGGAATAGCCTCTGGGTACCTGGTGGCATGGTCCACCACCACCAGGATAAACCTGTGCCCAGATGCTGTTTGGGGATCCTTGGGACCAACAATGTCAATCCCTACCCTTTCAAAGGGAACCACCACCACAGGTAGTGGTATCAGGGGGCCTTTGTAGTGCCACCTGCCTTGCCACTGGCCTGGCAGGTAACACAGGAGCGACAAAACTCCTTGGTGTCTTCAGACATGTGGGGCCAGTGAAAGTGAGGGACAATTCTGTCCCAAGTCTTGTTCTGGCCCAGGTGACCTGCTAAAGGAATGTCATGGGCTAGGGTCAATAGGAAGCCCCTGAACTTCAGAGGTATAACCAACCTCCTGGTGGCACCAGGCTTGGGGTCTCTACACTCTGAGTACAAGAGTCCATCATCCCAATACACTTTATGGGGACCACTAGCTTTCCCAGCAGCCTCAGCAGCAGCTTGCTGTCTGAGGGGTTCAAGAGAGGGGCAGCTCTGCTGCTCCTGGCTCAGATCTGCCCTGGAAGGGCCCCTGTCCCTAAGAACTCAACCTGATCAGGCTCAAGCTCCTCTGGGACAGTTCCTTCCTCAGGACTGAGATCATCTCCCTGAAGAGACTGATCTTCCTTCTGAGCCAAGGGGAAGGCACTGCCTTTACCCTACTACTCCTCCTCTTGGATGGCACTTGGTCCCTTGTTCCAGGATCCAAGGCCTGTTCAGTGTTAGGCATTTTGCTCTGTGACCTGGTCACAGCAAACACATCTGCAGGGATGCCCAGCATTTCTGCATGGGTCCTGAGCTCCACTTCTGCCCAAGGTGAAGTTTCTAGATCATTGCCAAGCAAGCATTCAACTGGTAGGTCTGCACTTACCACAACCTTCTTAAGGCCAGTTACCCCTCCCCAGGAGAAGTTAACAACTGCCAGAGTATGGTCTGTTCTGACATTGCTAGCATTGGTCACTTGGTACATCTCACCAAGTATAATCTGCCCAGGATCCACAAGATCTTGTGTCACCATGGTGACACTTGCTCCTGTGTCCCTAAATGCCAAAGCCTCTTTTCCATTTATTAATGGCTGTTGCCTGTACTTGCCCAGATTACTGGGACTCACAGAGGAGGTCACATCCATGCCTCCATCACAGACTAGGACAGCCTGAGTGAGTTCTCTGACTAGGTCAGAGCTCATCTCCTTTCCCAGGGTCAACCCTACTAAACCCTTGGCTTGAGTAGTCCCACCACCAATTGTAACTGCACTAGGGGGAACAGGTGCCTTAGGGGCATTGGTGGGGGCTGGAACAGAGTCTTTGGACTTGGTGCAATCACTGGTCCAGTGTGTCTTTTGCTTACAGACTTTGCACCATGGTTTCGTTTGGCCTTTCCCTTTGTTAGACTGTGAATCCCCACCTGAAGAAGATTTTTGGGGGCCTTGTGAAGACTTTTGGTCTTTACCCTTCTCCCCACCCTTGTCAGAGTTCTTAGAATCTTGCTTCTTTGGGTCACCACCTTGGTTCTGTACCTTCTGCCTCACCCTGGTTCTGACCCATTTGTCTGCCTTCTTTCCCAATTCTTGGGGAGAGATCAGATCAGAGTCCACCAGGTACTGATGCAACAGCTGATTTTGACAGTTATTAAGAATCTGCTCCCTCATGATAAGATTGTACAATCCTTTGAAGTCACATACCTTACTGCCCACCAACCAACCTTCCAGAGCCTTAGCAGAACAATCAACAAAGTCCACCCAGTCTTGATTCTGTGCCTTTTGGGTATCTCTGAACTTTAACCTGTATTGTTCAGTGGTTAGGCCAAACCCATCAATCAATGCACTTTTTAAGACTGGATAATTATCAGCATCCTCTTCTCTAACAGAGAGGAGCTTATCTCTACCTTTGTCTGCAAAGGAGAGCCACAAGATTGCTGCCCAATGCTCCTGAGGGACCCTCTGTACTTTACAGGCCCTCTCCAGTGCAGAATCCATTTGTGGATGTCATCCCCACTCTGGTAGGGAGGGACAATCTTGCTCAGGTTTCTATGGTCATAAGACCTTTCCCTACCACTAGGGAAGTTGCTGCCACCATGGGACTCTAGTCCCAACTTTTCCTTTGCCTTTCAAGCTCTAGGGACTCCCTGTCTATAGCCAACTGCTCTCTTCTGAGTCTCAACTGAGCTTCTCCATACTTGAGCAGTCTCTCTTTCCTCTCACTGGAGGATTCCCTCCTATGAGAGGAAACAGAGGTCCTTATTGAGGTGTCAGAATGGTTAGACTCCTGAGAAGGAGATCTGGACCTTCTAGGCACACTCATAACTCTTCCTGGTGGGACAAAGGGGAGGTCATTCTGATCCTCCTCCTCATCTACAGGAGGAGCTGGATTTTCCACGTCAAGGTCATTGTCACCTTCCTGGACAGTTTCAGAGGGGGGGTCCTGGGTTTCTTCACCCCTGACCCCTTCCTCATCTTCTGCCCCACCCTCTCTGCCTACCCCTTCAGACCCTGGGGGTCTTCTGAGATCATCTGACAGAAGCACCTCTATGAGGCGTTGGGTGCTGGCACTTTTGCCTGTCTTCAGCTTCCTAGTATTGCACAATGCTCTCAATTCCAAGAATGGGAGATCATCATACTTGGAGGGAAGAAGCCCACTGGCTTCTGGCAAGGACCCACTGGTTCCTGGCCTTGAAGACATCACTAGTGAGGTGGGGTGTATTCACTACCTACTCTAGTGTGGCCTACTAAACTCTCTTGAGTTGTAGAAAGGGTGTGCTAGCCCTTAACACACAACTCTAATTTCAGTAGAACTTACTGTATACTAGGGTTGTATTTATATGTACCTAAGGTACCTTTAGTGGTTTTCAGTTGATCAATTCAATTGAGATTATCTGGTAAAACAATAGCAAGCTGGAATCCCACACGCTGCACACCAATGTGAGAAGTTGGCCTTGTATATGCTGTCCACTAATTATAGTGGGCACCTTGCACCAGTCCAAACAACCCCTTATTGGAGATAGGTTAAAGACAACCTTTATTGAAAGCTATCCTAGTGGTAGCTATGGAGAGCAGCCTTCAGGCTAAGTCTTGAAGGAATGTAAAGCAGCTTGTTTTACCAGTCTATAATCGCTTGAGTGACCAAATGAAAGAGGACCACATCAGGTATATATATAAAATATATGTATTTAGTCTTAAACACACCCCTCTAGTCCCTTTATGAGGCTAGAGTTCGAAGTACATACTTTACAAGTCAAATATCAACAGTAATAGCACAAATACACGTTTGAGCCCCAGGGGCGTACCAAACCATATACTAAAATAGTGGTATAAGAACCACGACTGAGCTAGACACAAGGCCTAGAGCCTGTAGAAGTGCTTGGACCACAAGGAACAACCCAAGGTAGTGACACAGGGGACCCACGGGGGACGCGTGCAGTGTGAGAACACAGCCGCGAATCGCCGTTAACTTCTATGGGGAAAGTCGCGGTTCGTATTTTAAAAGGAAAGGACGCTTAGAGGAGGACTTGGAGCAAATCCCTTTAGAACTAGGCAGTTCTAGAGTCAATACCCACGGGAGCACCGGAGTACTCGAGTTACCTCACCCAGGGAAGCCGGGTGCATAGGTGTCTTTTGTCGTCGAGTTTCGCCTTCGTTTTCAATGGCGATCTGCTGCAGCAGGCTGCTGGCGGCCAAGTCGAAAGTGTCCGGGTGGATCCAAGGGTGGATCGAAGATCTGAAGAACCTGAAAGCAGAGGGGACAGAGTCTGGGTCACTAGCCAGTGACCAGGAAGGCGATGAGCAGATGCCCACCGATGTCGGGTGCTTCAGGTAGGTTGACGGTCGTCTTCGCTCTTCAGCCACGAGGTCCAGGAGGTGTCGACGACGACCAGGAGCTGGATTCGAGCTGTCCCACAACGTCTGTCGATTGCTGTGGTGTCAGCGACCGGATTGGACCCAACAAGCCTTGGCAACGGCAAGTCACGGGGAAACAGAGAAAGGACGTTGATGCAGACCAGCCAGGTCTGAGGGACTCACCCAGAGAGGGTAAGTCAGGGCACGTCTGGAGCAACCAGGAAAGCCCAAGCAGAAGAAGAGTTGCCTTCGGGAGGGCCCACTAGCCAACGGACTAGCGACCGCAAAGGAGCCTCAAGTGGACGCACGTGGAGCTGGCTCACAGGACACTCGTGGAGTGGAGGCCAGTGATCTTCGGTGCAGTCGGTACTGGAGGCGGGGGCTACTCGGAGCCCAAAGCACAACTTCGTGGGAGACCAGGAAGAGAATGCACTTGCAAAAGTTCTTGGTGTCCAGGGGTCACGGTTCCACGTTACCCACGACAGCTACGGGCCTCAGCTTCGCTGGGGACTCAGGGCAGCCTCGGGGAAGTCTGGAAATCGACCTCTGATGTTGCAAAGACTTCGGCGTCCGGCGGGAGCTTCAGCGATGCAGACCGGACAATTGCTTCTTAGGTGCCTGCCAAGCAGGGAGTCACTCCTTGACCCCAAGGGAGATTCTTCAGTCCTCTAATCTTCAAGTAGAGCGTCGAAGGTCCAGGATTCAGCTTCAGAGTTTCGTCCAGGGTAATCTAAAGTCCGAAGGACTGGGGTCCCATACTTATACTAAGTCAGGGGTTGGACATACTCTGGGGACCCACCTATGGGAGGGTCAGGGAAGAGGGGTGGTTACACCCATTCCCTTTGTCCAGTTTCGCGCCAGAGCAGGGGCTGGAAGCCCCTGAACCGGTTTGAACTGGGGTATGCACAGGGACACCAAATGTGCCCCCAGTGCAGGACTTCAAAGCACCAGAGAGTGCTCCCGCCCAGCCCCAATACACATTATCCTGTCTGGGGAGGTGGTTACACCTCCCTTGGACAGGAAACCTATTGTCCAGGCCTCCCCTGCCGGAGTTTCAGTCAGCAGCAGGAGGCCAGACCTGTGTCTGTGATGCCAGGGCTCTGTAAAGAAGTTACCGGGTAGGCCGGTGTGTACATGTCTCTCCCTCTAGAAGGGTGGAATGCTACCCCCGCCGCCAGAACTGGCGGGGGGGTAGTATTTCAAGATGTTTGACACCAAACACGACATGTTTCCGTGCAGCCATCCCAAAGTTAGCATTTAACGCGAGGTTATAATGCACTTAAGAGTATATGGTCAGGCTGCACTACAAACAGCATCAGAGAAGGGTCTCCGAACGCTGCAGAGGGGCTCTGCTCATGCAGGGCACCCTCTCACATAAGAACCAAGCACTCTTCCTTCAGGATTGATAAGGCCTGCCATAGGAGTGACTTATAGGTTTATATGTGTGTATATATGTAGTGATATAGGTAACCTATATCACAGTAAGGGTGCATGCACCACCTTACCCAGGCTGCAGTAGCAGACCTGTGGTGTCATTTTGGCTGGCCTACCAGGGGTGGCATAATACATGCTTCAGCCCCTGGCAGGCCTCTGGGGTACCTATGCCCTGGGTACATAGTATACCATATACTAGGGACTTATAAGGGCACTCCAGATTCCAATCAGAGATGTACCTAAGGTACATAGAAACCATTTTAGAGAGGACCAGCTAGGCTGGGGTTCTGATTAGCAGGGCCCCAGCCAGACTAAAGTCGAAAAACAGTGAAGCATCAGCAAAAAGTGGGGGTACCCATGTGAAGCAGATCCTACTCTCCTACAAATGACTGTATTGTAGCATTTATATATTGCTTACTACTTCTGTGTGGGGTGTTGAAGTCAGTACTGGCCCGTCCCCTGCCAAAGTGGCGAGGCCGACCAGAGGAGGGAGCTGGGGAGGGATCGAGGGACAAAATAATAATCATCTTTAAAAAATAACGTCCACCACATCGTGCTCTTCCGGGTACAAGCTCCCAGAATGCACTGTGGCCAATCCTGAAAGCAGCGTCAGGATTGGCCTGAGCGCTGGGACTTTGCGCTCCCAGGCAGACTGGGAGCCTGTGCCTGCTTTCTCCAGCCCCAGAAACGCAGCTGGGGCTGGAGAAAGCTTCACTGTGCACGAGGGTTTGGCCGGCCTGAAACGGGTGACCAAACCCTCATGCGCAGAGAAGGGAAAAGGGAGTGCCTTACCACTCCCCACCACAGTGTTATCCCCCTGAACCCACCCCCAAGACTCTTCAGAGTCCTGGGGTCGGGTCCAGGGGGATTAAAATAAAACTATAATAAAACGGGTTTAAAACCTGTTTTATTATCGTTTTATTTTTCGGGTGGTTGGGGGTGGGGGGCTGCTCCGCCCTGCTGGTTGAAGTGCTTGTAAAGCACACTACACCCAGGGCCAGACTGGAAACCAAAAGCAGTCCCAATCACTTCCTCCCCTCTAAGTCTCTCTTTTCATCCATTCTCTGTCTTTCTCTCATTCGTTTTGCCCTCTGATCTCCTTTTTCTATCTCCACACCCACTGCCCTCCATCTGTACCTCTGCAATTAACCTCAGGGACCTGGAGAAAGTAATAGAGGCGCCAGCAGTGGTCTTTCAAAAACCAGCCTACAGCGGCTCCAGCCCCCCCCAGGGAAATGGCCGATGGACTAAATTGCCAGTCCGGCCCTGTGTAAGCCATGCGTAGTGTGTGGTTGAAAGTGTGTTGTCCTTATCATGAGCCTATGTTGGCAGTGTTTTCGCCTCATGCATGAGTGACCAAAGAGGTGCTTTTATTTGGTCTTGGGACACAGTGCTTGGGGTGTGATGAAGGGGCGTGAAAGACAGAATTGCAGTTTTTGATTTGTAGTGTGCTTGCAGCAGCAGTAGGTTCTGATAGCCGAACCATGGAGCTCATGTTACCCATACCAATAGCTGTTAAGCCTTTGTGAGTCTGTTCTGTCAGTCCAAAGTCACCTGCGTATGTCCTTTCTGTGGTTGCCTCCTGTGTCCCTCTGCTACAGTTAATCAAGTCCATGCCTCTTGTCTTATTGGTTGTGTCTCCAGTTTTACCGGTTGTGTCTCCTGTTTTATCGGTTGTGGCTCCTGTTTAGTGTGTGAGATTCCCCTTGCATACCCAGGCGTGTACATGTGTCCAGTGCCTAATTTGTTACAATTTAAGTGACAGGGCCCTTGTCAGGACACCACTGCGGCTTGCACCACCTATTACCCCTGCCAGCGCTGCCACTGACCGTACCAACACAACTACCATCCACAACACTCTTACAAGTGTGGCAATTCAGACTATTCCAGGCCCCCCAAAAACTATAAGAATAGCTAGGGTGGCAGGTATTAGCAATTTTTAATGTATACTGAATTCTTAAACACATGTTGCTGTGCTCATCTCTAAATTAGGCAGACAGTGCCACCATGTGGCAGACTGTTATAAGTGCAGGTGTTAACAATTAAGTGCTGGTGCTGAGCACCAGAAACCACCAGCTCAAATTAAGCACTCCATGTGACAATGTCTCCATCGCCTGTTCCTTCATGTTCTACTACTTTCTGACCCCTTCTTCATCTCTATCTTTCCGGCTTTAACCCGCTGTGCCCCTATCCCAAGCTTTTTATCACTTTGTCTGTGTTATTCTTTCTGTCTCTCGCATGTGTCTCTGAGTTTGGGTCCTCCAATATACATATATATTTTTTAAATATTTATTGTTTTTAAAACGAACAAAGAATACAGAGAGCATCCTCTACCAGGTACATGCTTAAAAGTCAAATAAAATCAGATGATTCAGTGCAAGCTTATTTCAAAGACCAGGAAACATGACATGGATGACGTCGTCTTCATCTTTAGAGGCTGCACATTGAGATGTTATCACATTTTCAAAAGACCCATAAACGAGTCCTCCAACCTTTGAGTCTATTTTCGTGCTCCCTCCCAATGTCATTCACTTTCTCATACACATGCATCTATGTGCCCTCGAGTCAGTGATCCCCATTAAAAAAGAAGTGGTAAATCTTCAACCATAAAAGTACTCCTACATACGGATGCAGGTTTACTACGTCAAACACAGCTAAGGATTGGGGAAAGGCAGCCTACTGTGCAAATGCACTTTTTTTTTTTTTTTTGCTTTCTGGGGAAACTATTTTCCCCATACACAGACCTCTTCCTCTATACCCTCAGATTTTGGGGGGTGTTCCTTTCCCTTCCCACCTTGGAAATGGGTTTAATCCAGTTTCTTTGCAGGAGCAAATCTCAGACCATTTCTACGGTGGGAAATAGTGGCAGGAGTTTGTGAATGTTAACAAGCCACAAGAGCTTGTGGCCATTCACCAACTATCAAGGCAAACTTTGCCCTGATCTGCCTATGTCCCACCCCTCTCCTGGTGTTTACTACGGTGTAATTACATGCAGCTGTGTACTATTAGTAGTAAATGCATTTATGCCTACTAGGTATGAGGTGGGTGGAGCTGTATGTCCCCAGGAATAGACATATGCTGTACTATATGTAATTCTGGAAGTGCTAATTTAATGGAAGAATTAACTTCCGAACTTTCTCTAATCCCTTCACCACTTCCTCCACAAATCAGAAGATTATTCGTTAATACCTAAATGTAAAGCAGGTCCAGATTGTAGTAGTGCAGTAAAATGGCAGGTGACTGACCAGTTAGGAATTGTATTGTTACCGCATCTTATTCTCTCTTGCAGTGTCCTTGGCTCTGGCAGACATCATCGTAGGAATCCTGGTGGTTCCCTTCTCCGTCTACACCGAGATCACCCTCATGGTTAACAGCACTTCGTCTACTCAGAACAATGGCTGCTCCTACACTAAAGGACAACTGGAACCCTGGCAGCCATGCATGGTGATTGGCATCATATTCACCGTCTGTACCTTCGTGTCCATCAGCACCATCTTTCTAATGACAGTGGAGCGCTCCGTTGCCATCCTTAGACCGCTGCACAAGGACTCGGTGATCACACGACAGCGGACCCTCAGCATTATTGTCTTCTCCTGGATTGTAAGCTTTCTTCTGGCCATCACACCATTCATCTTCAGCGACGCCTTCACCCTGGAGTACAACATGTGCAGCCGTATGTGTAACTACGCTCTAATTACCAACCAAGCCCCCTCCTGGAATGTTATGTTGCTGTTCCCCATATTCGACTTTGCTCTGTTGGGGGCCTCCTTGGTGGTCAATGTCCTCTCCTTCACAACCATCCGGCACTACTCCCACAAACGCAAGTTCCTCGCTGAGGTGGACACCTGTGTAGGCACCCACAGGCCATCCTTCTCAGATATAAAGGCTGCCAAGACCATCAGTATTCTGACCATTGCTTTCACAGCCTCATTTACACCAATCGCAGCCTTCGTGGTTGGCAATGTGGCAGGCTACACGTGGTGCACCTTCTCCTTTTTAGCTTTCTGGATCCTGACATCAAACAGTTGCTGCAATGTGATCATCTACAGTGTCAGAGACAAACGTTTCCGGCATGGGGTGCAGCAATTATTTATACGGACGCCACCAATTGTTTGGGAAAATAACTGAATGTCCACAAGATGGCGTCTTCATGTAGAACTCACTCCTTATCGCCTATTGATGATCATTTTTGAAGAGCTTTGTTAAGTTCCCAACTTGCAGATCAATGTATTTTAAATAACTGTACCTCTTTAACAAAAGCAATGGTGTACCAATGCTAACCGCTTTCATTGTGGTGGCCCACTCTAGCGCTTCTTGTATGTCAGTGTTCTGGGATATGTCAACACAATCACCAAGTGCCAAGAAGAATGTGTGTAAAAACAAGCAGACAAATAGGACGCTTGATTGTTGGAACAACCTGAGTATGCTGTTCTCTCACAATGGGATACGGTATTCGATCACAGGATCAATGCACATCCGCAACCTTCGGAGAGGTGGACGCTCATACCTAACATTCCTAAGCATATGTTGCTTCACTGCTAAAGTCACTACCCTCGAAGAAGTAGAAGCTTCTTCTTATCCCAAACGGTTGTAGAGGAGCAGTTCTGCTTTAAAATTTGGAGTAGAGCAAAGACCAGCGCTTCCTTCAAACCCTCAATGGGCTACCAGAGAAAAAAGTGACACGCAGGCAGTCTCAATGGGGGAAGAGACATTTGAACCAGACACAGAGCACAGTGGGCTACCCAATGACCATGAGAGCGGTGGATCAATGTGGACATATCCACTCCTGGAAAACCAATGGGCTGCTCCGTTGCAGCAGAGAGGCGGGATGAGTGATGCCGGGAGCAGTGGGGCAAAGTCAGTGGGTTAACCCACTACAGTGTGGCGGGAGGAGCACTGCTGGCATACACAGGGAGGAAAAAGTGATGGGTGAACCCACCACAATGGTGGTGGAAGGTCACAACTTTTAGACATGTCTGAGTCAGTGCCAATGGGCATCAATATTGCTGTGGGGGAAGGAGGACACTTGATTCCAGGCCCTGCCAGAGAAAGAAACAGGTTAATTCAACTGAGTGGGGGATGGGGAAGTGGGTGCAACACATTCATATTTTAAGAATAAAAGGACAATGTGACGCTATTACTCGGTGCTTTTATTTATTTAATTAGGGCTATATTTGACAGACACATGGCAAGTCAGCTGTATCATGAATGGCAAGTTAGGCTTATTTCGGAAGATAATAAACAAGCAAGTACAGAAAGTATCACTTCATGTGTTAGAACAGCTATTTAGGATGCAGGGAGGCAATACTGTCCCAATCCTACATCACCTGTACTAGCAGTAGATGAGGAAGCGATGCATAAAATGGTGAGCTAAGCCACAGCGAAGTGAAATTGTCGGCTGCGAGTAAGGTTAGGCCGTTAGGCCCAGTGTTTGAGCACGTTAGCTGAGAAAGTGCTCGACAGAACGCATAAATCTGATACGTCACATATACAAAATGTATCGTCTCTGTTCACTTCCATAATAAACAGTGCTTAATTTGTAAAAATAAAAATAGGTGCCAGGGCTGTCGTCAGCAGGCCTCTGCAGCTGCTCCAACCATTGCCCCGGTCAGCGCAGCCAGTGACAGTACAAACACACCTGCGAACATCACACTCCTTCAAGTGTGGCACTTCAGACTATTCCAGGCCCCTAAAGCTGTAAGAATGGCTTAGGTGGCCGGTTGTAGTCATTTTAATGTATATTGAATTAATAAACAAGTTTCTGAAAAACACAAACAGCGCCACCATGTGGCAGACTGTCATAAGACCGGTGTTGGTAATTAGATGCTGGTGCCGGGCACCGGAAACGACCGACTCAAATTAAACACTGATAATAAATAATCTCCTCAGACCACTAGATGAATGATTTACTTAAGAAACAAAAGAACCATCTTTAATGAGGCGAGCTCAGGAAATGCCTCTAGGCAGGGCCGGCGCTAGGCATGGGCAGTGTGGGCAGATGCACAGGGCCTCGCACTCAGCCCACCAGCATGGGGCCCCGCACCGGTGGTGTGTCCTCTTGTTTCCCTGCCCATCCAACTAAAAGAAAGGTGTCTCCTTGCAATTAGGGTCCATGGGAGGGGTCCCCTCCCCGGGCCTCTCAGGGATGGTCTGGAGGCCTAGGGGAGGGAGATGCTGCCTCTTGTCCCAATTGCAAGGAGACCATTTAGAGACACTGCGGGACACCCATTGTCCAGCATTTTAGCGCCCCCACAGTTTTAACTTTTAGCCCACAAGCAATTCTCACACCTATCGGCTGAAGGTGTGAGAATTGCTTGTGGGCTGAAAGTTAAAACTGTGGAGGCGCTAAAATGCTGGACAATGGGCGTCCCGTCCCGCAGTGTCTTTGAATGGTCTCCTTGCAAGGGGACACTTATGTAACTTAGAGGGGCCGCGCACATTCCCTTTTGGCCCAGGGCCCCGCAAATCCTAGAACCGGCCCTGCCTCTAGGACTAGGACTTTGACAACACATTCAGAAAAAAACAAGCACAACCAATGACAAATTAATATAAAATGAAAGCGCTCTATCTTTTGCATCTCTTTCTTCCATCACACACCTAGGCGCAGAGGCCTAAGACAAAAAGAGCGCCACTCTTGTCACTGGCGCATGACATAAAAATGCTTCCCATGGAGGCCATCCTGCAATGACCCTCTTACACAGTCCCTTGTGGTGTAGGGTGCTACTGGTCCAGTAATGCGCTTTGGAGCCTTGTCACGGTTATGAAGCACTATACAACACAAGGATAATCGAAAGTGTCAATCCTGGCAAATGTATGAAAATTGGAGTGCAAGGTAAGTGAATACTTATGTTCTGCTTCGGTGCTTACAGCTGTCAAATCCCAGTGTTTGGCATCAGAAACGCCCCTACTTCAGGGTTGTGAGGTGAGGAGCTAGCCTGCCTCAGAAGTCTTGCTAGTCACATTGATCTGTTGTGTCATTCATTACCACAACATCAAGGCAAACCGCTTCCACCATGTGTTGGCATCTTGTGATATGTATTAGCAGTGCTTTAAATGGGAAAAAATAAGTGCAGGTACTCATTAAAATGAGCTAGAGGGGTAGTGAGGGGGCGGGGCTAGGGGCGGGGCTAAGGGCAAGACATGATGATACTTACACGACTTCTATATTAGTTGCAGCACATACCAAAACACATGAGAAATGTGTTCATATAAACAAAGCAGGTTCACTCATTACACAAAATGAAAGAGAAATGCGATAATATGTTAACATTTCCTTTTTTTTTTTTGCAATAGTTGCACCTTCTGAATGCCATACTGTTAATTGCTGTTGTTTGGCACAATACTATACATTTTTGAGCACGCGAGTAGGAAGAAACTGAAAATACCACCACTTCAAACCAAAGCTCTTATGGCACCAAGCAAATGAAGCAAACAATCATGACCCTCCCCAGAAGATATCTCTTGTCTCTTCCATCGATCTATCCATTCATCCTTTCATCCTACCATTTACCTGCTGATGTCCACCATTTAACCTTTACCTTCTATCGTCTATTCAGTCTTTCATCCATCATTCAGTTTTTCACCATTCCGTCTATCCACCCTTCATATCCAAACCTATCCATCCATCTACAAACCTATCCATTCATCCTTTCACTCATCCATCTCTTTATCCACCCTTTCCCTCATCCATCAATCCTTTCGCTCATCCATCCACCAATCCTTTCACTCCTTTATTCCATCCACCCTTTCATTCCATCCACCCTTTCACTCAATCCCTCCTTTCACTCATCCATCATCCACCCTTTCATCCATCCTCTCTACCTTTCATTCATCCATCCATCCATCCAATCTTTCACTTATCCACCCATCATCCGCCCTTTTATCCAATCATCCGCCCTTTTATCCAATCATCCACCCTCTTTCACCCATGCATGCTTTCACTCATCCATCCATCTATTCATCCATCCATCTATACATCCACCCTTGCTCACTCATCCATCCACTCGCTCACTCACCCACCCACCAACCCTCCCTTTTACATTATTTATGAATCTTTGTCGCCGAGCAGACATGTACAAACAAAGTGCCACCCATTTTCTTTAAAATACCTCCTGAGAGGGTCTTGATTCTCTCTCTCTTTCTCTCACTTTTTACTTACAAAAACAGGCATACAAATGCAGGCAAACACACAAACATAGCAGACACACAAAAGACTGTATGATAAAAGCCATGTTTTCTCTTCACCTACCATGGCTTTTTTTTAAATTTATTAAACAAAGAGAATTGACATTGTACATTACTAGAAAAGAGGAGAATATCCAGAATTGACATGTAATTACATTAGCAGTGATGATGATTCACACAGGTGACAGACCGGAGGTTACAGTTTTATAATGGATCAAGTTCTTCGTTTGGATGTACCATGGCTTTTTAATTTCCACCAGGGCCGGACTGGCCGTAGCCTGATTGCCACTGCCAGGTGACTGACATGATTCCTGTGTTTGCACAAATACACAGGATAGTGTGAATGTGATTGACAGCACAGGGCCTGAACGGACCCTGCTTTGTCAAGCACAGCGTGATGGTGAGCACCCGGACATTATTCAAATGAGCCCTGCTGACTAGCTCAGCTGGGGCTCAGATCAGAGGCTGCAGAAGCGGCGCCTTGGCTGCCAGAGACACGTTCCACTCCTCCTCACCAGCACAGCCAATGAGCCTACCTTTTCATGAGTACCGGTACTCTGCTCTGAAGTAGAGAAGTGCCTGTACTCAGAGTAATTAATCTAAGAAGTGCCGGTACTCAGTACCGGTGAGTACCGGCCCATTTAAAGCACTGTGTATTAGCAATTAAAATGGGAAAATGTTTTCTCTTAAAAAAACGCATTAAAAATCATTATGGTCTAGCGTTTCATTTTTCCTTTCATCTTTGGTTTGTACTCATGTCAATTCGAAAGTAACTTAACAGTACTGCTTCTTGTTCTTTTAGCTGAGCTTCTTCCAAGCACACACTACTGCAGCGAGGTTCAAAAGATAGTTTTTCAAACTGGTTGTGAGAGGCCCGATCCTGTGCCGGTGACCCTGGTAACAATTCATGCTGTGGACGTTGGGGCATAGCAATGGCAGCATGGATCCAAATGTAAACATAGAAAACATGCCCTCATACAATTGGTTGAGTAGTAAAGCACAGCGGCCCTCTGTACTCCTGTTGTCAGGATACACTAAGCTTGTGCTCAGAATCCAGTGGTAGCAATGCACTCTTCCATCTCTCACCACCTCCACCAGTGACCACATACACAGGACTGTGAGGGTCAGTGGTAGGAAGGATGTTGTCTGCAGGCTGTAGTGGATATCTAAAGATCTATGGACAAATAGGTACCTTTAGTAACTAATCAAGAAAATCCTACACTTAATTGTAATAGTGAAAAAAATATACCTCACCAAGATCTCTGCACAACCAACTACTTTGATGTGGAACTTACAAATAAAGACTTCACTGATACTTCACTCTAAATAAAATAACTACCTCAAGTTTCATCACTATGCACTTTCTGTGGTAGATGAGGTACAATTTGTACTTACCATGATTAACACAGTACTTCCTGACACCTGGACTCCAGTGCGACTGCACCAGCTGCACTAATGATGAGTTCAACTGGGTACAATGTACTACAGCTTAGGCCCTGATTATCAGTGTTTTTGTTATATATATTCAAGGCCGCCGAGGTATTAAACATCAACCAAGGTGCTACGACATGAGCAGATAGTTCAGTATTAATATCCAGGAGGTATTTGTTCTAAGCGGTTGCATCATAGACAGGTTTTTTGGGATTCATTTACCTTGGCCTCACCCTCGACCCTTCACACTCTCCATCCCAGACCCATAGAACTACGGTCTGCAAGGATTGGCCCTGCAATGCAACCTATCCCAGTAGCAGTGACTCCTTAACACGTGGGATCATTGGCCTAACTCAAACTCTTTTCAGGTAATCCAGGTAAAGTTATTAGTTTTTTTTTTTTTACCCAAATGAAGATACACTACCTTTGTTGACACATGGTCTTTCCTGATGCACAGACATGGATACTTTTATTATTTTGCTACCCCATGTGAGATGAGGCCATCTTAGCAGCCCCTTTTGCTCAGGAAAATAGTTTTTCACTGTATAAGTATGATGCATTCTTGTTTCAGTGTTGTCGAGGTTTTGATTGGTGCACTTCCACCCAAGCCATTGAAATGAGCTCTTGGACTTGGACTTCTGCAGCACATTCTCCTGCAGAATTCTTAAAATTGGGTGTGGGTATGGTGTGAAGGGCGCTGGCAACGCGGGTCAGCAGGTGAGAAAGGGTCTGGAGATAGGGATGGAGTTAGTGAACAAGAACCTGGCCTGGTAGATCTGACCACTTTCTTTTGAGAAACAATGCAGTGTATGGTACCCTCAGTCTGAGAGAAGCAGCACTCACTCGATTTAAGGGTTAGCGAGGAGGGAGATGTCATTTGTACAACGGGATAAGTCTTTCCTAAGAAAACTGCCAGCTGTCCCTTCCAGCTCGTCCTCTAGATTGAGGAGTGATTTAAAGGTGGTGTACGGACATTTGCAGCTGTGTGGGCAGAGAGGAGTCAGTGTGTGAGAATGACTGCACAGCAGTGACTCTGTGCACAAGTACATGAACAGGCAGAGCAGGGACTGTGTCTCAAAACACCTGCACCGTGACAGGCACAGCATCAGTGCAACAGTACTTGGGCAGGTATGGAGAGAAGGTTCTGTGTGTGAGAATGCTTGCACAGTGGCAGGCAGTGAGTCTGTACACATGTACGTGGACAGGCAGAGCAGGGCCCGTGTCTAAGAACACCTGCACCGTGACAGGCACAGCATCAGTGCAACAGTACGTGGGCAGGTATGGAGAGAAGGTTATGTGTGTGAGAATGTTTGCACAGCAGCAGGCAGTGAGTCTGTGCACATGTACATGAACAGGCAGAGCAGGGCCTGTGTCTAAAAACACCTACACCGTGACAGGCAAAGCATCAGTGCAACAGTACATGGGCAGGTATGGAGAGAAGGTTCTGTGTGTGAGAATGCTTGCTCAGCGGCAGGCAGTGAGTCTGTACACATGTACGTGGACAGGCAGAGCAGGGCCCGTGTCTAAGAACACCTGCACCGTGACAGGCACAGCATCAGTGCAACAGTACGTGGGCAGGTATGGAGAGAAGGTCCTGTGTGTGAGAATGCTTGCACAGCAGCAGGCAGTGACTATGTACACATGTACATGGACAAGCAGAGCAGGGCCTGTGTCTAAGAACACCTGCACCATGACAGGCACAGCATCAGTGCAACAGTGCATGGGCAGGTATGAAGAGAAGGTCCTGTGTGTGAGAATGCTTGCACAGCGGCAGGCAGTGAGTCTGTACACATGTACATGGACAAGCAGAACAGGGCCTGTGTCTAAGAACACCTGCACCGTGACAGGCAAAGCATCAGTGCAACAGTGCGTGGGCAGGTATGGAGAGAAGGTCCTGTGTGTGAGAATGCTTGCACAGCAGCAGGCAGTGAGTCTGTACACATGTACATGGACAAGCAGAGCAGGGCCTGTGTCTAAGAACACCTGCACCGTGACAGGCACAGCATCAGTGCAACAGTGCATGGGCAGGTATGGAGAGAAGGTCCTGTGTGTGAGAATGCTTGCACAGCAGCAGGCAGTGAGTCTGTACACATGTACATGGACAAGCAGAGCAGGGCCTGTGTCTAAGAACACCTGCACCATGACAGGCAAAGCATCAGTGCAACAGGACGTGGGCAGATATGGAGAGAAGGTTCTGTGTGTGAGAATGCTTGCACAGCGGCAGGCAGCGAGTCTGTACACATGTACATGGCCAAGCAGAGCAGAGCCTGTGTCTAAGAACACCTGCACCGTGACAGGCACAGCATCAGTGCAACAGTGCATGGGCAGGTATGAAGAGAAGGTCCTGTGTGTGAGAATGCTTGCACAGAGGCAGGCATTGAGTCTGTACACATGTACATGAACAGGCGGAGCAGAGCCTGTGTCTAAAAACACCTGCACAGTGACAGGCACAGCATCAGTGCAACAGTAAGTGGGCAGGAATGGAGAGAAGGTCCTGTGTGTGAGAATGCTTGCACAGCGGCAGGCAGTGAGTCTGTACAAGTACGTGGACAGGCAGAGCAGGGCCTGAGTCTAAGAACACCTGCACTGTGACAGGCACAGCATCAGTGCAACAGTACGTGGGCAGGTATGGAGAGAAGGTCCTGTGTGTGAGAATGCTTGCACAGCGGCAGGCAGTGAGTCTGTACACATGTACGTTGACAGGCAGAGCAGGGCCTGAGTCTAAGGACACCTGCACCGTGACAGGCACAGCATCAGTGCAACAGTACGTGGGCAGGTATGGAGAGAAGGTTCTGTGTGTGAGAATGCTTGCACAGCAGCAGGCACTGAGTATGTACACATGTACATGGACAAGCAGAGCAGGGCCTGAGTCTAAGAACACCTGCACCGTGACAGGCACAGCATCATTGCAACAGTGCATGGGCAGGTATGGAGAGAAGGTCCTGTGTGTGAGAATGCTTGCACAGCAGCAGGCAGTGAGTCTGTACACATGTGCATGGATGGGCAGAGCAGGGCCTGTGTCTAAGAACACCTGCACCGTGACAGGCACAGCATCAGTGCAACAGTGCATGGGCAGGTATGGAGAGAAGGTCCTGTGTGTGAGAATGCTTGCACAGCAGCAGGCAGTGAGTCTGTACACATGTGCATGGATGGGCAGAGCAGGGCCTGTGTCTAAGAACACCTGCACCGTGACAGGCACAGCATCAGTGCAACAGTGCATGGGCAGGTATGGAGAGAAGGTCCTGTGTGTGAGAATGCTTGCACAGCAGCAGGCAGTGAGTCTGTACACATGTGCATGAACAGGCAGAGCAGGGACTGTGTCTCAAAACACCTGCACCGTGACAGGCAAAGCATCAGTGCAACAGTACGTGGGCAGGTATGGAGAGAAGGTTCTGGGTGTGAGAATGTTTGCACAGCAGCAGGCAGTGAGTCTGTGCATATGTACATGAACAGGCAGAGCAGGGCCTGTGTCTAAAAACACCTGCACTGTGACAGGCACAGCATCAGTGCAACAGTACGTGGGCAGGTATGGAGAGAAGGTCCTGTGTGTGAGAATGTTTGCACAGCAGCAGGCAGTGAGTCTGTGCACATGTACATGAACAGGCAGAGCAGGGCCTGTGTCTAAAAACACCTACACCGTGACAGGCAAAGCATCAGTGCAACAGTACATGGGCTGGTATGGAGAGAAGGTTCTGTGTGTGAGAATGCTTGCTCAGCGGCAGGCAGTGAGTCTGTACACATGTACGTGGACAGGCAGAGCAGGGCCCGTGTCTAAGAACACCTGCACCGTGACAGGCACAGCATCAGTGCAACAGTACGTGGGCAGGTATGGAGAGAAGGTCCTGTGTGTGAGAATGCTTGCACAGCAGCAGGCAGTGACTATGTACACATGTACATGGACAAGCAGAGCAGGGCCTGTGTCTAAGAACACCTGCACCGTGACAGGCACAGCATCAGTGCAACAGTGCATGGGCAGGTATGAAGAGAAGGTCCTGTGTGTGAGAATGCTTGCACAGCGGCAGGCAGTGAGTCTGTACACATGTACATGGACAAGCAGAACAGGGCCTGTGTCTAAGAACACCTGCACCGTGACAGGCAAAGCATCAGTGCAACAGTGCGTGGGCAGGTATGGAGAGAAGGTCCTGTGTGTGAGAATGCTTGCACAGCAGCAGGCAGTGAGTCTGTACACATGTACATGGACAAGCAGAGCAGGGCCTGTGTCTAAGAACACCTGCACCGTGACAGGCACAGCATCAGTGCAACAGTGCATGGGCAGGTATGGAGAGAAGGTCCTGTGTGTGAGAATGCTTGCACAGCAGCAGGCAGTGAGTCTGTACACATGTACATGGACAAGCAGAGCAGGGCCTGTGTCTAAGAACACCTGCACCATGACAGGCAAAGCATCAGTGCAACAGTACGTGGGCAGATATGGAGAGAAGGTTCTGTGTGTGAGAATGCTTGCACAGCGGCAGGCAGCGAACCTGTACACATGTACATGGTCAAGCAAAGCAGAGCCTGTGTCTAAGAACACCTGCACCGTGACAGGCACAGCATCAGTGCAACAGTGCATGGGCAGGTATGAAGAGAAGGTCCTGTGTGTGAGAATGCTTGCACAGAGGCAGGCATTGAGTCTGTACACATGTACATGAACAGGCGGAGCAGAGCCTGTGTCTAAAAACACCTGCACAGTGACAGGCACAGCATCAGTGCAACAGTAAGTGGGCAGGAATGGAGAGAAGGTCCTGTGTGTGAGAATGCTTGCACAGCGGCAGGCAGTGAGTCTGTACACGTACGTGGACAGGCAGAGCAGGGCCTGAGTCTAAGAACACCTGCACTGTGACAGGCACAGCATCAGTGCAACAGTACGTGGGCAGGTATGGAGAGAAGGTCCTGTGTGTGAGAATGCTTGCACAGCGGCAGGCAGTGAGTCTGTACACATGTACGTTGACAGGCAGAGCAGGGCCTGAGTCTAAGGACACCTGCACCGTGACAGGCACAGCATCAGTGCAACAGTACGTGGGCAGGTATGGAGAGAAGGTTCTGTGTGTGAGAATGCTTGCACAGCAGCAGGCACTGAGTATGTACACATGTACATGGACAAGCAGAGCAGGGCCTGAGTCTAAGAACACCTGCACCGTGACAGGCACAGCATCATTGCAACAGTGCATGGGCAGGTATGGAGAGAAGGTCCTGTGTGTGAGAATGCTTGCACAGCAGCAGGCAGTGAGTCTGTACACATGTGCATGGATGGGCAGAGCAGGGCCTGTGTCTAAGAACACCTGCACCGTGACAGGCACAGCATCAGTGCAACAGTGCATGGGCAGGTATGGAGAGAAGGTCCTGTGTGTGAGAATGCTTGCACAGCAGCAGGCAGTGAGTCTGTACACATGAACATGAACAGGCAGAGCAGGGACTGTGTCTAAGAACACCTGCACCGTGACAGCATAAGTGCAACAGTACATGGTCAGGTATGGAGAGAAGGTCCTGTGTGTGAGAATGCTTGCACAACGGCAGGCAGTGAGTCTGTACACATGTACATGGACAAGCAGAGCAGGGCCTGAGTCTAAGAACACCTGCACCGTGACAGGCACAGCATCAGTGCAACAGTACGTGGGCAGGTATGGAGAGAAGGTCCTGTGTGTGAGAGTGCTTGCACAGCAGCAGGCAGTGAGTCTGTACACATGTACATAGACAAGCAGAGCAGGGCCTGAGTCTAAGAACACCTTCACCGTGACAAGCACAGCATCAGTGCAACAGTGCGTGGGCAGGTATGGAGAGATGGTCCTGTGTGTGAGAATGCTTGCACAGCAGCAGGCAGCAAGTCTGTACACATGTACATGGACAAGCAGAGCAGGGCCTGAGTCTAAGAACACCTGCACTGTGACAGGCACAGCATCAGTGCAACAGTACATGGGCAGGTATGGAGAGAAGGTCCTGTGTGTGAGAATGACTGCACAGCGGCAGGCAGTGAGTCTGTACACATGTACGTGGACAGGCAGAGCAGGGCCCGTGTCTAAGAACACCTGCACCGTGACAGGCACAGCATCAGTGCAACAGTACATGGGCAGGTATGGAGAGAATGCTTGCACAGCAGCAGGCAGTGAATCTGTACACATGTACATGGACAAGCAGAGCAGGGCCTGTGTCTAAGAACACCTGCACTGTGACAGGCACAGCATCAGTACATGGGCAGGTATGGAGAGAAGGTCCTGTGTGTGAAAATACTTGCACAGCAGCAGGCAGTGAGTCTGTACACATGTGCATGGATGGGCAGAGCAGAGCCTGTGTCTAAAAACACCTGCACTGTGACAGGCACAGCATCAGTGCAACAGTACGTGGACAGGTATGGAGAGAATGCTTGCACAGCAGCAGGCAGTGAGTCTGTACACATGTACATGGACAAGCAGAGCAGATCCTGAGTCTAAGTACACCTGCACCGTGACAGGCACAGCATCAGTGCATGGGCAGGTATGGAGAGAAGGTCCTGTGTGTGAGAATGCTTGTACAGCAGCAGGCAGTGAGTATGTACACATGTACATGGACAAGCAGAGCAGGGCCTGAGTCTAAGAACACCTGCACCGTGACAGGCACAGCATCAGTGCAACAGTGCATGGGCAGGTATGGAGAGAAGGTACTGTGTGTGAGAATGACTGCACAGCGGCAGGCAGTGAGTCTGTGCACATGTACATGGACAGGCAGAGCAGGGCCTGTGTCTAAAAACACCTGCACCGTGACAGGCACAGCATCAGTGCAACAGTGCATGGGCAGGTATGGAGAGAAGGTCCTGTGTGTGAGAATGCTTGCACAGCAACAGGCAAGTGAGTCTGTACACATGTACGTGGACAGGTAGAGCAGGGCCTAAGTCTAAGAACACCTGCACTGTAACAGGCACAGCATCAGTGCAACAGTACATGGGCAGGTATGGAGAGAAGGTCCTGTGTGTGAGAATGACTGCACAGCGGCAGGCAGTGAGTCTGTACACATGTACGTGGACAGGCAGAACAGGGCCTGAGTCTAAGAACACCTGCACCGTGACAGGCACAGCATCAGTGCAACAGTACATGGGCAGGTATGGAGAGAAGGTCCTGTGTGTGAGAATGACTGCACAGCAGCAGGCAGTGAGTCTGTACACATGTACATGGATGGGAAGAGCAGGGCCCGAGTCTAAGAACACCTGTACCGTGACAGGCACAGCATCAGTGCAACAGTACGTGGGCAGGTATGGAGAGAAGGTCCTGTGTGTGAGAGTGCTTGCACAGCGGCAGGCAGTGAGTCTGTACACATGTACATGGACAAGCAGAGCAGGGCCTGAGTCTAAGAACACCTGCACCGTGACAGGCACAGCATCAGTGCATGGGCAGGTATGGAGAGAAGGTCCTGTGTGTGAGAATGACTGCACAGCGGCAGGCAGTGAGTCTGTACACGTACGTGGACAGGCAGAGCAGGGCAGGGCCTGAGTCTAAGAACACCTGCACTGTGACAGGCACAGCATCAGTGCAACAGTACGTGGGCAGGTATGGAGAGAAGGTCCTGTGTGTGAGAATGTTTGCACAGCAGCAGGCAGTGAGTCTGTACACATGTACATGAACAGGCAGAGCAGGGCCTGTGTCTAAAAACACCTGCACCGTGACAGGCAAAGCATCAGTGCAACAGTACGTGGGCAGGTATGGAGAGAAGGTTCTGTGTGTGAGAATGCTTGCACAGCGGCAGGCAGTGAGTCTGTACACATGTACATGGACAAGCAGAGCAGGGCCTGTGTCTAAGAACACCTGCACTGTAACAGGCACAGCATCAGTGCAACAGTACATGGGCAGGTATGGAGAGAAGGTCCTGTGTGTGAGAATGACTGCACAGCAGCAGGCAGTGAGTCTGTACACATGTACGTGGACAGGTAGAGCAGGGCCTGAGTCTAAGAACACCTGCACTGTAACAGGCACAGCATCAGTGCAACAGTACATGGGCAGGTATGGAGAGAAGGTCCTGAGTGTGAGAATGACTGCACAGCGGCAGGCAGTGAGTCTGTACACATGTACGAGGACAGGCAGAACAGGGCCTGAGTCTAAGAACACCTGCACCATGACAGGCACAGCATCAGTGCAACAGTGCATGGGCAGGTATGGAGAGAAGGTACTGTGTGTGAGAATGACTGCACAGCGGCAGGCAGTGAGTCTGTGCACATGTACATGGACAGGCAGAGCAGGGCCTGTGTCTAAAAACACCTGCACCATGACAGGCACAGCATCAGTGCAACAGTGCATGGGCAGGTATGGAGAGAAGGTCCTGTGTGTGAGAATGCTTGCACAGCAACAGGCAAGTGAGTCTGTACACATGTACGTGGACAGGCAGAACAGGGCCTGAGTCTAAGAACACCTGCACCGTGACAGGCACAGCATCAGTGCAACAGTACATGGGCAGGTATGGAGAGAAGGTCCTGTGTGTGAGAATGACTGCACAGCAGCAGGCAGTGAGTCTGTACACATGTACATGGATGGGAAGAGCAGGGCCCGAGTCTAAGAACACCTGCACCGTGACAGGCACAGCATCAGTGCAACAGTACGTGGGCAGGTATGGAGAGAAGGTCCTGTGTGTGAGAGTGCTTGCACAGCGGCAGGCAGTGAGTCTGTACACATGTACATGGACAAGCAGAGCAGGGCCTGAGTCTAAGAACACCTGCACCGTGACAGGCACAGCATCAGTGCATGGGCAGGTATGGAGAGAAGGTCCTGTGTGTGAGAATGACTGCACAGCGGCAGGCAGTGAGTCTGTACACGTACGTGGACAGATAGAGCAGGGCCTGAGTCTAAGAACACCTGCACTGTGACAGGCACAGCATCAGTGCAACAGTACGTGGGCAGGTATGGAGAGAAGGTCCTGTGTGTGAGAATGTTTGCACAGCAGCAGGCAGTGAGTCTGTACACATGTACATGAACAGGCAGAGCAGGGCCTGTGTCTAAAAACACCTGCACCGTGACAGGCAAAGCATCAGTGCAACAGTACGTGGGCAGGTATGGAGAGAAGGTTCTGTGTGTGAGAATGCTTGCACAGCGGCAGGCAGTGAGTCTGTACACATGTACATGGACAAGCAGAGCAGGGCCTGTGTCTAAGAACACCTGCACTGTAACAGGCACAGCATCAGTGCAACAGTACATGGGCAGGTATGGAGAGAAGGTCCTGTGTGTGAGAATGACTGCACAGCAGCAGGCAGTGAGTCTGTACACATGTGCGTGGACAGGTAGAGCAGGGCCTGAGTCTAAGAACACCTGCACTGTAACAGGCACAGCATCAGTGCAACAGTACATGGGCAGGTATGGAGAGAAGGTCCTGTGTGTGAGAATGACTGCACAGTGGCAGGCAGTGAGTCTGTACACATGTACGAGGACAGGCAGAACAGGGCCTGAGTCTAAGAACACCTGCACCATGACAGACACGGCATCAGTGCAACAGTACATGGGCAGGTATGGAGAGAAGGGTCTATGTGTGAATGCTTTCCCGAAGATACACAGGGCACAATGACAACTACAGATGAAAGGACAGAAGAGATTCAGCATCTAGGAAACCAGCAGCCATCAGTACACGTGTACATGGACATGGAGAGCAGGGTTAGGGTGTGGGAATACCCACAAACAGGTAAGCTTTACACTTCTTAGAGTACATCAGTATAGCTGTACGGAGACAGGCAAAGTATGGTTGGGTTGTGCACAGTGAAAGGAAGAGTGTTGCATACCTTTATGGTGATATTCACGCATACAGTGAGACAGGTATGCAGAGAAGTATTCATGTGTGTGAGGGAATGTCTTCAGGCATGTGCACTGTCTCAGTAGAGCTGCAGATGAATAGACAGACAAGATTCAGTGACACAGGGACAGGGTTTCTGTGTCACAAGGGCAGACAGTCTATCAGTACACCTGTGAAGGGACAGGCAGAGAGGATTTTGTGCATGAAAATATCTGAGCAGAGGCTGGTGCAATGTGTCGTGTGTGTCAGGACATATGTGCAAGAACAGGAAAGAGGGCAGCAGGTACCTTTGCCTGAAAGGTCAGCTAAGTGAAGGGTAATATTTAAGAATATCTGCATGTATAGGGACCTGTGGGTTGGAAAAAAGGGAACAATATTTCAAGAATGTTTTATACAGTGAAAAACACAGAGACAGAACACCTGTACAAGGACAGGCAAATATCACTCAGTGTGTGAGAATATAAAAGGTTACTCCAGTTCCCTCTTTCACACACACACCTTCGTGTAGGAGAGGACCTTGGCAAATGTCCTAGAAAGAGAACAGAACTTTGAAACCAAGGACCACACATATCTTGGAAGACCTTGCCACGAAGTCCTTAGCTGTAGAAACGTTCTTCCCGCACTGTTCGATATGTCTTCCAGGGTGAGCACTTCACTGTTTGTTTTTAAATTCCGCTGGCTGCTCAACCTTGAATCATTCTTTCCTGTATCGTGTTCTTAGCCCTGAGAGCTCTCCTGCGTTAACAGATTCATTAGTGAATGGGCCTTTTATCTTCTTTTTTCTTTCGGAGAGACCAAAACAGTGCTAATCCTCTGGTGAAGCAATGACTCATATAATTATGAAACCCTGAAGTAGACAATGAAGAGAGTTCGCCCTTGAGGCAGAAAAGTGGTCTCTGCTTTACCGGTGACTATGGGAGCTTCAAAAGTCCAGCAATCTTTTGTCGTAGAGCACAAGTGTTTGCTTGGGTGTGGTTTAAGCAGATGCATCAAGAACTATGTCGACGCAAGAGTTCCCAACTCTGGTGAGATGTGGGCATCATTGGACGTTGGGAAATGCCAGCCTGTAGTCTGTGTATTAGTGAAGGCCATCCAGGCTGCACCCTGAATGAAGCCCAAACCCTGGAGTGTTCTTCTGGGTATAGTCTGGCCTCTTCGCTATCTTGATACTAACCTCAGACGCCTGACAATGGATGCCTCCACCTATACCTTCTTTCATCAGTACCTAAAACCTCATTGGTCCTCTTGAATGAGGCAACTAGGTAATGGGCAGCGCAGCGCTTCCAGGGAGGTAGGGCGGTTGTACGACTGAAGGGGCTGTACCATTAGGTAAACAGTGGCCCTCACTTGAGCAACTGTGGTACCCTGCATTATTTTATTATGCCAGGCTTCTGGGGTTTGTGATGTAATGGTGTTCCACTCCTCTGCGATTGGATGTTCATTTGTTCTCTATTGGAATCCTATTGTTTGCTTGTGACTCCAGTGTCAGATGGCTCGGCCTGGGCTCCTTGGCTGTAGTTGACTTCTTTCAGTGCACTGTTAACCTACTATTTACAATCTAAAGATGCTGTGTCATTGTGTTGCCTGACTTTACATTTGTCAACAAGCTGTTGAAGGATTTTATGGACCTATAAGGATGGAAGTAAAGAAGGTAAAGTCCAGGTACTGTGTTTAAATATTTTGTTTCGGAAGTACTTTGGAAGTTTATTCTAAAGGTGTTGTAGAAGCTCAGGAATCTGATTTGTAGCTACTTCCAACAAATAATCTTTGGTCTGTTATTGTTTGGAAAGGTCAGCTTTACTCATCTTTTGTTAAGATTAAAAGAGTCCTCCAGGTCTATTAAGACTTTACTGAGTGAGACACAGGAGTTGGTGCTCCTTCAAGCATCTTGACTGTGGCCCTGGTCACATTCTCACACATTCTATAGACCAGTGATACTCAAAGTACGGCCCGGCGGACGCATGCGGCCCTCTGGACCTTTATGTGCGGCCCTGTGGTCAACAGCAGCACTGGGCTGCTGTTTACCGCACAGAGCACCAACATTAAAAATATGCTACATAAACAGGTAAGAGTTTACTTAAATGTTAATTGCAGTTAAAGAGAAGAATTAACTAGAGAGTCCTGAACTGCTTAACTTTAGGAAAACTTTAATTGATAATATCTTACAGCAAGCATGTACAAATATGATAAAGTATCTCCAAGATTCAAAACGTGCATTTCATTAACATGCAGAACCTTTCACCTGAGTAAATCAGATTCTATCAGTGCATTGAAAAGTATTTTTTTAAACTGGATAGTTTTCAAACGGGAATTTTGAAACATTCATGTTTCTCCACCAGCCTGGCACCAATGCCAGTAGTGAACTAAGAGGCAAGTCAGTTGCAATAATACATGAATAACATTATAGTTTATTAAATGAATTACAGGAGAAGTTTTTGCAGAGCGCGCATTCTGAAGCCATGTATTTTAAGGGTCCTCATATATGTGAAAATGAAGGAAAACTAGAGAAAATAAAACAACTGTCCAGGATCACACAATTTGGTCAAGCGGGAAAGCCGGGATTGTTACCGGGTTTTCTGTTTCCACATTGGGCAATACAATTCAGCCAGTAGATGTACATGCTTTGCTTCCTCTACACCCACCTTACCCCTCCCGCACTACCCCCTGCTGGTATCTGTGCGGCCCTTGGTCACACCAGCGATCAAACATTTTGGCCCCCGTGAAAATGTTTGAGAGTACCTATGCTTGCAAGCGCACATCGTGGAAGCTGCTGGGCCTGAATTAGTGGTGAGCGAGCCAACAAATTAATAGGGAGAGCCGAGCCAAGGCTCTAAGTGCACATGCAGTAGCTGAGTCCTGAAAAGGTTTGGCATGTAAACTGTACAACACACACCATATACAAAGATATGGTAAAGACTTCAAACTTCACAAAAGTGCATTTCTTTAACATGCACAAACGTTTCAACTTAGTACATCAGATTATCACTGCATTAAGAGGCAATTGTTAAAAGTGACCATTTTTAAATATGAACTTAAAAATATCCATGTCCACCCACCTCCTTCCATGCCATTAGTGAATTAAGAGGCTGGGCACTTGTCATCTGAACCCTGATGTAGCCTAGATTCTTAGATGGAACAACATCAGTTTAAATTTAAAGACAGTTATTGTATAGCACACACACTGAAGTCATGTATTTCAAAGTGCTCTCACATACAATAAGGAAAAAAAGGAAGCACGCTGAAATAAAATGTTTGCCTACGATCATCCAGTTTGGTCAAGCAGGGAAGCCAGGAAAATTCCTAGTTTTCTGATTTCATATTGTGCCATTCAACCACTAAATGGGCATCCGATTTCCTCTCCTGTTTTACATCAAAGGTTAATGTTTTTTTGTTAAATTCTTGGCGGGTTAGTTTAGAGCGTGGGTGGCAGTCATAAGCCATATTGAAGCTTGGTTCCTGCTGGGTTAGAGAGTCCGAGAGACCCCGAGCTGAGCTAAATAAAGCCAAGCATCTGTATACATGCCAACAGACCCGATTCAGGTGGGACACTACCGATTTTTAAAGCAAAAAATAGCTTTGTTTTAGCTACCTCTCACCTGAAACTGCCTCTGCTCCAATAGAAATCAATGGGGAAAGTACATTCCCTCAATTTTTTTTAAAACATCTCCCAGTTTCCTGTTCTAAATTGTTGGCATGAATCTATCTGGGCTCGAGCCTGGCTAGGACTTTCCAGTGACGGAACGGACTCAACCAAGCCGCACTTCGAAGAGATTGGTTTTAGCCTGATTCAGCTTTCTCCGGCTCATCCATTAACAACTCGAAGTGGCCAAATTTATCAACACTTAAAGGCGAACCCGCCTAGACAGTTGGAGATCGGCTTGTTCACCGGTTGTTTCTTGGTGTCTTCGTTGGACTTCGACATTTCAGGGACAGTTTATTATGGTAGCGCCACCTGGTGGATATCTGTATTTACGCAGTTTTTTCTCTTTTGGCTGGTACTTATTTGACTGCGCAAATTTTCGTGGCATTTATTATGGGGCAATTTTTGTCGAGTCAGCAATGATTGGCAGGCTTTAACTACTGGGATAATAAGAAAAGGAGATAACTTGGTTCATGACATTTACAAACGACTTCTTTTTTTATTTTTTACTAGAAATCGGTTTATTGAAGATATTCACAAATCAGAACAAGGTACAACATAAGACACTAGAAGCCTCACAATGCAGTCTCCATGTCACCATTGTTGCAGTAGCCCAGCAGTAAGAGACAATATGAGAGTGTGAACTCAGAGGAGCGAGCGCTGCCCAGGCACAACAGGTTGAACGAGGAAGAGCTTCGGACGCAATGACTATTCGTGCCCTCCAGGAAATGAAATGAAGATTACAAGTAAACAGTGAAAAAGACAAACTGAGACCACCCGAGTGGAAGGGTGTCCGGAAGTTGTGCAAAGGGGGATAGTCCAGGGGTCAGGGGACAAAGGAGGGGAATTGAAGGAAGAGCAGGTAGGGTGCAAGGGTTTCAGAGAGGCATCGCTATTGGGCCTACTTTACGTTGCAAGCGATTGTCTAAGTAAAGAGTTGTAGCGCTCTGAGCCTGGTGTGGTGGAGTGGGTTGGGGGCCAATATATATTAGACAAGGCCTAGCGCTCGGGGTAATGAATGAGAGACACACGCTCAGTGTACTGTTACGGGCGGGGAAGCCTCGAGCGACTTCCGCCCCTTTATTATATACTCTCTGGCCACGCCTGGCCAGAGAGTGATACATTGTGTGTTAGCCCATCCGGGCTAAAGGTCCTTGGTGCTTCCGACCCCAGCGGCAACTAGACCGCTACATCCCGTCCCAAGTCAGTGTTCAAAAGTAATCAGCCTAATCAACACAAAGTCTGTGAGGCGTCGGCTTGGTCTTGGGTTGGGTCGCAGGTTATATCTTGAGTGACGATCTGTATGAACCACTGGGGGGCTTCGGTTGGGTGACGTGCCGTGGGCCACTGGTGACTCAGCGTCATCACCGGCAGGCGGCGGGGTGTTCACTGCAGCCTGCTCGTCTGCTGGGCGAGGTTGCAGACTATCCTCGGTATCCTTGGGGGTCTCTCCTCGTTCTCCTTGACTGGAGCGGAACCGCGGTGATTCAGCGTCTGGCACCTGTTTGAACCAGGATATGTTGCGGGTGATGACTTCGCTGCCTTTCTGCGCTGTGACGGCTGTGCCGTTGGTCTTCACTACCGTCCATGTTCCGGGTTCGTACACAGTGCAGAACTTCCCTCCACCGCGGCGATTCCTCACCAGCACTGTGTGGCCGGGCAGAATGACTTGTCTTGGCTCTCCTCTTTCTGTTCGCTCTTTCATTAGTCGTTGTCCTTCTCGCTTGAGCATTGGTGGGGTCATACGGTTCTGGAGTCCAACCATCCGCCGCGGGTAGCGTGTCTCTCCGGGGTCCAGCCAACATCAGAGACCACAGGGACCTTTGGGTCGTGCAGTGCGGTGTGCTGCGATATTCACGTAAGAACTTGTGCATTGCTATTTCTGGGTCGCTCTGCTCGGACACCACAATGCATAGGACCTTGTTGAGCGTCCGCATGAAGCGCTCGGCTTCGCCATTGGCCTGTGGCCACTGTGGTGTGATGCGGCGGTGATGTATCCCTAGGCGCTCCAGCATGCCCCGGAACTCCATCCCCTGAAACGGAGGCCCATTGTCGGTTTTGATCTCGTGGGGTAAACCAAATAGTGCAAATGTCTTCTCCAACTCCGGGCGTACATCGGCAAAAGACGTGGATGCAATTACCTCCACGATGGTGTATTTGGAGAACCATCGATCACCACCGCCGTTGTCCGGCCATCAGGGAAGCTTCCGAAATCTAGACTGAGCCGTGACCACGGAGACGTGGCTGGGTCTTCGGTTATGACCGGCGCCGGGCATTCTTGGCTGCTGGTGATCTGGCAGGGTCTGCAGCTCCTTACTAGGGTGTCGACGGCATCTTCCAGACCTGGAAACCACACCTTTTCTCTCATGCGGGATTTCATCCGGGTGGTCCCCTGGTGCCCTTCGTGGGCTAAGGCGGTGGCCCGTTCTTGCAGGCTTGCCGGGATGACTAGCCGGGAGCCACTCAGTATCACTCCATCAGATGCCGTTCTCAACTCATCTCTCACTTTCCAAAGCTTTCCCAGTTGGTCTCAGTCTGTCGGATTCCATCCATTTGCCCCACGCAGGAAGTCCTCCCACGATCCTTTCTGGAGAGCTTCCAGCACGCGCATGAGCATGGCATCGGTGCCAGTTTCTTGTCTGACTTCGTCAATCGTGAGAGCTTGTGGGCAAGCCCACTGGGATATCATGTCGACATACTCTTCAGTCTTCACTTCTTGGGCGTCACCATCGGGCACTGTCTCTGGCGGATGACGTGATAGGAAGTCCGCCGGGTTCCTCGCCCCTGGGCGATAGACTACTTCCATTTGGTATTGCTGCAATTGTATGGCCCAGCGCTCTATCCGCGGCGGGGGATGAGGTGCGGTGCCTCGGAATAAAGGAACCAGTGGCTGGTGGTCCGTCACTACTCGGAAGGGGTGCCCACTTACATATAGATGGAAGTGGTTGCACGCCCACTTGATGGCTAATGCTTCTCTCTCGATCTGAGAGTATCTGGCTTCAGTTGGCGTGAGGGCCTTGCTTGCGAATGCCAATGGAGCCCATGTCCCCGGATCTGTCTCTTGTGTCAACAGCGCTCCTAGCCCCACCGGGCTGGTGTCTACTATGAGTTCGGTCATTCTGGTGGTGTCGAAGTACGCCATCGTGGTTTTCCCCAACAGCGCTGCCTTGATCTTCTGGAAGGCGTCTTCTTCTCCTTGGCCCCACTCCCACGTTGCGTCTTTCTTCGTCAGAGTGCGCAACGCCTCTGCCAACGTGGCCAGGTTCGGTATGAACCTTCCACAGTACGTGGCCATGCCAAGGAAACTGCGAACTTCCGAAGCTGTTTTCGGGGCAGGGGCCCGAAGGATAGCTTGTGATTTCTTCGGGTCAACCATGACTCCGTCCTGACTGAATACGTATCCAAAGAAATCAATCGACCGCTGGAAGAATGAGCACTTTTCCCGGTGGAGGGTGACTCCATGTTCTGCCAGACGCTGGAGCATGGCGCAGAGATGGCGCCGATGTTCCTCCATGGTCTCGAATGTATCAGAATGTCGTCACTGACATTCAGTACGCCGGGGAGTCCGGTGAGCAACTCCTGGATGGTGTTTTGGAATATTTCTGCCGCTGACGAGATTCCAAAGTTCAGCCTGCGGTACCGTCGAAGCCCAATGTGGGTCGAGAAGGTCGTAATGTATCTGCTCTCCTCGGCTAGCCTCAACTGATGGTACCCGGCGTTCAGGTCGAGTTTGGAGAACCAGCAGGATCCATTCAGGTCTGCCAGGATGTCATCGACAGTCGGGGTCAAGTGTCTTTCGCGTTTGATCGCCTGGTTGGGCAAATGCATGTCGATGCAGAGTCGAATTTTGCCGGGTTGTTTTGGCTTCTCTGCGATAACCATGGGTGACACCCACGGTGTTGGCCCGGTTACCTTCTCGATGACTCCTAGCTGTTCGAGGTGTTGGAGCTCCTTCTCGACGAATGGCCTGAGGTGGAATGGTATACGTCTATGCCTCAGAGCTACCGGTTTCACAGCTTTATCAATATGTAGTTTGATCGGGGCCTTTTTGATACAACCAAGCCCTTCAAAGAGCTGTGGGAAACGTCCCAGTAGTTCTTCTATCTGTAGGTCTTTGACTGCGTTGGCAAACGTGACTAAACCAAGGTCCTCAGCCGTGTGGCTCCCTACGAGGATGTCCGCCTCTCTGTCGATCACATGAAACGTGGTTGTGACTTCATTTCCTTCTGCTTTCACCTGGACCGTCATTTTCCGTTTGAGTGGCAGTGGTGTCTGGCTGCCGTATGTAAGTATTCGTACATGTGATGGCGACAGCGCTGGTTTCGGGTTCAGTCGTTTGTACTGCTGGGACCCCATTACATTGACTGATGCACCGGTGTCAATCAGCGCGGTGACTTCAGAACCGGCGATGTTGATGGTGCACGTGGGCTGCGGCCGCCTCTTCCGCTTCAACTCATTGGCAAACGAAACGAGGTAGCACTCGCCCTCCTCATCTGTTGACGAGTCTTCTAGATATTGTCTCGTTCGCACGGCCGTGCAGGTTGGCTTCGGGTTCTCGGACTCATTGAGTGAGAGGTGTCTCACTGCCTTCAACGGGGGCCTTCGCCCTCTGGCTCCTCGGTTTCGCGCTCCACCCCGGCATGCCACTGCAAAGTGGTTGGGGATCCCACACTTGGAGCAGGTTCGCCCTTGTGCCGGGCATTCTGCCTGGGAGTGTTCTTCTTTGCCACAGTATCCGCAAAGTGACCCTTGCGTGCTTTGTCCTGGCCGTCGGCCACGATTGCCTCGGCTTTGGTTGCGGACTGCATCCGCCCTCTCTGTTTTGACCGTGACGGGCTTCTCCGCCTGCTGGGTGAGTGCGGCTTCCATCGCTGTTGACCTGGCATCGGACAGATCATGTGACCTAGCTAGGATGAGAATGTCCCCCAACGTGATGCCTGGTTGACGTAGGATGAGGGTCCGTAGGTTCTTATTTCGGCACCCTTGGATCATCTGGGCCCGCACCTCTTTGGGTTGGTCGTCATCGGTGCATGTACTTGCTAACTCGCGCAGCCGCGCATGGAAAGCGTCCATCGACTCTCCTTCCCTCTGACGTGCCTGTCGCAGTTTGAACCTCTCGTAGTCAGGGTTCAGTTGTGGGTCAAAGTGCGCATTTAAAGCTGCCACTGCCACGTTGTAGTCGTCGGGCCGTCCCGTGTTGGGTAGATGAGCGAACAACTTATGTATTTCATCACCGGCGAAGTGTAACAGTAACGACCTTTTTACTGCGCCATCCTTTTCCCGCGTTGCCGTGAAATAGTTGTCCAGACGGCTTACCCAGAGGGTCCACCTGGGCGACGCTGTTGCTGGGTCGATCAGCTCGCTGAACGGAGGCAGAGCACCGATCTGTGAGTGTTGTGGAGCTTGCTGCACTGGTGGTGGTCCTATGTTCTGGGCTGGTCGCGCCTGGGGGGCCGCTGCTGGTGCACCTTGGTCATTCATGGTTCCTTTGGAGGCTGGGCTGCGCGGGGTTGGGCCTCTCTCGTTTCCCCTCCAGAGTCTGTTCTGTGAGACTGGTAAGGCTCCCTTACTTGTGGGTGGTGTTCTTGACTGTGACCCATGTAGTGCCTTCCTTTATTGTTTGATTGTCTATTGTTTTTTTTTGTTTTTTCTTGTTCTTTTTCCTTTCTGTCACCTACTGCCGTGTAGACTTTCCCCTCCAGTAAGCTCTGGTGTGGCAAGTGGCAGATTCAGGGGCTTCTCCCAGGCAGGCAAACACTCAGCGCGTCTTGCGTGACCTCCAGGGTAACAGGGAGTCGCTGCCGGTCCCACGATTTCCCTGGGGACAGCTGGCTCGCGTTCAGCACGAGCAGAGCCGCTTTCAGCAGCGGTAGGGCGGTCTGCGCATGCGCGCGCTACCGCGTGGGCCGCACGCCGATGAGAATCAGGCTGACAGACTCGATCCACGCTGCAGTGTGTGGATCATCCGGGGGTACTTCAGCTAGTGAGGCACCGGGGCTGCCGCTTGGTGTACCGCTCACCTGGGGGCGTGCCGGCGCAGGGATTCCCACCGTGGCAGCGGGACTCAGCACTCACCGAGCGCGCTCTCAGCATCGGCCTGGACGGCAGGAGGTCACAGTGAGTGGCAGTTCACCTCTGTCGTTGTCAATACCTCTGTGGGGCGCCAGCCATCGCTTGTAGGCGTCGATTGCCCATCCTCGTCGCCAGTGTGGTGGAGTGGGTTGGGGGCCAATATATATTAGACAAGGCCTAGCGCTCAGGGTAATGAATGAGAGACACACGCTCAGTGTACTGTTACGGGCAGGGAAGCCTCGAGCGACTTCCGCCCCTTTATTATATACTCTCTAGCCACGCCTGGCCAGAGAGTGATACATTGTGTGTTAGCCCATCCGGGCTAAAGGTCCTTGGTGCTTCCGACCCCAGTGGCAACTAGACCGCTACACCTGGGAGGTGTAAAGCAGGCGAAAACAAAATAATCAAGTAGTGGTTGCCAGAAGCAAGCAAATTTAGTGTCAGTGGGCGCTATCTTGTGGGATAGGAGCTCCATGGCCATGACATGCCACAGGCACATGAACTACTGGGCAATTGGGGGGCGGGAGGCTTCTTCCAGTGAAGCACTTTGAGTTGCTTAGCAGCTCCTAGCATATGGCTTATGAGGCACCAATCAGTGCGAGTCATCACCTCCAGCTCTATGGGGCGTATGCCTAGGACAGCTGTGTTGTAGGAAACCGGGAGAGGAAAGCCTACCATGTTTTTTATATGGCTTCCTTCCAGTAAGTTGTTATACGGGAGCATGACCACCATATTTGATAGACGTCCAGGAGCCGTGCTGCTCCACCAGCCAGTGGTGGCTCCTCCGCTAAGGCTGAGGAGCGTCGCCCCACTGCTTTTAGAGCAGTGAAAGAGGGAAAATAAAACGACAATAACTGAACGTTATTATCATTTTATTTTTGGTTGCTGCAGGGCTGGGTTAGGGTGGGACGGGGCTGGTGGCTCAGGGAGGAGGAGTGGACTATGCATACTAAGTGCGCATGACTGCTTGGCCGCCCGTTTTGGCTGTCATGCACACTTTGCATATTCCTCACCAGGCTGTAATGGACAGCCTGGTAGGGAATATGCACAGGCTCCCTGTCCCGATCTGATAGTCGATCCACGGCACTGAGACCAATCACAACGCTGCATTGCAGCATTGTGATTGGCTATGGGGAGCCTGTGTGCTCGGGTGCTTCCTGCAGCTTCTTCCGGACTGGAGTCAGGAAGAGCAGAGAAGCGGAGGAGAGATGCGGCCGGCGGAAAAGTAAAAGTGCGTCTTAAAAAAAAATATTTCCAACCCTCCTCCTCCATCGTCCTGCCCCGCCAACCCCCATTCCCTTCTATCCGCCATTGTTCATGTGGTCAAAGCTTCCTTTTTAGAGGGTCCCCGTTAGCAGGAAAAAAAAAAATCACACAAAGGAGTAAAAAAAACTTCAGCAATGTGACATACTCCTCCTGACAACAGGAAGAAAAAAAAAGAGCCAGTCGTGATAGCAGGAGTAGAATCCAGAAGTGAAACTATCTAACCAGCCAGAAGCAAACATCAAAGAGAAAAAAGTAATAGCAAGGGGTGAAAAAGTCAGGTAACAAAATGCATTGCAATGCATCGTTCTTTCACCTTAAAAAGCCTCCTTAACATAGGCTTCAAAGAGGAATCACAAGTAGACTCTGCACATCTTAGATTGGCATCTCAAACATTCTCCAATGGTGGGGCGCTAGAGGGCGCACGGCAAAATGGCCGCACTTGTGTGAGGCTCTACCCGACCGATCCATAATCCGAATATTATCTGCCTGCAATCCGCCACATTTGAGTCCCTCTGACACCTCGATGGAGTTGTGAGCCCCTGCGGCATCAGCTGGGAGCAACGGGTGAGCTGTACACCCGCTGCGTGAGCGCTTTGGAGGAACTCACTGATCTGGCTGAGCGGCGGGGAAAATGGCGGCCCCCGCGAGGCTGTAACGGCGCGTCCCGGCTCCCCTGTGGTGCAGAGCTTTGCGAGCCTGAGACGTTCTGCCTAGTGACATCTGCCGACCTGCACTACTGAGCGACTGCGTGCTTGCCGGAGGAGCGCTGAGGAGGTCGCTGAGCCCAGAGGGAACGTGGACAGCGGATCCGGGTTGTCGCGGAGGCCCCATTGCGGCGGAGATCGACTGCGACTGCCCGAAATTGCTGACGCCTGCCGGCGCCGGTTGCGGTGAGTGGGGGTGCGGCTCGGCCCGGGCTTTGGCTGCGGTTTTAGGTGGGGGCCTGGGCTGAGGTCGCGGCCTGCAAGCTGTGGCTGGTGCGTGGTATGGCCTTTGGAGGCCCGGATTGCTGAGAGGTGGCAGGCGCGATCGAAGGACTGGTCTGGCTGGCCTGGGTCTGATTTCCTTGGTGCTGCAGGGCTGACGGTGCTCCCGAGAACTGGCCTGCAACTAACAGTGATTGATAGAGCACTGCTGCGGGCACCGCGTGTGCAAGTTCATCACCTGTGGTGGATTACTAACACTGGAGTCACTTTGCATATTTGAGCCTAGAGCGCGCTGACTGGAGGCAGTGGCGGTGCCCACATTGGTTTCGAAGGCAATCGTGCACTCCTGGGGACCTTGCGCTTCACCCTACTCCTAACTCCCCCTCTCTGAAATTATCACTGCCATGGGGAGGACAGATAAATCTCAGCCGCGCCTCACCTTCGAGGCGCGCAAATCATCCAAGGCTCTGCAGAGGGCTGCGTCTGACTCGGAGGCGGACGCCCAGGCTGATGGTCCTCCCACGTTGGAATCCACCTTGCTGGCCATGCAGCGCAGTCTACAATCTATTGAGGGTACAATGGTGGCGGTCAACCACCGACTTGACCACATGTCCTCCCAGCTAGAGAAACAAAATGCCCGCATGGGGGAGGTGGAGCAGAGGGTTTCGGCCACGGAGGACGGCCTGAGTACAGTTTCCGGAAGGGCACTCAATATGGAGAAAGTACTGACCCTCATCCAGGCCAAAAATGAAGATTTGGAGGCGCGGTCCCGGCGCAATAATATCAGAATTACGGGACTGCCGGAGTCCACCAATGTGGGGAAAATGGAGACATATATAGAAAACCTAATTCCAGAATTGTTTGGCGCTGAACAGCTCTCTAAAATGTTTCTTGTGGAGCGCGCCCACAGATCTCTTGCCGCCAGGCCGGCACCGGGGGCTCCGCCTCGCCCAATTATAGCCAGAATATTGAATTATAGGGACCGGGACACCATACTGCGGCTGGCAAGAGAAAAGGGCACTGTTATTCACCAAGGCAACACATTGCCCTTTTTCCCCAGACTTTACGGTGGCGGTTCAGGCGGCCAGAAGAGAATTTGCTACGGTGAAGAAATTTTTGCAAACAGAAGGGGTCCCATACGCGATGCTATATCCTGCCCGCCTCAGAGTGGGCGCAGATGGGGATTGTACAATATTTTCTTCTCCGAAAGCTGCTATGGAGCATGCTAAGCAGTTAAAGCGCAGGAGACGTGAGGCCAGTGCTCCACCAGATGAGGAGGAGTAGCAGTTGGATGCACAACCTCGCTAGAGTTTCACCTGCATGTAATGCATTAATGATTGCTCTTGTTGTATGTTAAATTGGCTTAGTTATTTCTTGGGCGCATGCAGCAATCTTCAAGTGGGATGCATGCACTGCTTGCCAGCTGCGATGTGATGGCTCACCTGAATAATTTCTGATATTGTGTCCACGTGCCAATGGGTTCTATTTTTTCGATTGGTTGTTCCTTCCTGAACGTCCTTGCCATGGTTGTTGCAAAGTTTTTGTGGCCTGGTATCTCAAGGAGATGTCTCTCTGCCCCGGGGGTATCACACCCTGTTCTCATAAGTGTCAGGACATGGACGTATTATTTTTTCTAGCGTGAATTAGTCCTGCTCGGTCACCTCCTACGATGTGGGAGGATAGTAGCACTCTGCGCCCCCGCAACTGGGCGTACCCCAAATGCTTACTGTTTCTGTTGGGGGGGGGATGAAGGGTATTGGGATGGCTTTGGCATGTTGGGGTTGCTGAAGTGGGTGGGGGGCTGGTGGGGTTGTTCCGAGGCAGGCAGAATGCAGATGAAACTGGATTGGACACCCTTTGTTGGGGTGTGTTACAGTACTTTGGGTGTGTATTATCTGTCGTATTATGCACGTGCTCAGTTAATGCTGGATTTACATTATGAATAGCACCGTAAAGTTCCTTACATGGAATATACGCGGGCTTAACACACCTAAAAAGATAAGATCGGTGTTTGCCTACCTGGATCGTATGGGAGTGCAAATAGCTTTCTTGCAGGAGACGCATTTAACCACGGATTCGGCAACCAAGGTGGGTGCGCGCTGGGCTGGTGCCAGAGCTGCGTCATCCTACTCTACCTACTCTAGGGTGTGCTGACGCTGGTGAAGAAAGGCATTCCTTTTACTGCAATTCGATCAGACACTGATGATTGCGGATGAATAGCGATTCTGCATGGGCTACTGGGTGGCAAAAGTGTGTTGCTTGTGAATGTGTATGGCCCAAATGTTGATGACCCCTCCTTCTATTCAGATGTGTGGCGTAGAATATCTACATTCCCTTCTGCGGCAATTATTTGGGGAGGTGACTTTAACGTCTGTCTCGATGCTGTAATGGACAGGGTTGGTAGCAGTGAGGCGCGGCCTAAGCAGACTGCCGAAGTACTACGGGGGTTATTAGATGCAGGTCACTTACACGACATCTGGCGCAGCCGTCACCCCGCAGGCCGGGAGAGTACATTTGTGTCTTTGGTGCATGGGTCTTGGTCCCGCATAGATTTTTGGCTTGTATCGGAGATGGTTTGCACTTGGGTAGTTGCGGTGACACATGAAGCACGCACTCTGTCGGACCACTCCCCCGTACTTCTTGAATTGCAAATTCCTACCTATGAGAGACCGCCTTTTGCCTGGAGACTCCAACCCTCAGAACTAAATGACCTGGTATTCAGACAGGCGATTGCTGAGGCGATAAAAAACTTTTTTAGAGAGAACGAGGGGTCGGTGGATAGCGCGGGAGTGTTTTGGGAAGCGTTTAAAGTCACTATTAGGGGAGCGTGCATAGGGGCCCAATCCGAGGTATTGCGAGATATTCGACGGAGGATAAAAAAACTGGCGTCTGATATTTCTCAGCTAGAATGTGAATATGCATCGGATCCCTCTACCGCCAAATTAGCTGCAATAAGGGAACTTGTTACGGAGCATAATGAGACGGTGGACCAGGAGCTATCGCACTGCTCCCGAAGGAGAATAGCACGATATTATGGTGAGGGGGCCGCCCTAGTCGCTCCCTGGCGCACAAACTAGCAGAGCCGCGCAGTCAGGAGAATATAATAGAACTCATTGGGGTGGACGGAGTGGCCCGCCATTCGACAACGGAGCTCTGTGATACCGTGTTACAGTTTTACACTCACCTATATGCTTCCAGGGATTCTCCGTCGACTGCAGAGATTGATGCATACCTGGGCGATGCTGCCCTGGGATGGTTGTCTACCTCCCACCGCGAATATCTCATACAACCATTTGACGAAGAGGATGTCAAAGAGGCCATAATGTCCCTACCAACTTGCAAGGCCGCGGGGTTAGACGGCCTGCCTAGCGAATTCTATAAAGCTTATGCGTCAGATCTGGCCCCTCGGCTATTAGAAGTATATGCAGAAGCATATGAGAAGGGGACACTGCCACCTTCTCTCCATGAAGCATTGCTGGTTACATTACTAAAACCAGATAAGCCCCCGAATCAGTGTGAGTCCTATAGGCCATTATCGATCATTAATATTGATGCCAAGATTCTGGCCAAAATGATAGCTACTAGGATACAACCGCTGGTCCCACTCTTGGTTCTGCCGGATCAATCTGGGTTTGTCACGGCACGCTCCACGACACATAATTTGCGCACGATCTTCTCCACCCTACATTACTTCGAACCAGACTTTCAGGCGGTTGCTGTGCTGCTTGATGCAGCAAAAGCCTTTGATTCACTACAATGGCCTTTCATGTTCGCGGTTCTGAATAGGATGGGCTTCCCTCCGTTTTTTTACAATGGCTCAGGGTGCTGTACAGTGGTCCAGTAGCCCGGGCTCAGGTTAATGGGTGGGTGACATCTTTGTTCCATATTGAGAGAGGCACGCGGCAGGGGTGTCCCCTGTCACCCATGCTCTTTTCACTTGCTCTAGAGCCCCTTGCCTGCAAGTTACGCCAAAAGCACGCAGCAGCTGCCCTGCGCTTTAGGCAGCGCCCATTGATCGTCTCCCTTTATGCAGATTTCATGTTACTATATGTCCGTGAACCTGCTGTGTACCTGCCTGCACTTCTCAGGGAGTATGTGAGGTTTGAGGGATTCTCAGGCCTTGGAATCAACTGGTCAAAATCTGTGGTACTCCCCCTTACTGCGCACACGCAGGAGGTGGAGATGGAATATCCACTGACCTGGACGACTGATCCCGTAAAATATCTTGGGGTATGGATCCACAGAGATCCTGATAAGGTTGTAACTGAGAATTATGGTTGTGCGGTTACGCGCATTACTAAACTGGCCGAGCGATGGGCGCACTTGCCACTATCACTGGCAGACAGGATCGCGGTTGTGAAGATGGCCTTTCTTCCTAAACTCCTTTATCTCTTTGTCAACATTCCTATAAAATTAAATGTGGCAATGTTCCAGACTTTGCAATCGTCACTGTTGACGTTTGTATGGGGGGTAAGAAACCCAGATGCAGATGGGACCTTCTGGTTCAGCCCTTTGATCGGGGTGGCTTTGAGGCTCCTGACCTTCGATTATATTATTTGTGTGCGCAGGCGCAATTCGCGCACTACTGGCATTTCCCCCAGCGCTTTCAGCCTCATGTAGCTATCGAATCTGATGCTGTCCTTCCAATGCTACTGCAGGCGGCGACCCTCTCGGGTGGATCGGGTGGCCCACGGACTGAAATAAACCCTGCGTTGTGCACGGCATGGGCATGGAGAATGCTTGCGACACGGGCTAAATTATCTTCCTTATATGCTCCGTTACTGCCCCTAACTTCACATCCTGATTTCTCCGCAGCACGAGAGCCGCCGGCACTGAGAGAATTGGCTAAAGCGGGTATCTCTCGGCTCGGTGACCTTTATAAGAACGGTCAATTTAAAACATTGCAGGAGGCGCAGAAAGGCACGGATCGTGGCTTCATGTTTGGTTTTACATACGTCAGAGTCCGACAGGCTATCCGTGCGGCCTATCCCGAGTACCCGGCGGAGCCCACTGCTCTACGGCATTGCAGGCAATGCTGTCGGGAGAGGGGCGTAAGGGTTTAATAACTAAACTCTATAATGCTTCCTTGCTGAGCGGGAACAAGGTGATCACCCCTCTTGTATACGCTGGCAGGCAGCGTTGGGTATTACTATTGCGCCGGAGGTTTGGACGGCGTGCTGCCAACTCACTGGTCGTCTCACAGCTAACTGCAATCTCCGAATTATTCATTTCAAATTCCTGCATCAGGTGTACTACTCCCTTCACAATTACATAGGTATGGTCTGCGAGAGACTGCTGCTTGTGTGAGATGTGGAATGGCGGATGCTGACTTCGTGCATGTGGCATGGTTGTGTGCGGGTGTATTTGCTTTTGGACTGCTGTGGCGACAATGCTTACTGATATCGTGCTGGAACCCGTGCAGTGCACTCCTGAAATATGCTTGTTGGGTTATGTTCAACGCCTTAAACCCTGCAATAGGCGAATCGTCGCCGTTTCCACACTATTTGCGAAAAGGGCTGTGGCGCAGTGTTGGGGCGCTAAGACATTTCCTACAGTGAAAAAATGGCTCCGGGACTTGATCTATTGTAGGACTCAGTTGCAGATATATGAGGAAGAATTACCAGAGACTTCCCGTCCTAAGGACTTTTGGGCCCCGCTCACATCATATTTGCTGTCTCACCCAGACCTACTGTGAATCTCTAAAATGGCCGCGCTCCTTATATTTTGTTTTAGCTCCATGGATTCTGTGATGGTGCCTGCCTGCTGTGCTGGTATATGCCGCTCCATGAATGTCACCTTGGATTGTGTGCACTTGTTTTCCCGGCTCATAGTAGTAGACCACATATAAGAGTTTATCCATTGCCATTATTGTTATTGCCTTGCATACGACAGTCTACTGAAGTACAGGTACTTTCCGAATGTACTAGAATTATGATTTCATTCTGCCTGGGCGGGGGGGTATGGGCTGTTTTTTTTTTTTTTTTGGGACCATATCGTTCTGTAACAATTTGTATTCTTTGGCTGCTTTTATATCTTTGAACTCAATAAACATATTTAAAAAGAACAAAAAAACATTCTCCAATGGACAGAATACCCTTTTGGAAAGGGATGCTTATAAGCAGGGACGGCTCCTCCACTAAGTCCCACAGGAAAAATAAAATGATAGCATGTTATTATCATTTTATTTTTTAGTACTCTTCTGTAGGGGCGAGGTGGGCTGGACTGCCCACAGAGCAGGGGGAGGAGTGATAGGCACTTCCTAAGTGCGCATGACGGTTTGGCCGGCCGTCTTGGATTGGCCAAACCATCATGCACACTTGGCACGTTCTCCACAGGCTGTAATGCCCAGCCTGGGTGGAGAACATGCCCAGTCTCCTAGTCCCCATCTGAGTGCCGAACCACGGCGCTCAGACCAATCACGACGCTGCTATCAGCAGTGTCGTGATTGGCTAGGGGAGTCTGGAAGCCTGGGTGCTTCCTGTTCCTGTTTCCTGCCCCTAGAGTCCAGGAAGCAGGCGAAGAGGACCGAGAGGAGGCGGTGGCTGGAATGCAGGTAAGTGTTTTTTTTCTTTCCCTTTCCTGCGATCTGGTACCCTGCGACCTGGCCCCCTGCGACCTGGCCCCCTGCGACCTGGCCCCCCTGTGATCTAGCCCCCTGCGACCTGCCCCCCACCACTGTTAAGTAGCAGCCACCACTGCTTATAAGGTTTCCACCCCTTGCTAGCCACTCCTGCGACAATAAAGAAGAAGCCCAAGTTTTACATTCTGTGGGTGCCACGCTCAATTCTGATGTCCCGAGACCAACTTTTGTACTCAAGCTTGGAGCGGCCGGGGTGACCCAGGTGGCAAGGACGCCTAGCTGAAGTCTGACCACCGTGTCTGACAAAACAGTGATGGAGAGTACTTGGCACACTTTTTCTCTCTTGTAAACCCATGGTGTCTCTGGTAAGCTCATGGTACAGCCCTCTATGCAGATCGGGGGGGGAAAGATTGCAATAAAATTAGTGATGAGAAAACTGTGCATGGCTGGGCACGAGTTATAGTTACCTTATGGCACAAGTTACAGTTTCTTGAGATAAGTATAACTATTGAATTTATATATATACATATACATATACACACCCTACTGACGGTCGCCAGTAGGCAGTTACAGTTAGGACCTAGTTTCCATAGGAAGAGTGTGTTTTTGTTTTGCCAATAACTTTGGCGTCTTTAGACGAATCCTCGCGAAATTTTCAAAACCAGGTTGCCGTACAATTCAGCTGCTGTCTTGAAAGTTTTGAGGTCACCCGTCAAGCACGGGCCGAGAAAACTGGGGGGGTCCCAAAACGCGTTTTCCCCATGTTAATTTCCATAGGAAACTTTAGAGACGGCTACAGCTCGAACTGCTGAACGAAATTACACCAAATTTGGCAGGAAGGTAGATGTTGGTTCAGGGAAGTGCCTTTTTGTGATTTAGTGTAAATCTGTTCAGTAGTTGTGGAGAAATTTAAAGAAATCTGGGGACAAGAAGGATCCGCGACCCCTCCCGATCTCATGCTGAGATCTGATTGACTGCCAACACTTAAACCCAGGAAGTGTTGGCAGCCATCTTGTGACTCAGTTGAACTGAGTCACAGAAAAAAATGTAAAAAATAAAGAAAAGGGGGCAGAGTAGAAACACCCTGATCTCCTAGGCCTCTGGGGGGGGCACAGCCCCACCTATCCCCCCGGGGCCAGCAAAGCATTTAGATTTTTTTTTTTATCAGGGTCTGCGAATCCCGCCCAAAAAAAAAGAAGCACAGACTTCTGCCCTTCGTTATTAATCAGCCCCCGTATGGGCCAGATCCGGGAGCATTTGCATATTACAGGATGGGGAGCGCATGGGCCCCCCCTCCAGGAGCTTACTAATGCCCCAGGGACCACCACCTCCCCGGGGCTTCTTTTCAACTAGATGCGGAGTAGGCCCATATGGCCTTCCCAGCTGTCCCGGGAATCACCACCTCCCAGGGGCTTATATTTTTATAAATGGGGGGCCTCTTGGACCACCCCCAGCCCCGGGGACAGCCACCTCCACGTGGCTTTATGCATAAACTAAGCAGGGGGGGCGCGTGGACCCACAGCCCCGGGGGCCGCCACCTCCCCAGGGCAAAATTGAAGCAAGGAGGGGGGCCACGCAGCCCCTGCTCCTGGAGCCATACAAGGCCCTGGGGACCACCACCCCCCAGGGCCAGCTCCTGCTATGTCCCGGGGTGCCCACCCCTGGGACATAGATGTTTGCTATGGCTTGGCAGGAGCTTTACCGCTCCCGCCAAGCTATAGCAAACTGTGCTCCGTTTTGAGCAAGCAAGAGCATTTTGCTCTCGCTTGCTCAAAGCAGAGTACAATTGCTTTTCCACACAGGGAGCTGCATGTTAGCAGCTCCCTATGTGTAAAAGCAATGCCGGCTCCCGCAGGAGGTGGGGAGCTGGCAGGGACCGCGGGGGCCTTCAGGCTCCCCTAGCGGTCCCCATCAGTGGCCCTGGGTGGGACCAGAGCGCCCAAAATTGAGGCCGGGTCCTAGGGGTGGGGACCTCAGGGCTGAAATCGGATGGGGGGGGCACTCGGCCCCCCTCCCTTTAAGTTATAAGAAAAAATGTACAAAGAAAAGGCCGGGCCACAGGGAATGTGGTTCCCGGGGGCAAAATCGCCCCAGGGAGGGGGTCTGCGTGGCACTCCTCCCCCATTGAAAAAAGGCTTGGCCTCGGGGGATTGGGTACATGGGTCTGAAAATGGCCCAGGGAAGTGGGGGCCACGCAGCCTCCCTCCTAAATAATTTTAAAAAAGAAGAAAAAAAAAAAACACAAGTCCCCAGAGGCACCCGCCCCCTTACACCACCACTCTGCAAATGCGCCTCCTGGCGCACTGCTGTTTGAGGGATGAAGCCCCTCTGGCTACAGAGGGTCCTTGGGGGGCCAACAAGCCCTCCTGTTACCTCCATTAAGTCCCACACAGTGGGATTGCTGAGAGGTCATCCGAGGCCACACCCCCTTTCTCCATCACTCTGCAAACGCGCCTCCTGGTACACTGCTGGTTGGGGGGTGAAGTCCTCTTGGATGCTGAGGGTTTTTGGGGGCCCAGAAGCCCTCCTGTTACTTCCAGTAAGTACGACACAGCAGGATTCCTGAGAGCAGGCTGGAGGCCCGCCCCTTTTCTCCACCACTCTGCAAACGCAACTACCAGTTAACAAAACATAGAAATTCACTTAAAAAAAACAAAGGTTACAGGGATGTTATAGTTAGGAAATAGAATTAAAAAAACCTTATTAATTCACTGTAAAAAACCAAAGGTTACAGGGACGTAATAGTTAGGCTCAGATTTCACTCGTACAAAACCAGTGAAATTTGACAGTTATAGTTACCTGAGCTAAGTATAACTTACGCCCCCGCAATTCACTGCTTATGACCTCACATATTACACCACTCACAAATTCATTCACACACCCATACCAGTACTCAGACACCCACTCATTCCTCCATAGAGCCGTTCACACACCACTCACTCACTCGTACAGCCACTCACAACCATTCACTCACCCATACAGCCACTCGTACAACCAGTCACTCACCCATACAGTTAGTCAGATAACCACACACTCACCCATACAGCTACTCACACACTCACTTATTTACCTAGTCAGTCACACACCCACTCACTCACCCAATCAGCCTCTCAACAGAGCTACTCATTCACCCATACAAGAGTGAAATCTGAACCTAACTATAATGTCCCTGTAACCTGTTTTTTTTTTGTGAATATATATTAGAAATTAGGGTATGGGCATTTTAAGGATTTAGGGGTGGGCTAGGGTACCAATCATTAATCAATGAAGGAATTGTAAAGCATGGCAAATCACCCTTGAGGGTCTCAAAGAACTGGAGTTCCTAGCTGCTTCGTGGGGATCTGTTCATTCGAACGTCAGGTCTTGAGTCCTTTCCTGAATATCTGGAGCGATGAGGCGGTCCTGAGGTGCAGGGGAAGGTTGTTCCAAACTTTGGCTGCCAGGTGTGAGAAGGAGCGTCGTCCGCTGTTGCCTCAGTGTATTCGGGGGTTGTCTGCGAGGAAGAGGGAGGTGGATTATAGGTGTCTGGTTGGTTAGTGGAAGGTCATGCATTTGTTGATGTATGCTGGTCCCTCGTTGTGCAGGACTCTGAATGTGTGGGTCAACATCTTGAACGGGCATCGTTTTTGGATCAGGAGCCAGTGTAGCTTCTTGAGGTGGGGTGTGATGTGGGTTCGCCTGGGGAGGTCGAGTATGAGTCTGACCGCTGAGTTTTGTATTGTCTGTATTCTCTTCAGGAGGCGTGCGGTGATTCCTACGTAGAGTATGTTCCCGTAGTCCAGTCTGCTGGTGACCAGGGCCGATGTGACGATCCTTCTCGTGTTGTTTGGGAGCCACCTAAAGATCTTGCGGAGCATGCCTAGGGTGTGCAAGCAGGCAGATGAGACTGCGTTTACCCGTTTCTTCATGGATAGCTTGCTGTCCAAGATGATGCCAAGGTTGCAGGCGTGGTCTGTCAAGGCAGGGGATGGGCCGAGTTCAGCAGGCCACCATGTGTCATTCCATGGGGAGGTGTTGTTCCCAAAGATGAGGTTTTAAGGGTGATTTTAGGATGTAGGGGTGGGTAAGGGTATTAGGTGTTAAGGGTATTTTTAGGGTTTAGGGGTGTTAAGGGTATTGGTTTGTAAGAGTATTTTTAGGGTTAACGGTATTGGGTGGTGAGGGTGGGTAAGGGTATTGGGTGGTAAGGGTGTTTTTAGGGTTCAGGGGTGGGTAAGGGTATTGGTGGTAAGGGTGTTTTTAGGGTTTAGGGGTGGGTAAGGGTATTGGTTGGTAAAGGCATTTTTAGGATTTAGGGGCGGGTAAGGGTACAAGGTGGTAAGGGTGTTTTTAGGATTTAGGAGCGGGTAAGGGTATTGGGTGGTAAGGTTATTTTTAGGGTTTAGGGGTGGTTGAGTTTAGGGGTTAGGGATCAATAAGGGAATAAATATATATATATATATATATATATATATGTATATATATATATGTGTGTGTGTGTGTGTGTGGTGATAGCCACTACGTAGTTATAGTTAGGACCTACTTACCATAGGAAAAGCATTTTTTGTTTGGCCTATAACTTGTGCGCCATTTGACGAATGTTCACGACATTTTTAAAATTAGTTTGCCACTCACTTCAGCTGTGGTCTTGAAAGTTTCGGGGTGATTCGTCAAGCGGGGGTTGCGAAAAAGGAGGGGCCTCAAAACGTGTTTTCCCCATGCAATTTCCCACAAGGATTTTGAACACAACTACAGCCTCAACCGGGGAACAGAATTACACCAAATTTGACAGAAAGCTAGCTTTTGGTTCTGAAAGAGCGCTTTTTGTAATTTGGTTTAAATCCGTTTGGTAGTTTTGGAGTTATTAAAGAAAGAAGATTTATATATATCTAGGGACGCAAATCCTCTACAGATCTGACAGATCTCTTGGTGAGATCTGATTGGCTAACAACACTTCAACCAGTAAGAGTTGGCAGCCATCTTGGGACATGAACTCCGCTGAGTCCCAAGAAAAAAACGACAAAAAATACATAAGGGGGCAGGGTAGGGATAACCTAACACCCTAGGCCTGATGGGGGCCAAAAACGTTTTTCTTTTTAATTTTACTGCGAATTTGGAGAATCCGCAAATCCGCAGTAAAACAAAAAATGAAAAAGAAGAAGCAGGCTCCCGCCTTTGGGTTTTATAATACCCCCCAGGTGGACCAAGTTGCAGGGAGGGGGTAATTAGCGTTATAATTAGGGAGGGAGACATAAGTACCCCCCTCCAGGGCCGATTTTGGCTCCAGGGATCCCATCCCCCACGGCCCAGCCTTACTAGAAAGTGCGAGGGGGTTACGCGGCCCCTCCTGGGCTGATTCCGGCCCCAGAGATCTGCCACCCCCCAGGCTTGCCCATCCAATATAAAGGGGAGGGGGACACATGGCCTCCCTCCAGGGCCGATTACGGCCACGGGGACCGCCACCCCCTGGGGCCTGGCCAAAAAAAGGGGGAGGGGCAGCTCCCCCACCTCCCCGGCCGTATTCAGCTTAGGGTACCCAAATCCCCGGGGCCTGGCCATGCAAAGAAATGGGAGGGTAGCTGTGGGGCCCAGTTCCAGGTGGCATTAATGGCCCGGGGCACCCCATCCCCAGGGAAGGCTAAAGCTATGTCCCGGGGTGCGCACCCCCAGGAAAGAGTGGTTTCCCTGCCCGCACTAGTTACTTCAGCGTCTCCTGGGACTCCTAAGCTAGGGGAAAGTCTCCAGTTACTTAATGGGTTCGTTAACTGGTGTATCTTCTGGAGCATCAGGCGAGTTACATGGGAAGGGGGATTGTGTTCTGTTGTGGTACATTTGTATCAATCACACTATCTAAAGTCTACATTTACCATTATAGTTAGACTAGCTGTACCAGTGGCATGTGCAGTCTTTTAACATCTTTGTAAGAGTGAGAACATGCACCAACCTGAAACACTGTGAGAGAAGTCAACAACTTCCAGTGTGTCTCTCTTCTCCTCCCTTTCCACATTTCCAGCTAACAAGAACCTGTAGACTGGAGTACCTCACTTCTCAGCCTGCAGCTCTTATTAAGCTTAGAGTGGAGGATTTGCAACAGAGCCGATTCCATTCATCTTAAACATGACCCTCCCAGGTCCTGAAACATGGGCATTGCGGTGTAAAGTGAGGTGCATGTTAGTAGATTCAGACTCAATGATACTTTCACTGATAACTTCTGGTGGCAATGATTAGGAAGCATAGGTCATCCGACACCGATCATGGAACACACAAACTTCCAGCTCTGCACCGACGACAAAACCACCATCAAAGGCACCCTCGCATACAAACTGCCAGGACCACGAACCGGCCTCAGTGACACCATCGCTGAATTCATCACCCCACTCGCCATTGAATCCAAACACTACGTCTTCCTGGGAGACCTCAACTCCCACCTGGACGACCCCACTGACACAAATTCCACGACCTCCTGGAAAGATTGGACAGCATCGGCCTCAAGCAGCTGGTCACAAACCCAAAGCAGGACACACGCTGCACCCCATCTTCACGTCCAGCAACAGAATCAGATGTACCCACAGACTTCTGAATTCACCTGGTCAGACCACTTCATCGTACACTTCACCCTCGTCGGGCCCCCTGGCACTGCCCCCAACCACCACAACGGCCCTTTCCGCAGCTGCACCAAGATCACACAGCACCAATGGACTGACGCTCTCAGCATCACACAGCCCAACGTCACCACCAACTCGGATCAGGCAGTAGAGAACTTCAACTCCTGGATCACAAGCGCCATCAACCGAGTCGCTCCCACCAAACCAGCCAAAATGCACGGACCTTCCAAACGAGCCAGCTGGTAAACCCTGGAACTCAGCACATCGAAGCGCAGGTGCAAACAACTGGAAAGAAAATGGCTCACCAGCAGGAACAACACCGACCGAGCCACCTTCAAGTCAGCCCTCAATGACTACCAACGCCAGCTCATAGCTGCAAAAAAAGAAGCCCTGGCTCACCGAATCAAGAGAGCGCCAACCAAACAAAGGAACTCTTCACCATCCTCAGAGTTCACCTGCCCGTCAGCCATCGAAGACCCGATCCCCTCCTCAGAGGAACTCTGCGACAACCTCGCCGACCACTTCAACAAGATAGCAACCATCTACAGAAACATTGATCCCCAACCCACTGACCTCCTCAGCATTCCAGCGACCACCACTGCCGACCATCCCCTCAACGATTGGGAACAACTCAGCACACCAAACAAAACCACTCTAATGAACTCCATCCACTCAGGGGCACCCACTGATCCATGCCCCCACCATCTTTTCAACCTCGGAAGAGACCACATCAGCCAACCCTCTGCAGACCCCAGTGAGCTCCAGAACTACCGTCCCATACCTCCTATCTCACTGCTCCTGTTCCCCGCCAAAGTTCTGGAGAAGGCCATCAACCTCCAACTCACCGACCACCTGGACAGAAACAACCTGCCGGACCCTTCCCAATCAAGTTTCAGAGCCAACCACAGCACCGAGACAGCCCTGATCGCCGCATCAGACAATATCCACACCCTACTCGACAGAGCAGAATTGGCCTCCCTGATCCTGCTCGACCTCCCCGCAGCCTTTAACACCGTCTCCCACCACACACTCATTGATCGACTATGCCAGATTGGAATCACAGACAACACGCGCTCAGATGGCTGGCATCCTTTCTCATCGGGCGCACTCCATCCGTTCACCTCACAACCCAAGCACACCATGTGCAGCATCCCCCAAGGGTCATCCCCCAGTCCAACCCTCTTCAACATCTACATGACACCACTCGCAAACATCATCATCGCACAACATCAAAATTGGTAAACATCCTTTACAACGCATGCGTTATAACGCATGCCATTACCCCACATTTTTTACTCTGCAAAATCTTTTACAACGCAGGGCTTTACACTGCAAACCATTACAACACATTCCCCAAAGTAACGCCCCAGTGGAGTTAGAATAGTAAATTGAGTAAAAATGCAGGGTAATGGCACGCGTTGTAAAAACGTGTGGGGTAAAGTGTCCTATTCATCAAAATCATCTCTTACACCAATGATACCCAGCTCGCCCTCTCGCTCCCAGCGGACCCCACTTCAACGAAGACCAACTTCCACAACTATATGAAGAACGTCTCAGCCTGTATGAAGAACTGCCTGAAGCTCAACACAGACAAAAATGAGTTCTGATCTTCGGTAGACACTCCACCCTCTGGAATGACTCCTGGTGGCCAGCGGAGCTTGGACCCACCCCCACTCCGAAAGACCACGCCCGCAACCTCAGCATCATCCTGGACAGCGAACTCTCCATAAAACGTCAGGTCGATGCTGTCTCCTCAGCATGCTTCCACACGCTCCGTAAAGTCTTCAAGTGGCTCGCCTTCAGCACCAGGAAAACGGTAACGCAGGCCCTCATTACCAGCTGACTGGACTATGGGAAAGCACTCTATGCCGGTACCACCACCGAACTCATGAAAAGACTCCAGACGATTCAGAATGCAGCTGCCAGACTGATCATCAACCTGCCCAAGAGGAACCACATCACCCAACACCTGACACCTGAAGGACCTCCACTGGCTCCCTGTGCAGAAGAGATGCAATTTCAAGCTTCTGACCCACGCCTACAAAGCCCTTTACGACCAAGGACCTGCCTACATGAATCACCGCCTGCATTTCCACCGACCTCCCAGGAACCTCAGCTCCGCACACCTTGTCCTCGCACAGATACCACACATCCACCGCGGCCGCTCCGGAGGCCGCTCCTTCTCCCACCTCACTACCAAATCCTGAACGCCCTCCACCTTTACACCTAACCGTTGCTGACCCACTTCAGGAAGGGACTCAAGACCTGGCTCTTCGACTGATGCCTGCAGCACAGCATCTGGATACCCTCTAGGGTGATAAGCCGCGCTATACAAGTACAACTAGATTGACTGATTGTCAGACAATGAAGTAGAAGAACCAAGTTACTTACTTGTAAATACAGTTTTCTAATGTTGGTGTTCACATGCTTGAATCATTCATTGTCTTTGAGCTGAGAGTCCCACAGTTATCTTCAAAGAGCAGTCGTCTCTAAACAAGACCTGAAAGGGCCAAAGACAAGGCCACCTTATTAGCCCAATAGCCTGAGAGAGAACGATTCAAACTTCAGCCAATAAAGAGAAAGCATCCTACACAGCACTCCCCCTAGAGGCCATCATACCACAAAATTAATGGCAAAAGTGTGAAAGGATACATAGATGGGATGAGCCTCAGATGGTGAGATGGGTAGGCTGCATGGGAATCTATATGCCAGTATAGAGCGCTGCTGCGGCCACCCTTCTCTTAGTATGTGGCCACAGTATATTTCCGAGGGGATGATCACACAGCAATTGTCCATCTGACCCACCATGCAAAGCCTTCCTTGGAAAGAAGTCAGCCCTTCTGTGTATGGCCAAAGGAGACAATGAGTAGGCGTGTTTTGTTTTTTAAACTATTAATTCGATCAATGTAGAACTTGATGAATCTGCAGATATCTAAGGAATAGAGTCATTGTTTTGCTGCTGTTGCTGGACTTTGGAAAAAATGTTTTCAGAATTAAGGGTGGAAACTTCAAAACAGGCTAAATAAGGTGATGAGCAACAGGTATATATATATTTATTGAGTGAAAAATTCACAGTTCAAAACTGACTTATGGTTTTAGCTCAAACGTGTAAAATCAGTGAAATTCGCCAGTTATGGTTATGAGCAAACACACCATAACACCTGATGCCTGCCATGATATTCTTCTGTTAACAGATTCTCTCTGTACCACCGGCAAATAGGTGTCTGTGCATGGCAGATGCAGCGAGTTATGTCGTGTTGTGTGCATTGATAACCACAACTGGTGATATTCAGTGGTTTCACATGTTTGAGCCAGCATCATAGCTATGTTTTTAATAGTGGTTTTGTTTCAGTGAATTTCATTGGTTTTGTTATGAAGTACTTAAATGTGATTGACTTGCGAATTTAAACAAATGAGATTTATAAAGGTGTTAACCCTTTTCAATACTGCCCAGCACCTTCTTTAAATGCAAATGTGCCAAAAACTACTGAATGGATTTACACCAAATGTGAAAATTTGGTTGGCTGAGTTATTAAATTGCCAAGTTTTGTGAAAATTCGACCACGGGGACAAAAGCGCTAGGCAAATAAAAATAAATGCCTTTTCAATGGAAAGTGTGGCTGAACCATAACTACACAGTAACAACTGCCGCTGTGTACTAAATATATACACACACACACACACACACACACACACACACACACACACACACACACACACACACACACACACACACACACACACACACACACACACACACGTATTCATTTATACACATATACGATTATCTATATTTTCATAGCTAAATCATGATAGTTAACAGATGATGACAATCACATCCTCCCCATTCCTGATTAATGGAACACACAACACAGTAATTGGCGTAAAACTTTGCCTTTGCTCTTATATTATTATGATCATACAGACATGTGAAAATATCAAACTCTCAACAGACCCTACAACAGTGGAAAATAGACAGCAAAGAATGCTGAAGTCACATTGCAGAAATTTCTTTTTTCATACAGCATAACTTGCCTAACTATTCTACTTAGCAAACATAAGGAGATGATGGACGGAATGCTGAAACGTTCCTCTTTGACAGCTTTGTGTAGAATTCACATACCTTTACTGATTGTGGAGATCGGGAAGCACACAACACACCTGATGTGGGTCAGAGCCACCTTCTTTCTCCCATGTGGGGCATCTGACAAGAAGGATTCCTGAAAATTCCAGAAGAAATCAGAAAAAAATAGGTTCACTCACTTGACAGATGTGAAAGATGGAAAAAAAACCTAAGGTGTGAAGCACCCACTGTGTTCTAAGATCCTTCTCAGATGAGACGGAAAAAAGAATTGACTTGGAGGCAACTGGCAGTACAAAAAAAGCATCAGTGGTAGTGGGAGCTCTTGGGGCCAGATGCATAAAAAAAATGTTTTGCGATTCCCTAATTGCGAATCTGTGATTCGCAATTAGGGAATCGCAAAACGGCATGCATGAAAGTGTGCAGTACACTTTCTGCGATTCCTAAGGGGTCGTAAATGACCTACCTCATGAATATTAATGAGGTAGGTCGCAATTTGCGACCCCCTAGGAATCGCACAAATCACAGGGATGGTGGCCTGCTGAGATCAGCAGACCACGATGTCTGTGATTGCTTCTAAATAAAGCAATCATTTTTTTTTTGTAAAGCAGCCCGTTTTCCTTAAAGGAAAACGAGATGCTTTACAAAAATAAATATGATTAGTTTTCTTTTCACTTTTTAAGAGCAGGTAGTGCTCCGTGGGACCACTGCCTGCTCTTAAAAATGCTTTTACAAACATTCACAAAGGGGAAGGGGTCCCATTTGCCAATGTCTTACCACCTACTTGAAGTAGGTGGTAATATGCAAATGTTTTGCGACCGCATTCACGGTCACAAAACATTCATGCATACTGTTAGGATTCGCTATTTGGAAGGGACGCCCTAAACACGCCCCTTCCAAATAGCAAATCCCAAACCCATTTTGCGATTCGGTAACAGGTTACCGAATCGCAAAATTGGGTTTGATGCACTGGCGTAGCAAGGGGGGGGCGGTACGCCCCGGGCGGCACGAGAATTCGGGGCGGCTGGTAAATTTATCGCCAGCACCCCCCCCCCCCCCGGCTCTTAGGCGCTCGGCGGCAAAAGGCAGGGACCGCCACGGGCGGCAGAGTGCCTAGCTACGCCACTGGTTTGATGCATCACAAAAGCATTTTTTTCAATCGCAAACCGGCCGATTCTGCGAATCGGCCCGTTTGCAAGGAGAAAAATGCTTGATGCATCTGGCCCTTGGAGTTTTTAAAGGCCTGCAAGTTTTTAATCAAGCTTCTTTACTGTAAACCTCTCAGGCTGTGCGTCTTCCTTAATGTTACACATGCACACAGCAATTTGGGCTGTAGATGGTGCAATGTAGTTCTGAAAGAATTATTTGGAGTTTGGCAGTCTAAACCGGTCTTTGGAAGGCTCCTGCAGGATGCTTCACATCACATGGACATTTTGGACTTTGCATCGAATCTCTGGAAATATGAACAAGTAAATTGATATGTAGTGCTCCGGTGTCCATGCACACACCAGGGAATTATTCTAACATTCATGACTATCAACAAAGATCCTACAATGTAAAATCATTGTTTTCTGACAGAACACCGGGTATGGATGAATTTGGTGCCAATTTTTTCAAAGCTTATTTCCCTTTACTTTGCTTGCTTCAAAATGTGTGAGAACTTTTCAAGATGTGTTACTCCTCAAACTGGGAAATGGATCCTATTGCCCGTTGCTGCTGTTTGGCACTGCTACTAAGATCCTGGCCACAATAATCACACCCGCGCTATTTGTTGTAGTCCCTCAACTCATCCACATCTATCAAGCTCGAGTTTTAACTGGGCGCTCAACCACAAATACTTTTTTTTTTTTAAATCACTCAGAAGGCTGTTTAGTGCAATGAGTGGATGCAACGCGACAAGCGGCCCTATGGCTGCCCCTCTAAACTTTGAAAAGGCCTTTGACTGTTTCTTGCGCACAGCCATGGCAGGTCCAAAATCATTTTGGTTATTGCCCAACGTTCATAAAAAATGGTTCCACTTTATACAGATCCTGTGGCTAGAGTCCAGGTCAATGGTGTGCTGTCTTCCATCTTTAGATTGTGCAGTGGAACAAGGCAGGGGAGCCCACTATCGACCCTGCCTTTTACTGGCGCTTCAGCACCTCTAGTATAGAGAGCAGATAGTGGACACTGCAATTAGGGCTCATGGGGTGGAGTCACTAATATCTTTTTATGCTGATGCTGGGCTCTATTTAACTGACCATAAAACATCACTGCACAGGGACCTGGTAATAGGCCAAAGTGTTTGGTAAATAGCAAGGCTAAGAGTCCACAGTGACAAACCTGAGGTGTTACTCCTAGCCATGTGTGTCCCAAGGGTAGTGGTGGGCAAGATGTAGGTAGTTACTAGCTTTTTGTACATCTTTGCTAACATCCCATTCATCGCAAAGCATTTAATTTTTGAAAACTGCAAATCTTTGCTGACCAGATTGATTTGAGGTAGCAAAATTCCCACAGTGGCATACGAAACGCTGACACACACACACACTTGGAACGCGACAGAGATTAGGGCCCCAAATTGTCACTCATACTTCTTGGCTTCTCACTTGCATCAAATTCTTTTGTTATGATTAAAAAATGTATGTTGCCACATGTGCTGTTGAAAAGAGGACACTCCTGGACAGAGGGTGTGCTTAATAAGCTTTCTATCTCATCCTCCATCAGAATGTCTGTTGGCTCCCCCACTCTGTGAGCACTAAGTGTGCAGCAGATGGTGATGCAACATTATGAATATTGTCAATTCTAATAGCCTTGCATTGAATTCAAGTGATATTCCATGGGATCAATCAACTAGAGATTTGGGGGAGCGGGGGGTATTGTGCTTGGTCTGCCAAAGGGCTAGACATCATGGAGGACATATTTTGGAACTAGATTTTAGAACAAGGGAATAACTTGAGCCTACCCTTGGCTGCACTACTAATTTTGTGTTTATCTATGGTTGTTTAAATTCAGTGATGAAGGCATGATGGGCAGATGTTCCCCAAGATCCTGCCACCAATGTGGTCCTCCACCTTTTAAGAAGGAAGGTAGATGGTACGAGTAATAAATATTTACAGGTTATTAGGGCAAATTGTTACTTTATTTATACCCACCGAAACAATGTTTGCAACAATTGCAAACCTACATCAATTAGTATGCCCTTTAATCTAATACAATATATATTTTTTTCAACCAGGAGTTGTCATTATGATGTTTCAGCCCTAAGCAATTTTGCTTTCTCCAAAGTGTGGGACGTCTAATGTGGATGTCAACTGGATTTTTGAGGGCTTGCTTCTCTTTAGAACTTTTCTGGTGCAGGGTATTGGATAATATACTTACAATTACCAGTATCATGGTTGGCGGGGTAGGCTTGATGAGAAGTCCACAGTAGGTAAAAGCTTCACAGATTTTGGCCAAACCTTGAACTGCAAACTGTTGGATTTGCAAGTTCATACCTAGGTGTGGGTATAGGATTCAGCACTTTGAAGGAACATGAACAAACCTATTGTGGTATTCCCCACCCTGCGTCCCAAGGGCATTTGAGAAAATTAGCTGAACTATCTGACAGAAACAGAAGGGGGCACAAATTCCCCAGGAGATGACGAGTCAGAGAGGTAATGGGCTATGTAGCAGTTGTAGTTGCCCCATCGGTTTTGGGGGGAGGGGATGCTCTTACCGTCTATTTATGAGGTGCTTACTACCCTGTACAAATGGATGTGCTGCTTAATTGTAAGGTTATTTGAGCTAATTATGTTGCATGAAGTCCGCACGTGTTTATTTATTACTGTGTAGGCTATGAACAGATGAATGTTTGGTTTTTAATTATTTTTTAAATGAAAACAAAATGAAGGTTAGAGGGCTCACGGAGGGCAGAGACTGAAAGTACCAGCACATTTGCATGCACTGAGGGAAATCTGAGAACAGACACTTCCTCACTCAGCCTTAACTCCTACCCTGCCATAGAAGGGTTGAAAGGAATTAAAACAAGCATTGGCAAAGCCAATAGGGCTCGCTTTTGCAATAATTAGAGCTATTGGTGTTTTAAATGACAATGTCTTTTACTCATGTGTTATGGAGCGTAGTGGATGTGTGTGGAGTGGCATTGTGTGTGTTGGATTGAAATGGTTAGTTGTGGAATTGTGTGGTGGAATTATGTGACATGGTGTGCAGTGGAATTAGGTGGATAGTAATTATGTGGTACTGAGTGTACTGGAATTATGAGGAGTGGGACTGTATGTCATGGAGTGTAATTATGTGGAATGGTATTTTGTGTTGTGGAGTGGTATGTGGTGGAGTTTAGTTATATGGTGTGCTGTTGAATTTTGTGGCATGACGTAGAATTCTGTGATGTGGATTGGATGAATTTAGTGTGTTGTGTAATTGTGTTGTTGGGTTGAATTATGTGGTTTGTTGTCAAATTGCATGGTGTGGAATGGAAATGTGTGGAGGTGAACTGAATGGCATGAAACTGTGTAGCGTTGAGTGAAATTATGCCGATTGGAATGATGTAAAAAGAACAACTGATGGACAGCACGTTGAACAATGTCAAACATTCACCCCAGTACAGAGATCTGGGCCTAAATCCATCATTTTTTTGCTCCCCATGCCTTTCCAGTTCAGACCCAGCCATATGCAAATCAGTCTTGACCCTGCTCCCTATGGGAACAGTCCAGCCCGAACTGCCAGGCCAGGTCCTCCCTGGAACAGAAACAAGCATACTGGGACCGGTTTCGCGCTTTCACCCCTCATCAGCAAGGCTAGCTTGACTCCAGTTGCTTGAAGAGCACTGGACCCACATCTGGGCATACCAGCCCCACTCGGGGTGACAAATGCAAAAAGAACAATTGATGGAACGAATGTTGAACAATGTCAAACATTCACCCCCAGTATAGAGATCTGGGTATATATCCATTGTTTTTTTGTTCCCAAACTGGGGTGGCGTGGTGAGCAAAAGAGCGATGGATTAAACCCAGATCTTTGTGATTAGGGGGGTGAAAGTTTGCATAGTTCAGCATTCCGTCCATCATTTGTTCCTTTTGCGATTGGAATTATGTGGCATGGTGTGGAGTGTACTTATGTGGATTGTTGCTGTGTGGCACAGAGTGGTTTTATGTGGGGTGTATTTATGTCCAGGTATGCCTGAGCGATTCGCTTCACTCCGCATCCTCTTCACACTATTCAGATAGGATTCATATTAATGAAGATTACCGGATTTGCCCAAGTTTGCACAATGTAGTCAAGTGAGAGAGTCCGGATTAAAACCCAAGTCTACTGGCCCCACAGTCAACAATTTAAGCTCCAAATCTTTTCTAAGAAATTAAGCGTTTATTTGGTTAGTAACTCATTTCTTGAGCAGTCTGTTTATTTTCAAAAAGTGGATCTTTTTATTAGTTTTTATGAAACAATCAAGCAAAAATAAAACAAAAAAACAAAGCATGGCAGACAAACTTGATACATCTTTATTTTACCAATACAACAGATCCTTATAGCACTGATGGGCGATGCGGACATCAGGTATAGCCCATTCTCCAAACACATTCTCTCTCATCTTAGTATAATGTCTCCCACACCAACAAGGCTATATCCACGGTAGTCAACAGCTGCTTGAGGGGGAGAACAGAATTACCAGCAGGAATAAATCTGAACATGTCCAATCGTGCGTGCATACCAAAGCACCACAACATGGGAGCTGGCGAGCCCCAGCAGTGGGCACAAGAGAGAAGAAGAATGCCGGTGTGCTTTTTAAGGTATCACCCAGCTGGAACGTGATTAAGTATGCTACATTCTTATAAAAGGTGCACAGTCATCGTTTGTTTTGAATTTGTTATGGCTAACAGTAATCATTTGTCTCTAAGGAGGCGGAGACCCGCTGCTATAAATAGGTTTTAATTTCCAGATTTCTCAACTTCCTAATTGAGTTTGATGCTTAATAAAGGAGTATTATTATGAATAAAAAAAAAAAAGCACAGAGAAAAAATCCACGTTGTGTGAATTTAAGAACATACATTTTAACTTTCACTGCCTCTGTAGCAATGCTTCAGTACACACATGTGCAGTTTCACAACGAGAGACTTTATGCCTGAACATCTAGGAAGAAAAGCCCAGAATGGTTCGTTATAAAGGCAAAAGCTTCTAGCAATGCGCGATAGAGGGCTGGTTGGCATGACCATTGACGATCTGCAATATTTATTCTCATCGACCGTCTCAATATCAGAATAATCCCCATGCCAACAACAACAAAAAAGCTAGAGACATGCAGATATAAAAAAAAGTAAAAATGTGTTTGAAAGAAAAGAAATGCAGTGTGTGTTTCTGAACTAAAAATGGCGTCAGCGGAGCGCTTTTTGTTTCAGAAAGACAAAATAACATAACATTTCGAAAACACGAGCCGAGGCAATTGAAAAAAATAGTGCGCCGAAACGAACATAAATGACCAGCAGGCAAAGCCTACAAGTAATAGTTAAAGTGGGCACCTTGCACCAGTCCAAACAATCCTTATGGTGATTTAAGAGGTCAAAGATAACCTTAGAAAGCTATCCAAGTAGTAGCTGTGAAGAGCAGTCTTCAGGCTTAGTCTCGAAGGAATGTTAAGCAGCTTGTTTTACCAGAATGCAACCTTATTGTATTGGTTAAATGAAAGGAGAACCACACAGTAGTTATAAAAATATGTATTTATTATTATAACACACCTTAAATACCTCACAGTATCTGCTACACGCAGATAAACACAAAGCACACAATACTGTAGCCAAGAAACAGTCGTAAGTAGCACTAATACACAGTGGGCTCCAGGGGAGACCAA